>CM002483.1:13917461-13939753 GCA_000325765.3 Leersia perrieri
ATATATATAGTTTGATGAAAACTAAAATTAAAATGAAATGATATGACTATATGAGAGAAGAGAAAGAAGCAGAATAATTTGGACCATAGACTGAACTTTCAATGGCTAAAAATAATTAAGATGATGTGGCTTAACATTAACTATGTTTAGTGGGGATCGATCAACTATACAATATACACTTTTCTCAGTTCTCACTCGTTCGCCGTTTACTGATCATGCGTGATGCGTTCAAGCCTCAGGCCTTAGTTTTGAGTCTGTCTCTTTGACCATCTTCGTTGACACTTATGCAGTTGTTCTTCGTCACTAGTCAGCCCACGGGAAATTAGCATTCAGCATCGTTGCACCCCGTCTCCAAAGGGGGAGACAGAGGATGTATGATGGCCTGGCTAATGTGATCCATCCGCTGCAAGGTCCAAATAAGGCCTATATATAGCTCGTAGTCTTGTAGCCTTTCGAAAGCCTTTCACTCTACCTATTAAATTGGCTTTGCTGAAGTTGCATATAGTTAGCCTGATGGCCCGTGTTGATCGGCCCAGGATTTTCCTTCCCTGGCCAGCTCCGGCCGCCTGTCCAGGTTATAGCTATGAAATTTTGCAGCAGAAAGACAGAAATGAAATTGTGTTTTACATGTTCTGTAATACAAAAAAAAACAGCATGCTATTTTGCCACTTGTACATTAAGGGTTTAATTGACTTAGAGAAGCAACAACCGAGAATCTAGGAACCAACAAGGAGGAGCAGTGTTCTTTGGGCCATAGCTGCAGTGTTCTGCTTTCGGCAGGAGGTTAGGAGCTAGCTAGCAAATGGAATGTGGCGAGTGACACTACTGCAGGGACCATTGACCCCATAAATATATAGCGATTTTGCGCAACAACTTTGCGAGCTGTATTTTGTACACTCGCGTATCAACTACGACAGTTCTGTTGTGCTGAGGTGTGGTTGCACCCACATTGCTTATGCCCTTAATTACCACCTTAAATAATAATTATGGCATATGCATGATCTATATACATACTGTCAGTTGATCCAGCTGTATATATGTTCCTCTGTCGATCAGTCCTTGATTCCATCTCACTTGTGTAACCTAACTTTATTAAGGAGCATTGGCAATACATCTCCATATATTCATCCATACATCCATCCACCAAGCATGTTGCATGCAGGAGTCCCAAGCTTCTAGATGGCCACAGATATTGAGCAAGGCCGGAATGCCAAGTGGACAACTATGATCAGTTAGCATCACTCACTCTCTGGCATTCATTCATGTCAGCATTTGAATGTCGTGGACGTTGGGGCGATGGATCGATGGATTTATGGAGAAGAGAGGTCGTCGAATACAGTCAGTACAGCTCAGTTGGCAGAGATCAGATATACTAATTAGCTAACATGAAATGCTGGCTAGCTGTAACCCTGGTCAAGCAACAACTCTTATTCATGAGCACTTAGTACCCCGGACTATTGTATCTTCTCTCCAGGCACTATGTGGCCTTTAATTGCTGTGAGGTTGCGAGCTGATCTTTTAGGAGGGAACGATCAGCTGGGATTTTAAACGGGCGAGTGGTTGGTCGCGACCTTGATTGCGTTTGCGTTTGCCCCCCTTGTTCGCTTCATCACATGGATGGAATATGTTGGACACACTTACACTGCGCTTCACATGCATATATAGCTCTAGCTAGCTGCACATCTGCATGCACGGAGCACAACCAACGATCGAATGATATCTTTTCATATACTTGACCTTGACGGACAACTGGACAGATTTAAGAGGTTGTTTGATCCAGTGACTTATTTTTAAGTTCGTCCCCTATCAAATGTTTACATGTTAATTAGAAATATTAAATATAGACTGATAATAAAACTAATTGCATAAATAAAGACTAATTCACGAGATGATTTTTAAAGCCTAATTAATCTATGATTAGCAAATGTTTACTGTAACACCACATTCGCTAATCATGGGCTAATTAGACTCAATAAATTCATCTCGTGAAATAGTCCAAAATATAGGGTTGGCTTTATTAATAGTCTATATTTAATACTTCTAATCCATCCGATTTGACAGGGACTTAAAAAAAGTCTCTATATTCAACCAGGGTCTAAATCATTGGCCAGATAGAGGCGATGCATGCATGCAGAGCATGACCAATTTCACTTGCTTTAGCCCAAATAATGCGTTAGCTATACTGCTCGAAGTTCCCTGATCATTGTACGGGCGCAGGCCCGTAGCATTACAACTTGCAACAGTCAACAGTCTGCTAAGTCATCTAAACGCAGTGCTTAATTAGCAGCTATGCATGGTGTGATAGCCAAATAACCAATGCATATGGTAAATTCGTACTAATCCAGCTAGTAGTTGTTTCTGTGTGTTGATAGGTACAGACAACACTACTCCACTAGGCTATGGCTCGTTTACTACTATCAGTGTACGTATAGCTTGGTCGATCAAATGCTGCAGAGGCAGAGAGTCATGGAGCAAGTTACTACTGGGCTAAGTAAAGCATATACTCATATAATGCTGCCGAATGGCTACGCATACACACATCCAAAGCTAGGGGCAGTAGTCCTACGAGAGCATTTAGTGGCTGGCTGGAACTGGAATCAGTGCGCTTCAATTCGACCCTTAATTTGCAACAATGCATTGAAACGACAAGGTTGGCATGAACTGTGGTTTCATCACCCTGACACAATCCCCCCTTCTTATTGCCCTCAACTGTCTCCAATTACTCTTGCATTTATTTGGGTTTAAAAGCGAGTTAATCCGCAATAGTCTCACCTTTGAATGATTCTAACCACCCAGCATCTTCCTCAGCCAGCCTCTTCGATGTTGCGATCAACTTCGAGAGCTACCTGGCTGGGCTCAACGACCTGAGAGCTAGCTAGCTACGCATAAATTAATCTGTTTCCTCCGCTTGCCCAATACTTTGAAATACTCTAGCTCCCTGTAACTATATTTGAATGGAACATGCATGCCGGCATGGTCGACCTGTTACCTGTATCTGAATTAGTCTGAAGTCTGAACCAGACTGCAACAAGAATATAGTACATTCCCCGGCCTTTTTTGATCAATCCTCGCTTCCATGCCTTCATCTGCACGCGTTCATCATGCATGCATGCATATAGCTTCTATGCGCTGTATATGTACAACACAGATACGCGGTTATTCATGTATTCAGAAGCTCTTTCTGCCGCCGGTGTACGTATTTATGAAGTACTTTTGTGTACATTCAGGTTCCAGCTAGCTGCCTAGCTAGCTATGTCGCCCAATCAGGTCGGTAAATACCAGGAGTGTGGATCGGCTCCACTTCGATCACGATCTTGTCTACCTAAGCAAATCAGCAACAAGTGATGCTCAGCTGTACATGTAGGCTGTGCTCACCGAGCTACCATCTCAGAAATCGGGTCCATCTTACTCCCACGTAGTACTTCCTCCGTCCTTAAATGTCTATCGCCGTTAATTTTTTAACACACGTTTGACCATTCGTTTTATTCAGAAAGTTTTATGAAATATAAAAAACTATATATGCGTATAAAAGTTTATTTAACAATAAATAAAAGAAAAGTATTAAAAAAATTATAAATTTTTTGAATAAGACGAACCGTCAAACATTTATAAAAAAAGTTAATGGCGTTAAATATTTAAGGACGGAGAAAATACTAGATTATGGCTGGTCTTGGTAGTCTCATTCAACATAGTACCATCTCAGAAATTGGCACAAGTCTAGATTCCGCGTAATTGACACACACCGAGACCCAGCTGAGCTGGTTTCAAAGATGAATTAGGGCTCATTTGATTAAAAGGAATTTCAAACAAAACGTATAGGGATCTGTGATCTCATAGACAGCTGGATGCTAAGGGTGTATATGTTTTTTTTTTGATAGGGTCTGGTCTTGCTAGTCTCATTCAACTGGCTTGGCTAAAATCTTGCATTGCATGTGAAATAATGTTGTGTTTGGTTATTTATGTTTTCGTATCTAGGCTCACTTGAGAAGTTGTTTGGTTCTTTGCATATTCACCTGTCCCAAGGCAAAACAAAGCATCTGCTTCACATTTTCCTTTTCACCTCAGCCATGCCCGGATGGAAAGTCTTGGTCATGCATTCATCATTCTGGCAAGGCTGAATACAACCTACCAAATATAACTTAAAGTGCTAGTATTCGTTTCAAAGTAAAGCTGCCAGAAGAAAAATACTTGGAAAATTCTATCCTTTTTTTGGGCTTTTGTGTGTGTGGGTGGGGGTGGGGTAGCGGGGTTGGGGGCATAAAAAAACCACTCTAACCCAAGTTTTCCAACCCTTTGCCTTCGACATGTGTTACATTTTTCTATCTCGGTTGTTTGAAAATCGTGTAAGCCGGACAATTCCTTCGTTATTTTCTACAGCTTGAATGAAGGGAAAGTCATTTCATTTCTTAATGGATATGTCTCCTCGGTTGAGCATGTCATTCAAATAATCACTATAAATTTTGACAACATATATTAATATATGTTATAAACAATGATCCTTCTAAATTTAATGGTGCACCACAATTTGTGATGGTTGTTTAGGGTTGTTGTAACCTATACAATAAGTTGTCTCAGCTCATTACGATGGAAGTAATCAAAATTATACACCAGTGTTGGATTCAACACCAACCGCTGTTCCACTTAGCACAAATAAGGTGTTTTCTAGCAGTCGCCTAAATTTACACCGTGCGTGTCAAGCTCTGCATGGTTCGCGCTGACGCGGACAGAGTAAGGACACCACAAGACAGGGGCATATTCTGTCTGTTTGGCTGGCTGACGGGCTTCAGCCAGCCCAGCCAGTTCTTAAGAAAAAAAATCATTCAGTCTAACCAACTCTTATTAAAAAAAATATTCAGCCCAGCCATTTTCAGCCTAGCCTATCTAGCCGAACAGGGCCATTATGTCCCACGAAATCTGGCCGCCGCGAGACAAAAATCTTAATCCGTAGCAGTAGTACTGCCCCCGTACAGATCTTAAAATCATCGATCACTTTCAATCACCAGGAGACATGTGTGTACACACTACACCCTGATCGAACACGATCAACTACGACGACGACGCACGCGAAATTATTACCTAGACCCGTTCCATTGGCACCTCCCCAATGACACATGGAAGAACGGGTCTACGTGATAATTCCATTAATTTTTCATCAACTCACACTGTCACACACACTCACACAGTCACACGTACGAAAAGAACAGGAACACGCCTGCAGGGGTGGCTAGCTTTTGGAATTTGATTAGCAGCGACACGTTCGTACGTACGTACGCTCGCTCTTCAGCCGCGATGCTTCCCCTTGCTCTTCCCGGCGGCGGCGCCGACATGGCGCGGGTCGGCGGCGGCGGCGGCGTCGTTGAAGTCGAGGAGAACGGTGCTGTGGCACTTGGGGCACTTGGGGTCCTCACGTGACAGCATCACGTACATCATGCACCGTGGGCACCCGGCCAGGATCATCCCGGACGCCGCGCCGCCCCCCGCTTCCGGGCTCCCCTCCGAGGACACGCACGAGCTCGGCGGCGACGCCGTCGACGACGACGACGACGACAACCTCCTCGGCGAGCCGCCCACCACCACCCCCGACGACGAGCCCCCTCCCCCTCGCGACGACTGGTTCAGCTGCAGCTTTGATCCCTTTCCACCATTGTTCCTGCTCATCTTGTACACGCACGTGGCTAGCTAGCTGCTGCGTGCGCGGGACGGGAGGAAAGAAGTTTGTGTGGCTGGGTTTTTGTGGGGAGGTGGTGCAGCTCCCGATTGTGTTATATAATGAGACTGAGCTGAGGCTGAATGGCTAGCTCGATCGATTGATTCGATTCGCTAGGGCTGGAGTTGAGGTGGAGGCGATGGTTTTCTTTATTGCTCGAGATGAGCAGCAGCAGCTCGCATTTACATCCTTGCTTTTGCTAGCTAGCTCTCATATATCAGTCATCACTCTCCCGCACACTGTATTCCGATGCTAGAGAACAGCTGCTTGATTGATTCCCATTTTGGTTTTAATGTAAGCACACACATATACTTCTCTTTCCTGTGGTTGGGGGGATTTTAATGTATTAATTGGATTGCGAAATCGGATGGGAAGAGTTAAGCGAGCATTACGGATGATAAGACACATACGTTAGTGTAGCCTCTGTTTAATTTGTACGTACCGATTGATCGATCAACCCATTCATAGATGCTAGCAATTCATCCGTCGAAATGCAGTGGTGAGGAGAGGCTGGGACGCATGCATGCATGCATGGCTGGGTACGGAGGATGCGTCAATGAGCTAGCCGGACGGATGTACGGTTCATTGGTGTTACTGTCTGACTGTCTGTGCCTGCAGTAAATATTTACCTGGTAGAGCATATACCGGAGCTGTACGTTCAACAGAAAGTCTGCAGGGGCTAGTGCATGCATCGTACTCTCCATATTGCATCGTTCGTTTTCCATGGATAAACATATCCATCCATATATTGCCATTCCAAACAAGGTTGCCTCCTTTTTCGAAAAAAGGGTCATGATAAGATCTTACTGTACATGCATAGAACTTGCTGTATGTTGGCCACTTAGGGCTCCTCTAAAACACACAATTATCATAACACAGAAAATAGGAAACTATAGGATTAAATATCTTGTCAACTAAATAGAATAAAACATGCTCCATCTGTTTAATTTGTTATTTAATTTATTTGGTTTCTAGCTCTTCGCGGTGCTGTTCACTTCCCGTCTTGCTTCTGACTTCCCTAACATTCATGCGAAGATACACACAGACTGTTGAGTAACATATAACAGATCACTGCACTGTTTGTGCAGACAGAAGTTGATGATGCAATCGTGCGCATAATCTCGGTTTCAGTAAGACTTTGGCATAGACGACTCTGGCCCAGATTAACAAGCTAGGAAAATGTTACTGATAAAAATTGTGTAGAACTAGCCCAGTTGCCCCCAAGATGTGCTCATCGTCGGCATATAAAAGATTACCATGTTGCTGGCACGCTTCTGCTTTGGCGAGTTAATGGCATTCGTGCACGCCAATATATTAAGAATGAAATTGAAGTCAATCTGTATGGAGTAAGACCCTTAAAATTTAAGTCAGATATAACATGTTACTGACACGTCATTCCATGTTTAATAAGACCCATATGTCAGTGACAAAGTTTTTTGTCACTTATGAATTGAATTAAAGTTGGTGAATCTGGTTCGGAGTATTATAACTAGTAGACAAAATAGTAATATATTGGCATGATGAGAATACATCAGGTTTTACCACTTCTGGAGTGTTGGGTGCCAGGGACGGCCCTAGGATTTTGATGTTGGGTATTCAAAAAACTAAATGAGGGGGTAGAAAAAAAATAAAACTGCAAAAAGTCTAATATTTGGTTTTTAGTAGCAAAAATGCACGTGCGTTGCACTGGGCGAATGCAATTTTATTTTATAGCAAGTAAGATTGATAAATATATGCTACCTTAAGAAACGTCGAATTGTCGTTGTTGATTTTTAACCACATGTTTGACCATTCGTATTTAAAAAATTTATGCAAATATTAATTATTTTAAATTTAGTTAATTACTTATATATATTTTAAACATTGCGTTGCAACGGGCAAAATCAATGGTAGAAATTAACACATTCAATAAACATGAATTATAAATGCATTTTAAAAAATAAAGGACAAAAATTAAACTTGAGTTCCCTTCGGCTGAGGGACCTAAAATAAAGGATGTTATCATGACATCAGCGAAACGGATGGTGGCGTCATGATGACATCAGCGACGGACGAAAATCCCCCGCAGAACGATCACAGATTCATCTTGAACTTTTATAATAGATAAAAAATTATATAGTATCTATTATTTATTGTTTGTTGAATATGACCTCTTGCGGAAGACGACAATTTTGTCATACATAAATATACATTATATCCTAAATATTGTCATTTGTTTTTCAAGTTTAGGGTATTTATCTGAATACCCTTGACTCTATGCATTGCTCGTCCATGTGGGTGCTACTCCAATATATTGTTTAGGAGTTCCTTGTTAAAGATTAATTAAGACTCTTAGACATGTAAAAAGCGTTTTTGTCCTAAGCATCTATATAAACATCTATCCCATTGCACCGGGATACGCTCGTCTTTAACGTGCTTATTTGGTTTGACTCTTTGGTGTACTTTGATTAATTAATTAACCATGCGTTTTACACTGGCGTAATTGTCAGGGAAGAATAGCGTGCTGATTGGGACGAGCCGAAGAGGTGATTTTGCTTAGGAATTAATACTACCCCAAGGCAGACTCATTGACGAAATTAAAGTTCAGTGCAGCAGCAACAGAAAAAAAAAAGCATTATGCATCACGATTCACGTCCGTCCCCCGACCGGCCGGGAGGAATTGACTTTCTGCTGACTCCATTGTAGGCTCTACTTCTCTCTTGTCAAATTCGGGACCACGCGACGATTGGAATTGGATTTTTTGCAACTACGATGAGCATGATCTGCAGCATGTATACGTACAGCTAATTGTTGGGCGCGCTAGCTCGCTACTCTGTCAGAATTCACGTTCACATTCACTCAGGTCCTGATTTATGAAACGCAGGTCGCGCGTGCAGGCAGCCGGCTCCGCGAGGTCGCCATGGGATAATCGGGTTCAGACCCCTGCCTCCCCCTGGTGAACAGGCCATAAATAATTCAGTCTGAATGCCTCCGCGCTAATTACGCCTCTACATGGCGCTGTCACTGAGGCCCAAAAGGGGAGTGTACAAGCACATAAATGGCACTGACGTGGTTGTCATTACAGGCCATATATACAGGCGTAAGTAAAACACCACCACTGCTGCTGCTGCACTCATATACCACGACGTACGTAGCCACCATGCTCGCTCTTACTTAATGGGGGCGCATAAATAAGTTTGCGAGATAGTGGTTGGTATTTGGTATTTGCTCGCCATGTGCCGGTCTTTATGTCCCGCCAGGAATCTTAAGTCGGGCAAGAGTTGACGATGATGATGCATGATGCTAGCTGTGGTGTAGCAGCCCCGGCTGCAAAGAGGAGCGCACTGTACAGCGATTGTCAGTAATCGGCGTGCACCGGCGTCTGTGCATCGGCCGTCGTGACATCGAGGTCAGATGGGCCATAAGCCCTGATATGTTTAGGCTTCGGCCTCGTGGTGGCGGAAGTAGACTGTTTGTAAGGCCGAGTACCAGGTAGGCCACTCACATTGCACCAGGCTTTCCACATCGGCTATTCGTCATGGGCTTGCTTGATAGGCCTAACCTGCCGAACTCACGCCAAATTGGGCCAGTAAGTGCAGAAGGGTGAGGCATCTACCCACAGGCGGGCCTCGTCAGAATAAGAGCAGACCATGTCCATCATATGAAAAAGAGCACGACTAGAAAACAGACGTACGTTTGAACGGAGTCTTCCTCCTCCCCTCCGGTGCGGTCGTTGCCACAGACCACCACTACGTTGCATTCTTGGCATTTTGAATCCTTTGCCAAGCATTCTTCTACCAATGCTTGCATACGTGGCCAAAAATCCTTTATGAAATTACTGAATAAACCAATTCCCGTTTTGTAGGGTGTACCTGAACAATAATGGTACAGTGAAACATAGTTGGTTTAATACAGATAATATTTTAACTCTCCTTAATGTTTACCTCATTGGAAGTGCTCTGAACCTTCATCCATGTGTGAATCTTGTTCTGGTGTGTACCTAAATAGCAAAGGTAGTGTGAAACGGAATTTGTTTAATAGATATATTAACTTTCCTTGTTCTTTTACCTCATCGGAAGTGCTTTTTAACCTTCGTCCGTGTGTGCTTCTGAGTTTTTTTGTGTGGGGTGCTGTACTCGAATCTATATGTCCCGTGATGTCCTCGACAATCTATGGAATAGAGAAAATAAACAGTATTAGTGAGTATTTAATATTGATGGACATGCAACATATAAACTTACATATCCTTCTCCTAGAAGGCTAGAAGGAACATCGCGCGTTGTGTTTGTTTTTATTTGTCCCAGTATTTGATTAGAGGTTTTACATGGCCCGAATAATATATCGATTTTTCTAATTCACCATCAGTTATTACTGATTTCGGATGGACTTGACGCATCGCTTCCAAAAAGGTCTCGCGGAGCCAACTATATGAATTAATTATGAATTAATTGACTCGTTGGACAGAATTCTGCATCCAAAAATCACTGTACTTCTACGGTGGTTAACTCCTATGAACGGGATAAAAGGAAGATTGTACTTGTTCTCACGGTACGTGCTATCAAATATGACCACTCCACCAAATTCACCATAGTCTAGGCAGGATTCAGCGTCCGCCCAGAACATATTCCTAAGACGCCCTTCCTCATCTGTGGTGTACTTAAAGAAGAACTCTGCATCTTGTTCTTGCTTGTTTATTAGACAAGTCAACACATCTTCTGCATCCTGTCCCTTGATTGTCTTCATCTCATACCAAGTAAAAAAATTATACAGGTCCTTCATCGCGAACCCGACTTTGTCAAGATCATCGTGGTTATTCTCCATTACGTCCATAATTTGATACGGCCTAAGCCCACTCATGCGAAGCTCAATGGCCTTGGCTTTCTGAGCAACATTCATCGCACGATGAACCCGTAAATACACCACGTGGTTAGGATCTGCCATCTCATGTGTATGTTGGTTTTCCAAGTTCTTAACAACCCACATTTCCTCTCTTATTCAGCTCAATCTCAAGCTTAGCTTTGCAACCACACTGAGTGAGGGCCCTTGGCTCCTTTTGATGGTCTGTCCTCTCAAAGTGCTTCAACTCCCTATATTCTTGGCATGAGCATACATATTTCCTCCTTATTAACACCCCATTCTTCCGCTTCGACTTGCATTTCCTCACACTAAAACCCTTGCCCTTTGCATACTCAATATAAAACTAATACCCGTCATCCTCACTTCTGAATACTATATTGCCCATCAATTTATACTCCTCCTGATCCTCTAGGCTCATATAACTCGAATTCATGGTTTCAGACTGCACCTAAAGATAAAAACAAAGCATATCAGTAAATTCACAAAAAAGGATTTTTTTTTGTAATTTCTTAACTCAATAGCTAACTCGCATGTTTACTAAACAACTATCAGTTCTTATGTCAATGTCATAATAATGCACCCTAATAAACTAGTTAGCCTACAAGAACTATATATAAATATTAACAAATGTGCCTCACATAACATGTCGTTACAAATCTCAGATCAAATTTTAGACATCCCTACATCTTTAATGCTTTCAGGCTCATTTCAACCGAAAAACCTAAATTATTTACATCCAAATTTGCCATATCTAAAAGTACATTCATGATCCAATGTTACATTCTCCATTAGTTCCGTCGAGTAAAAATTATATACGGAAACAGATGTTATGCCTACCAAGATGGTTCAAAAATATTACAGATACCCCTCCAGAACACATCCTAATGACCTAATCAACCCTAACAAAAATTACACTGCACGCATAATCAGCACAAATGTTTTATCATGAATGCTACTATGGACCTCTCTATCACGAATCCTCCAGTATACAAATGTTTTATATGACGAATGTAAAGGCATGATTTTTACCTCTCTATCACGAATCCTCCGATGGACCTCACGCGGCAATGGCACAGACGAATATACAAACCCACGACGAGGATGACCGGCACAGGAGAGGGGTGGGTGGGGGAGGGGGGATTCCGTGCCTCTAGGGTTTCCTGTGGCTCGGAGTAGCAGTCATGCGTTGTCAACGTGGCTGGCGTCGAAGCAGCCCGCAGAGAGTCGTCGCCCGCCTTGACCCCAGCCGCCGCCTGGTGTGGTCGACGTGTGGGGAGGGGGGGGAGGCGGTGGCACCTGGTGGTCGACGTTGGGGGCGGCGGTGCGTACGCGGCGCCCCCGGGTGGTCAAGGTGGGGACGGAGGTCCGTTGGCGGCACGGGGAACGTGGAACATGGGGTTGGGTTGGCGACGCCGAGAGCGATGGCGGCGCGTCGGCGATGTGGGAGCCGGTGGCGGTGGTGTGTGACGTGGGTGCAACCGGCGGCGGTGAAATGATCTCGATCGGAACTGATTAACTCGGTGAGGCAGGACGTAAACACCGTTCCAGATATCTGAATAAAAGACCGTCTTTCCCTTTTTACTTATTATTAAATGACTAATATACCCTTTTAAGGAGTACCGGAGCACAATACTGCTAGTACCGCCAATGGTTTGTACCGCCAGTATTATACTACTAGCAGAAATAATATAAACTGTCTGTGTGAGAATATCCGTCCACGTTAATTTCTACCATCGTTAATTTGGGTGATAGTAGAAATCCATCCAATTCTTTAAATTAAAATATATCTACAATTTAATTGATTTGTATTAGTACTAAAGACCATCGGAGCGAATCTCATAAAATAATTATAGATCAAAATTGTTTATATGAGAGTAGTCTATACTATATCCCGAGAATAGTCCTTCTTAGAAAGCTTTAAAGATTAGGATAACTCTCTAACAGTTGATGCTTTCAAACTGATCCTCGAATGGTTAATATATGGAATAGTTAGTGGTAGGGGGTCATGAATAGCTGATTTTGCAGCAGTGTTCACTCCTGCTCATAAAGATTAATACTATACTTTTAATAATCCATTAATGATCCACCTAGGCACGGCCGGGCACAGCCAACCTCTTGTCGGGCCAGCACGGTCCGATAGACATTCCAGACCAGGGCAGGTCTATCCATGTGCCGCACCTCTGGCCTAGACATGGCCCAATAAGAGTGTCATGTCGGGTCGGCTAGAAGGCACGGACGGCCTACCGTGTTGTGGGATGAAACTTATTTTATTTTAATAAGTCTATTTAGGTCCCTCATTATAGAATAGGTCTAATTTAGGCGAAATACTATAGAATAAATCTATTTTACGTCCATTAACTATAGAGTTGGTCTATTTTAGCATAGAGCTGTAAAATAAGTCTAATATAGGTCTCTAAATTATTTTGGAGCATCACCGGCTCGTGCCATGTTGGCCAACCGTGCCACACCTTTGCCTAGGCACGGCCCAACTGTTAGTTTGTGCCTGGGCCAGGCCAAATGATGTTGTGGTTTGGGCCTCGAGCCTTAATAGCCATTTATAATGGGACTATGGGAGGCAACCTTTGCCGACGGATCCAGCAGTAAGGGCTGCAGCCTGCGAGGCAACAAAGATGGCAAATCTCTATCTAGCCTCGGTGTGGCTCCACACGATGGGGTAGTATTGTCAGACAGGTCTCAGGTCAGGCAAATTATTTTTTAGATAGCAACTAAACATGCTCTATCTTGATTTTTTTTGAACCGTCTTGTCCTAAATATAAAAGGAATATTCTTTGTTGGGTTCAATCCATCCCTTTTAGTCCACAAACCAAACACACGTAAAATCGGAATGGCTCTATCCCAACCTAGGAAAATCCAACAACTAAACATATCCTAAATGGCCTGGGAGACATTCCAGTCATGCCCGACGTCCTCATGCCACCGTGACGACATCAATTTTCTAGAGTTCACCCCGACCTGCACCCTGCAATGGTATACTTCTGTGCCGTCTTGCAATCCTCCTTATCCACCACCCTCGTGAGGCACCGGCACCATCCTCATGTGTCGCTCACAGGCACAAAGTCCTTTGATCTCGTTGCAGCATTTCAGAGCATACTCTGTTCTCACCGGTTGGGTAAGGGGTGGACAGAAATCTCAAAACTCGTGACTCATATCGGCTTGTGTTGAGCTTGGCTCGGATCGACTTGAATTCGTAGGCTTAATGAGTCGAGCCAAGCTTGTTTTTTAGCTCGTTAGCTTAATGAGCCAGCTCGCAAGTTGCTCGTTTAACTGGGTAGTACATAAGATCACCATATTTTTGATGTACTTATGGCTTCTTAATCAATGATTAAATGATTAGCTATTTAATTACATACAAATAGTTTATATTTAGTGAGTTTTTTATTAGTTTTTTAATAAGCTTTTTATTAGTTAGTGTTTAATTATTATGTTAATGTATGGTAAGATGTTAAACTTGAAAGAAATACTCCCTCTGTCCCATAATATATCAAGTTTTAGGATTAAAATTTGTCTCAAAATATAGTAATCTAGGACACTAAAAAGGTTACTTTCACCACTAAACTACCACACTACCCCTACTATTTCTTGTCCTTATTATAGCTAACCACTGGTCTGAGCCTATACCTCACTCCTCCCAAGATGACAAACAAGTCTTTTTACCCCTCTTCTTAATACCCATGCAAAAGCTAAAACTAGCTATATTATGAGACAGATGTAGTAATAAATATTATTTAAATGAGATATAGCTAATTAACGAGCTACTCGCAAGTCGAGCCGAGCTAGGCTTTTAACTCGTTAGCCTTAACGAGCCGAGCCGAGCTGGCTCATTATCCATCCCTAAAGTTGGGTTGCTCCTCTTCCCTCTCTTTTCCTAGGAGATGTAAATCCTTAGTTTAGGCCTCGTTCGGATCTGCTCGAGTACTTTGGATTTTTTGTGCACGCAAAACGAGGTAAGTCATTAGCGTACTAAAAACTTAAAAAAATGGATTCATATGACTTTTTAAAGAAACTTTCGTATAAACTTCGTTTACAAAAAACACACGGATAATTATTTTGGGAAGCGTGCTAACGGAAAACGACGGAAAAAAAATCCACTCTCATGCTATCTCAAACGGGGCCTTAGTAGGTAAAGCGCATCGGTATTTTTTCTCAGTTTTCTTTTTTTTCCGGTTTTCTTAGCGCGTGAAGCTACCACAACGCGTACATCATAACTCAAACCTTCATATCGGTGGTACACGAGGTATGTGCACAATGTGTATGGCTCATGGCTCAAGCTGATATGCCTTTTTATTTTGACCGGCTATCCAAATTGCGCACAACTCTTGTGCTCCCTAGTAGTAGATTCCCCCGTGTCGAAAAGTAAATTTGATGATGGCTAGCACAGAATCAAAAGCTCTGATTGGCACCAACCATTCAACTTTTTCGACAAATCTTGAACGAACGAGACCGTGACTAGAGAGAACCGTTCGGATGTGGTAAACACCGCGAGAAAATCTACAATATTCCTTTGCCCGCCGGCCGACGAATCTGCCCGCCAGTAGTATCGGTCGTTTTCTCTCCCGTTAGAATCGTATCGATACAGGAATCGCGTACAATTTGTGACACACAAGTCATGCAAGAATATGCAAGGGCAGGCGTATGGTTCTAACTTGTACACACATAGGATAAGACTGCGCGCGCGCTCCTCTCGATTTGACGTTCGTTGCGTTACTGTGTACATGTCCCCATCAAGTTTCGTCGGAATCTCCCGCGTTGTCGTGAGTGACATGGGAGAGGTTAATTAGAGTCGGTGGTGAGACCTGCCGCTGTCGCTTTAGCCGTGATTGTGATCGATCACCTCGACGACGTGGGGCCGCGCGTGAGCGCGAGCATCGGGTTCAGATCGATCAGCTCAGCCGCAAGAGTGCTCAATCGATCGGCGGCGGCACGGCTGGTGGCGGCACGCGAGGCCACGTTCGCCGCGTGGCCCACGCAACAAAAAGCGCCCGATCCCGCGCGCGCCGTCCTCCTCCCAGCCGGCTAGAGATTTCTGGCACGCGCGCGCTCTCGGGCCGTTGCTGTGCTTATTCTTATCCGGATCGCCCGGGCACGTTACACATCCGTGGTCGATCGATCTCCCCTGTCGCTATCTGCTTCTGGAAGGAAGGATGCTGCTGTGTGAGAGATTGTAAGTGTTATTGGGTACGTAGCTGGCCGGACATGTAAAAGGGATCTCTCTGTTTTTTTTTTTTGAGAATATGTAAAAGGGATCTTGGCTTTGGTTATTGTGGATAATGATGCATTACCGGCCATATGAGTTGATCAGCTCACACGAGAAGCAGATTATTCCAAGGCCCTATTCGCTTTGGAGGGAAAATGGAGGATTTGGATTTCTAAGGATTATTTTTTATCAATGTCATTCGTTTTGTAGGATTGTGCCTTAGGAATATTAAAGAAAATTTTCTTTTCCTACCAGCACAAGAGAGAAACCATAGGAAAATTTCCTCCACTCCAATTTCATAAAAAAATTCCAATGAATTGAAGTGTCACATATTCCCATTTCTCCATATTTCCTATTACTGTGGAGGTGAAATTCCTCCAAAACGAATAGGGCCTAAGAGTGCGGTGCGTGCTAGAGCAGGGTGGCCGGACAGCCGGAGGCATTGCCGTCAGTCACGTGCATTGGTGAATGGTGTGATCTCTGATATGTACCGCACTTAAACCCGTGGCCGTACTTAGTTAGACCGAGACCTTTCGTACATGGAAGCGCCAGGATTCGGATCAACCAACAAACATCGGCTTTACTTTATATTTATCTTATGAGTACCGGTTCACCATGCTTTAAATCATATACATGATGCGAGTACCTGAAACCCTGAAAGGTTACTGCCGTTTTGGCAAATTAAGGGCATGGTTCGTCATCGGTTCTTGTGCAAGGACGATATATGCCTTGATGATCAGGATGAAAGGAAAGAAAATCAAAGAGATAAGCTCAGAAGATAGCGATTAGCGGTAGAGTAACTGAAAACCAGTACTAGTAGTCGCTTGTCACGGTGCGGGTCTAGTAGGCGCCATATAGTCAGGCTCTTTTGGACGGATTCGGTGGTCCGGTCGCATGGCGCCGACCTTTTTCCAGCTCTTGCCCGCAGCCAAACAAACAGTGCGGGAAAGAGGGCAGAAGAGGATTGAGACGGCGGATTCCGACGTGACGATTCAAAGCCTTTTGTTACCCCTCTCGGGGGATTATTCCCCAGGGATCCGTGCCTGTACCCGATTCGCTGACGACTTGGCGAGACGGCGAGTGCCAGCGCGTCGTATCGTGTCTGGTCATGCCGTGGCCACCGCCCAACCGGAGGAAGCACCGAAGCAGCTTTGCTGGTTCAGGTTGATCCTTGGACTGTTTCGGTTGGAACCGATTTCTTTATTCTGAAGTTTAAGTTTCGTCCTTTTTATTCCAAAAAAACAACAAAGCTTATCAGTTGCATTTTGAAACACCAATACTATTGTCACGTACACATGTTTCGGATGTATGGCGCTCATATATATTGTCCCGCAATCATGCTTGATGGCATGTGTGCTATTTTCACATGAACATTCCTATTGCAGCCGTGCAAGCCGCTTTAGGACCACACGTGGGACAAGAAAAAAATAGTACAACCTCCAAGAATGCACTAAGAATAACAAGGGAAAAGGATAAAAAAACACATGAAAATACCGAGATTTGATGGCAGGAACAGAGATTCAGGACGCGTACCTGTGCTACTCCTCGCTCCAGGGCACATAGCAGTGGCGCTCGTTGCCGCCACCATAACGTTCGTGAATGCCGCCATGCATGTACCACCGCGCAGCCAGTGCAAACATCGTCTTTGTACTTGTTGTCCCAACAGCCTGGTCACTCGACGATGAGGTCAACATTGGAACAGAGCACCTGAAAGTGCTCCCACACTTCATGCACCAAAGCACCCTGGGAGACACGATGCCATGAGCGTCCACCGGTTCTGCGCATGCTCCAAGAATGCTACGAGCGTGCTCTCAAACACCTTGTCCTCTACCATGGTATTAATCCCTCTTAGAAAATAGAATTGTTAAGAACTCTTGGCATTGATCTCTAATTGTCTATACAATTGTAAGAGACGCAATGCCAACGACTCAATGGTTAAGCTTTATGTGTTTAGAGAACTATTGTTGTTTCCCTAATCTGCACGGTTTATTATTAGAAACTATTAGCGATATTAATATTACAAACCTATTTTTAAATACCCGTCTAGCCCGCCAAGTAACATACAAAGTCTTGTAACGTGTTGTACAAGTCACAATTTTCCCGCGCGTATCTAATGGGAATCCAGTTTGACATTTCGTCTTTGTATAGGCCCGCCTATCTTTTGTGTGACCGGCCTTTCCTTTTTAAATGGGCCAAACCCACTTTCTTTCATTCGTTTGTTCTTAAAAACCCATGAGCTTTGCTAGTTATTAAAGGCACAAAACAACAAGTTTACACCTCACCACCACTAGTGGTCTACCAACAACAGCTGGAGGCAAATGCCGTGTTGGGAGAGCTTCTGGCAACATAGAATCCCTAGTTGGCTGAAGCTCCACAAAACAGTTCCGCTTTTCAGCCATATTATAAGAAATTGTAGTGTAGAATCTAGAAAATGAATTAGAAGCCTCGAGCTAAAAAACACAAAATTTTCATACCTTTTTCCTTATAAGGAACATGCCAATATGAAACATATCCTAATTAGTTGGTAACCAAGGTGACGGGGACTACACTATCTGGTGAGAGTGATACCAGATTTGGATATTGTTGGTCGCAAGAGAGCTCGTAACCTGACGAGGATAGCTTTGCACTTTTACATCATGTTCAACGCTTCTTACATCCTTAATGATGTATTGTTTCTTTGCATGGATCAATGATGGTTGCATAAAGATTCAGACCTCAGGGGACAAGGAATAATATTCGGTGCGTGCCAAGTGAATTTTGGAACAACATGAGAACTAATGTAAACGAACAATTACCATCTTAATAAAGCTGCCATTACGATATGATTAATGGATGTATCAAAAAGATAACAACCAAATGTATAACCAACCCATTGGATCTAACAAGTATCAACAATGAGCGGGACTGCTAAACTCGTTTCATCTTTACATGTCACGCACACATGCAAGATGAAGCAAATACAATTATTCGACCACCAGTTCACAACACTACTACTTACTCTCATGGCACTTGATCACAGGTTCCAGCCGAGCTTGGCATCAGCTACATCCTAGCCAGCTACTTTTTACACAACGGAAGAGGAATTAACGAAGAATGGTCGATCGATGACTAAACTCCATTCTTTCCTCGTTGGAATGAGGTGAAAGCTACTTTGGGGGATAGATTAGAGCGATTGACACTAAACCTGGACTGGACCGGATCATGCTGCATATTCTTCTCAATCATATTGGCGCATCACGGGGCGGTGATGTCATGGATGCTCTTGCGCTTGGTGTCGCCACGGCTGCTGGCGTTGGCCTGGCGGATGAAGAACTTCTGAGCGTGGCTCGCCACCTGCGTCGGCGTGCGCGTCTTCACAGACCAACGCGAGATGTTGCGCCAGTCACCACGCCCATACTTCTCAAGCCCTTCCAAAAATAGCCTACGCAAACAGCAAAAGGGAGGAAATAAAGTTAGCGATCCAGTGAGCAAGAAAGAAAGCTGGACTCCTGTTTTCGGTGGGCCAGGAAAATAATCCGACGTGGAAAGATCTGGAAACGAACTACCTAGGACCTCGGGGAACACACCGAGAATATAGCAAGGGAAAAGCCGAGATTCAACTCCGGAAACGGAAATTCAGGACGCGTACCTATGCTCCTCCTCGGTCCAGGGCACGCCGCGGCGGCGCTCGTCGCCGCCTCCGCCGCCGCGTCCACGACCGGCGCCACCCTGCGCCACCGCGCGGACGGCGCCGACCTCGTCATCGAACTCGTCGTCCCAGGAGCCCGGGCACTCGACCACGCCGCGCTCGATGAGATCCACGTCGGAGCAGAGCACCTGGAAGTGCTCCCATACTTCCTGCGCCGAGCGCCCCGGGAGATGCGACGCCACGAGCGCCCACCGGTTCTGCGTGTGCTCCGGGAATGCCACGAGCGCGCTCTCAAACACCTTGTCCTCCGCCTTGGTCCACGGCCTTCTGGTCGGCGCCGCCGGCGCAGGCGCCAGCCACGACGACGACGAGCCACCACGGAAGAACGCCATCGCACGTAGATTTTGTTTTTGCGGAGGCGTTGGCTGTTTGCGAATACCGTGCCGGGTGCTTTGTGTTAGATCGAGGCGTTGGTTGGACCGATGGGGTGGTTTATATAGAAATCAGCTCGGGCCGCAAGAGGGCTACACCGGCACGGCTGGTGGCTGGACGCGAGGCCACGTTTGCTGCGTGGCCCACGCAAAAAAGCGCTTGCGCCGTCCTCCTCTCCCAGCCGGCTGGAGATTTTTGGCACGCGCTCTCGCCCGGCCACTCGGGCCGTTGCTGTGTTTATTCTTATCCGGATCGCGCGCCCGAGCGAGCATCGATCGATCTCATCTCCCCTGTCGCTATCCGCTTCTGGAAGGAAGGATGCTGCTGTGTGACAGTGTGAGTGAGCGAATGTGGTGAGGGTCTGGATAGATGTAAGTGTTTGTTGGGTCTGGACGTGTAAAAGGGATTGATCTTGGCTTTGGTTGTGGATAATGATGCATCATCGATCATGTGAGTTGAAACCCACTCGAGAGACACGAAGCAGATTGCGTGCGTAGAGCAAGGTGGCAAGACAACCGGAGGCATTGCCGTCAGTCACGTGCATTGGTGAATGGTGTGATCTCTGATGTGTACCGCACTTCTATACTCGTGTCCGGCCGTACTTAGATAGAGAGACCTTTCGTACATGGAAACGCCAGGATTCGGATTAACCAACCAGCAAAAATCGGTTTATTTATCTTATGATGAGTACCGGTTTACCAATTACCATGCACTTCTACTGGAAGGTTTACTGCTCGCCGTGACGACGATATGCCTAGCTTGCTGATCAGCATGAAAGAGAAAAAGAAAACTGAAGAGATAGCCGAGATGATACTCTCTAAAATACATTATCTTTGTTTAGACATGACACTTTTTAAGACAACGAATTTAGACAAAGCCTCCATTCAGATTCATCATTCTAAAAAAATCTATCCATTAATGTTATATTTTAAAATAGAGGGAGTAGCGATTAGTGAGAGTAACTTGAGAAAAAAAAATGGGTACTACAGCATACAGCAAGTTTGATTAGCGAGAGTAACTTGAGAAAAAAAAAAGTACTATAGCAAGTTTCTTGTCGCGGTGCGGGTCTAGTAGGCTCCTTTGGACGGATTCGGTGGTTCGGTCGCGTGGCGCCGACCTTTTTTCTCTCTTCTTGGCCGCAGCCAAACCAACAGTGCGGAAAAGAGGGGCAGCAGAAGAGGATTGAGGCGGTCGATTCCGACGCGACGATTCAACCGTCTGCCTGTGTGTAACTTTTGTTATTCCCTCTCGAGGGATTATTCCCCGTGTGATTGTGATCCGCGTCCGTACCAGCTTTGTTGACTAGACTCGGCGAGTGCCAGCCATCGCGTCGTACCGTATCTGGTCGTGCCGTGGCCACGCCAAACCGGAAGAAGCAGCCTTGCTGGTTCGGGTTGATCGTTTGTGCTGTTACTTTCGTTTGGGATCGATTCCTTATTCTCATCTTAATCTAAAGTTTAAGTCTCGTATACTTTTGTATCCCCCTCAAAAAACACCAAAGCATATCAGTTGCATTTTGAAACACCAATACTAGTGACACTTTTTTCTCATGAACACATGCTTCGGCTGTATGATGCTCCTATAATTTATCTCGCGATCGCGGATGATGGCGCGCGTGCATTTTTACACGGGGAAATTCCGATTGCAGTCGCCAAATCTTGCCATCAGCTTCAGGACCGGGCGTGGGGCGAGAAAAAAAAAATTCGGTGGGCGGCAGCGCCGCCCACGTTGTGACGCGAGCGCCGGGCCCATCCCAACAGCTGGCCATGGGCCGCTCGAGTGGGCTAACACAAGCGGTCAAGATAAGATCACGAAGCCCACAAGATTACCCCCGAGAAGGGGAGAACCACTCGTCTCTCCTCGATCTGCTCCTCCTTTTTCGCCGTCACTTTCATGGCAAATCTGCACTCGACGTAACGAGTTGAAAGGGGCTCGTGTGTGATCTACTGATCTCTTGTTTGTAAAAAGCACCGCATCTCTTGAGCTCTCGATTAATCTGTGGCACGTATGTGTGCACGGCTGCACGCCTGTGCGAACGCACTAGTTTAGCTTATCCGCGGGCCTAATTGGGCAAGTTGCATGCTTGCGTCGATCTCTTTGGGTGTGTTTGGTTGTGGAATTTGAAAGATTGGGATGGAATGACTCCATTCCTACGGGTGTTTGGTTGTGGGATGGGTGGATTGGGTCGGTTCCGAAAGGGGAATATTTCCCTCCGATCCGGAACCGAGCCATTCCAAAAAAAGTGCCGGACGAGCTCATCCCTTGCACACGGAGGAAAACGGCGTCACATCGCTGCCGGCCCTTCGTGCCTCCGCCCACAAGCTCCGCCGCACAACCTCCGAGCTTCGCCCCTGACGCACGGCAGAGCTCACCCGTGGAGAGTAGCCGTCGCCGCCCGCTCTCCTCGAGGTCGCCGGCCGCTCGAAGTCGCCACCACGAGCCCACCCCCGGCCGCCTGAGGTTGCCGCCGCGAG
>CM002483.1:13949680-14004591 GCA_000325765.3 Leersia perrieri
CGGTGGCTGACGTGTACGGCGGCCCGCACGTGGATTTGGCGCCGCCGGCAATGACACAACGTCGGCGGCGCGGCGGTGCGGCCACCCGCCGGCGGCCAGCCATTTTTTTATTTCATTTTTTAATTTTTGCAGGTGGGTGGATTTTCCGCCCGGAAAAATCCTGCCAGCCTGAAAAATCCATTTTTTCAGGCGGTTGGAAACCCGTCTGTAAAAATCATGATTTTTCCAGGCGATTTGAATTGGCCGCCTTGTCCGTCTGCCCACGAAAATTGTTTTACCCGTCCAGAAAAATATGTTTTTTTTACTAGTGCATGCATCAAACATTGCAACAGTGCTGTTTTAATTATTAAATCTGCTCTACGAACAACACGTTAACTTGTAAATTTCTTGACCTTTTCAATGATCCATAATACTCGAGTAGATTATTGTTTGTGACCGCTATCAAATCAAGATCTTGCCTTACAGCAGCAAAGAGAAAAAGAGAATGCCACGGATTGAGCTAGTGTTAGTGCTAGCTAGACCGCTATCCATCGAAAGAGACGTCCCCGTTGCGGACACCGACCTTGGCATGAATGTTTTTCGAATATGACTTCACAACTAATTATGGCGTTAAAGTTTAAAAAGTACAAAGGGCGAGAGTACCTCTAAATATACATATAAGTAAAAATAATTCTGTCCAACAACACCACCTTTATGCAACATAATAATATTGTTTTTGCGGTTAATAAAACACAATTATTCAAAGCTGAAACATATATACTCACTCCAAATATAAGTCATACCCGGTATTTATAGAACAAATTAAGTTCTGACTAATAATTGCTTCTCTAATATATCTTTTATGTAATATAAATTTATAATTATATGTACGTAAGTATTATCAATAAATGTCATTGGTCAATAAATGTATTTCCTTATCAAACAAAATATCATTGGTCAAAAGATTGTCTGAACAAGAAAAAATTGCACCTTAATTATTTAGTATTTCGTTAACAGAGGGAGAGAGTACAAATATTACTCCATCCGTTCAAGAACATAGCAACCTCAATTTGACCCCTCCTAAGACGATGTATCTGGACACCCCATGTCCAAATATAATATTATAGAATGGGTCACATTCACTCTGGGTTGCTAATATATTTTGGGACGGAGGTAGTACCAACAAAGGGAGCACAGTTGTGTCTGATTTCATTTACTCTCTTCCTGTTTGAAACATAAGGTTTTCCTTTACAAATTTTGATTAGTTATTAAACAAAAATATGTATTTAGCGTTAAAATCATTTTATTTGTATTTAAAAACATGTTAAGAAAAAATAATTATCAATATATAATATATTGTGTGGTATAAACCTAATAACTGAGCAATTGTCTTTTAACCATTGTCAAAGAAAAAAAACACTAGTTAATATATTTTCTATGGAATGTGACTATTTATCCTTGGTGTGTATTGCTTGTGCGCTTTGTACTGGTCTTGCGACAATCTACTAACACGGTCACGGAGGCAAACTTCCATGCATGTAAAAACGGAGGGGTAAGTGTGGGTTCGATTCAGTATATTGTACTCCCTCAAATTCAGAATTTGCAGCATCTTTTCTTACATTTTTGTCTCATAGCTTAAGGAGTAGAAGTACAGATGTTAAATAAATGTTGTTAAACTTCGCAACTCATTTACCCGACGAAACGCGTAAGTATAATCTATTATGTCAGCATTTGGTGTAGTTATCGATGGAAATATGAGACGAATAAAGGAAAGTCCACGCGTTACAACAGCAACCCGGACACTGACTACTGTTTCCTTTCTTTCTTTCTTTCTTTTTTCCTTTCTCGTGTTTTCTTCTTTTCCAAGTTTTTAACGAGTCATACATGACAGTCCATATCAAAGTAGTATACAATTTATGGTGAAGTAATGGAGAAAATAATACTAGTATTGTCCACGGGGTTCTCTTATGTGCCTAATACCATCTAAATTATCCATCACACCATCTAAATTTTAAATTTATAATATTTTTGTTTCTTATATAATGAGGTCATACAGTTAGGGTCGTTCTTTATATACAAATGCTCTATATTATTAGTATACTACCATATACTATACACTGGTATAATTTAATCTCAACCGTTCATTCACTAACATAATTGACTAGTACCATACGGATCAACTAGTATGTGTTTCTGCATTAAGGTGTAACAATATTCTTATTCTTTGTTTTATTCCATCCGACCTTTCTCTCTTTATTTCCTCTAGTCATGTTTATATTATAATAATAATATAAGCACGGAAATTTCAACAGGAGGATTAATTTCCGTCCTTTTTATATAGAACAAGGATGAAGGCATAAAGATATCCGGTAACAAATAAGACCTGAATATCTTGTTGTCAATGCGTGTGCTCGATACGCAGGGATCCGGGGACCCCTTTTTGTTCGGCACAGGGGTGCGATACACCAAGGCTTGAGCTAAGGGGGGAAACAGATTATGCACACATGACACCGAGGTTTATATAGGTTCGGGCCGTCGGGAAAGCGTAATACACTATTCTTGTTCTTGCTGTTGATATGGTGGATGAAGAATTACAAGATTTGGTATGGTGTGAAAGGACCTCGATGTCGTATAGAGGGGGTGAATAGGCATTCCTAAAAATTCATTACAACTTCATAGCAAATTAGAATCTCGGGTTTTCTGGTTCAAATCAAAATTTTTATATGAAATCAAAACTTTCGTTCTTAACCGAAAATCCGGCGGATAACAAGATAAACACTAGCTATGAAATTAGAGATCAAACATAAACTTCTATATGAACTAAAAGGAGGTGACTAGAAAGATAGCTAAGCAATATATGAGGTTACCAAATGCATGATATAGAAGAAGTGAGAACAAGCAAACCAAGAGAAGAAACACGTGATGTGTTTTTTGAAGTTCGGATCCTTGAGGGGATCACTGCTCTCCGTTGAGGAGCTCCGATGAGCCGGGTCTTCACAAACCCTTTTCTCGGGGTTGCACAAATGCACTCCCCTTGCACTAGCAGTATCTCATCCCTTGCGGAGGCGAGATCCAATCTTCACAAACTTCCACGGCGCACCACAAACGAATTGGTGGCTCGGAGGCGACACCTAGCCGTCTAGATGTCCTCAACCACCAATAGTAACAAACACAATCACCAATTTGCTTGATATGAACTCAATGTTCAAATATGGAGTGAATCCCTCTTGCTCTCAACTTCTCAATCTCACAACCCCCAACTCTTCTCTTCTCAAATCACTCAAATCAACTCTCTCCTCCACTCAAATCCATCTCACAAATCTCTCCCCTTCTCAAATCCCTCTTACAAAGAGACACCACAAAGATAGGGGATTTGGGGGTGGCTACTTGGCTTTGGATATGGATTTATTCCCCTCAAGAACAGCTCCAAAGGATGGGGAGGAAGGAGGGCTATTTATAGCCACACACAGATTTTTGTCCGTTGGGGGCAAAAGATGCTCTTTACGGATGTTCCGAGACTCGTTTCGGAACATCCGAGAAGTGTATTTTTTCAGCATCTCGACGACCTCAAACCTGGGAAAAAACACTTTTCGGAACATCTGATAATTTTTTTGGAACATCCGAGAAAGGATACAGAGAGCAATTCTAGATGTCGGAAGTTCTGGTCAATTTTCGGAACATCCGAGACCCCCTCGGATGTTCTGAAAACACAGAATTAAAACGGCTATAACTCTTTGCTCGGGAGTCCGATTTCGACGTTCTTGGGCTCTATGGAAAGGTTACTCAAAGGGCTACCCAACCCAACCAATAACAAGGTCTAAAACCACTCTTAGGATAGGTTAAAGCTTGGTTTTATATCAAGATAGCACTAGTATATGTTACTTTGAGCACCGAGACATAAGCAAACTCATCGACGTTGCATCCCTCTTAATATTACGGCATTCCTATACTCAAAATTAAATAGAAAGAGAGTTATACCACTAAGAATGTCTTTGTTCCATCTTCATTCTTGATCTTGAGGGATGGCAACGACTTCAACTCACTTAATCAAAAGATTGATGCGAACTACTCATAGCTTCAACCGGCCTCTCACGGTCCATCACGGCTAAGCCTTCACTCGCCCTTCACCACCGGGTTTAGTCCCTCGGCGCCAAGCCTCTTGCTTGCCCTTCACCACCGGGTGGTCCATCGCGACGGAGTATCGCTTGCCCTTCACCGTCGTGCCATCGATAGCCACTTCGTAATCCACATCTTCAATGTATTCACTTTGTCAACCTTGTCTTTAGGTGTCATGATCTCACTTGAGCATCAACACCCTTTTGCAATTCTTGGGACCTATTCTTTTCATTCAACTCAAAGAATTTGTTAGTCCCAAAGATCCGGTTGTCAACCTCCTCAACTTGTTGACCAACCGATCGCACATAAATGATATGAATAAATATGACGAGTATTAATCAATACCACATGTGTCATATACTCAAATGTAAGCTCAAATATAATGATCCTAAATAAATATAAGTGAATAATATAGGATCAAATACATGCATAAATAATATATAGGATTTGCTCCCCCTAAATGTATGCATACAAAATATATGTGTAAAGCAAGTGTATGCATAATTAGAGATGTAACATTTGGGAGTTTATCCTATACAAGAATAGAAGGCATTTATCAACATTGATATAACAATAAATGCATACCTTCATCTTCATGTTCTCAAATGTAAAAAGACTAAACAAGACATGACTCAAACAAAACATTAGTCTCAAATGCATAAATCAATCACATGGAAATAATATATGTTGACACATCAATGTGTAGATAGAGATTAGAATGATACTCATATAGCTTGATCTCCATCATCTAGTCCTTGTCAACATAAAAGTCCAACATCAATGTATGCTTGTATCTCAACTCATATAAAGCCCAAGAGAACCTATTTACCAACTCATAGAAGAAGATTAGTTCCACAATGTCGGTTTGTCATACATCACCAAAGCAACAATTACTCAAATTGTTATTTATAGATCTTCCAATCTTTTTCTTTTTGGTGATGGATGACAACCGGAAATAAAACATAAAGTTGAGTGTATAAATAGAATAAGCTCCCCCTAAATATGTGCATACATATAAATATGAAGAGAGACATATACACATATACAAAAAGGAGTTCATTCTTATCTTGGACCATCAAGAGAGATAAAACTAGAATATTAAGAGTATAACACATACCTCTCATGTTTTTATTATCATATCCGAATGAGACTACACAAATAAATACTCATGGAAATATTAGTCTCATACAATTAGATTTGTCATTAATCACCAAAACTATATTAAAGACACTTGCACTTTCATGGTGATCTTTTTGCGCTACAATCAGAGTATATTTGACTCTTCTCCCAATCTCTTTTCCTTCTACCTAGATAAAACACTTCCCTGGGGACGGGGCTGGAGCTGATGACCAAGGTGCACCGTAGTATGGAGCTAGACTTATTATTTTCTAGGAGCGAACCTCTTCCACGATGGACTCGGGCCTCCTTTTATAGGGCAAGGGGACACCATAGTAGTCCTGAATTTATTCATTTTACCCCACGCCGTGGAGTGGTTCATGCTCTATCTCGTCGGGGGTCTTCTCCTGCACCTGCTCCCGCTGCCACGTCGCGGGAGTTGTTGTGGAAAACGGGCGACGAAGCCATCACATGGCTGATATGGGGGTGGTCAATCTACCTACTCTGGCGGGGCCCACTTGTCAATGGCTCTCCAACTAGAATAGGGGTGACGCAACTCTCCCGGCCTCTCATCCTCTCTCTCCCACGCAGCCGTCCGTTGCATTTAATGCGACGGTGACCAGCTAGGAAGAGAGGCATGGGTAATTTGACCGCGCGGTCAGCTCGCGGTCATCGGTGATGACTTTGCTCTCCTTCTGTGCCAGGCAAAAGGTGATGATGAGTTCTGACAGGCGCGCCTCACTTCGCATTAAATGCAATGGGGCAGCGCCTAGCTACTATTCTTGCATTGAATAGAGTAGTTGGCGGTTGAGCTCGCCCCTCTCACAGGTGAGGTGCGGGGTAATGCGGCTGGGGTCCGGGTGCTCCCGAACCCCTTATCCTTGGGAGCGACGGCCTCTGGGCAGCCCCCGGGCCAGACCCTCTCGGGGTGGCCACGTGGCCTCCCGTGGCCCGAACCTTGCTGGGCGATCCAAGCATTTTCCTACTGTGCGCCAAATATGCAAATACGTTTCCTCCTTCATGCGTCGCATCCTCAGTATACCCCGGGCCCATATCACCGACACTTGTCAACTAAAGTTGGATCATATCCAGTAACCGAGACTAATATCTTATCTCTAGCTGAACAAATACTAATATTATGTCAACGGCTGGTGTCCGCGACATGGGTTTTATGTGGTATAGGGGAACGTCGACACCAGGGTTATGCAAGATCGTAGTAAGGGAGACAAAGATTTTTATACAGGTTCGGGCCCCTATCTGATAGGTAATAGCCCTACTCCTATTGGCCGAAGCTGGTCTTGATCTATATTCATCATCATCATCCAGGTATAAATATGGGGTAACCTATTTACTAGTTGTCGACTTGACTGTCTGGATTACCATCACATAGTCGACAACATGGTGATCTTCAATTGTAGATCCTATTGTGTCCTCTTCTTTCCCTAGGGGATCTTGTATTTATACCCATAGAAGTTTCCTTGTCTAAGTAGGACTAGGGAAACCAATATGGATACTATCCGAGTAGTCCTTGTAGTCTTCATATAGAACTCTTCTCGTCTTTCCTTATCCGGAACACCTTCCATATGAGGTATGATTCCGTATAAGGTATGGTAGATGGTGGGTCTAGCCGAGCCTTAGTTGAGTACTGTTGGGTATGCCTTTTCGTATACTTTATGTCTCCGGGTAATGAGGGTATCCCTTATCGGTAACCTTGACATTTACACAAGTAAGCTTAAATCTTACGGGTACAATATGGCTCGGTGGTCCCCCAGGTTTCCATTCCATAACACCCAAGTATGAGGTACCTTGGTCCTACAGTACCTGCAATTAGGGGAAAACATTATAATTTTGACCAAAACCATAATGGCATATGATTTTATTGTGTCAAAGTGTACGTTTTGAAATGTTGAAGGTGAAAAATAACTGGTTTCGTAGTTTAGGAGAGGAGGGTGAAACTACAATGAACTTCAGAACTTATTTCAAGGGCCAAAATGGGCTTCACCCTATAAATAAATATAGGTCATTAGGCAAAGGAAATGAAAATGAGAAGGATCAATTGCTCTACCAATAGGAACCAATGTAGAAGTTATTTTCATATTTTTTGGTAGCGTGCTCTTATGGAAGAAAAATGTGATCCCAGTGATAGGGCATAATCCTGGCTCAATTTTGCTATGCCAAAATGGGTTTGATATTTAAGCCATAATCATACATGGATTAAAAATTAGGCAAGTTTGGACATTTAGATTTACGAAGCTACAAAGCTCACATATTTGCTTAATATATGATACATCCGACACGAGGAGTTGGCTCCAGTGTTGCTAGATCCCAACCAGACCACCACTGTCAATATTTCTAAACTCTCCAATATATCATTTACCGCTATGCAAGTTATCCTTTATCTATCACTCACTGGAACTCTCTCCGGTGATCGGAAGTTACCTTATATTTTATACCATCCAATTTTGGTTGCGTTGGTCTTTTTTTGTGGGGTTAAGTTCTTAATTAAGGTTTTTTTCCTCTCAAAGACGGGCTTGGCTCGAGAAAAATGTAAATGTGTCGAGTTTTGGCCCGTCTTAGTAAATGTAAATGTGTCGTGTTAATTTCACGCTGGATTTTTTCAAGCCCAGCCTGAAGCCTAGCCTGGCAAGTTGTTTGAATAGGTAAAATACAGTTATCAAAAGGAATTGAAAGTAAGGCGAGGTTGATTGTGTACGTTGCCTTGCCCTATGTTTTAGGCAATCCGAGGATCACTTTGGACTAAGGCGCATATGTGTGTTGATAGTTTGAGTGATGTTAGAACGGATGCGAGTGACCGTGACGTCGACGTGGTCGCCTGCTTCCGGCTGCACACGCACACGCACACGCGGTGGGACGCCCGCAACGTACTGCTCGCCCTACTCGGCATCCACAGTTCCTTACTCAGTTACTCTACTGCCTTCTCACCGCGGGACAGCTAGCGAGGACGACGGCGTCCATCCACCGCGGACGCCACGCCGCGACCCGGCTCTCGATCTCACCTACTTCATTCCCGTATCGTTATTAGCAGGTGACAGCTCACGGCCTGGACCCCGGAAGTACTAAAAGTCTAAAAGTGCAGTACTTCGTGTGCGCGTGCACAATGATCATCGTGCGTGACCCAGTCCACCTGTCCACGTCGTCGTCCTGTTGGCTTTGCGCGGAGTCAGCCATCAGCCTTGTTGGTTTATTTCTCTTTTCTTTGCCGAGGAAAGAATGGTGTGTTGCTAATTTTGGAGGTGGTTTCTGTTTTTTCTCCTCAAAACATATTGCAAACGCGTCATATACATGCATGTACCCTAAACACTTAACCCTTTGTACGCTAAACACGTATTTGAAGATTGGCAAAACTCACCACTTATGGCTCTTTTTTTGTTCAACTCTATTTGCCAACGGTGATAAGAACATGATTCGATTGACAAACATCAACTGCTGGTTTTAAAGATTAGTTCTTCGGTTTAAGAAAGACGAGGACTACTTTTGCCAACCATAAATGGTGATATCTATTTTAGGTGGTCTTGTCTGTTCTATTCAACTAAGGAGGGATGATTATTCCAGACACGCAAAACAACATATGATTAATTACGTATTAAATATTTTAAACTTTAAAAATAGATTTATTTGATTCTTTAAAGAAACTTCTCTATAATTTTTTTTTTCAAATAATGCACCATGTAGCATCTTGGAAAACTTGCACGCGATAATCTGGGGAGTAGCTATTCACCCTATGTCGAAAAGAACACGCCCTTAATACTAGTCTTCTTGTTAATAATTAAGACGTTTATTATTCGCATATATTAATCCTGCAAACTTTGTAATAATTAGTTGTAGCTTCTCCGAAGCAAAGACAAGAATTAATTCCACTGTCTTAAAAAAATAGTCATAAATACAAGACCTATGCTAATATATAGGTTCCACCGTTACAATAAAAGTCCAACCAGCTGAGCTATGTTTAGTTTGAGCGCTATTTTTTTCTTCTATAGGCATAATCCGATAGCACCAAGCTAGCAGCAAAATTGGTTCATGAAATTGCTTAGATTTGTTGTTTTGTTAATAAGAGTAAATTCCACTAAGGCATCATTGGATTTGTAGGATATAGGAAAAATACAGGAATTGAAGTAGTATTTTTCTCCTTTTCTACAGGAACTAAAAATATTTGAATCAGAAAGATAAGCCCTTTGATGGCACCATAGGAAAAACTAAATAAAAGGAATGTTTCCAAGACAGCTAGCTCTTGCTTGTTTTCCTATGGAATTGACCATAAGAATGCAATCCTATGTAAAATTTTCTATCCCCTTCCTATGAATTAAAGGGGTCCATAGGAAAAAAATTTAGTAATTTGAATTTTCCAAAATTCTTTTACAAATCATCCAATTCAAAGGGCCCTAAATCTTATGTATAATCATCCAAGTTGCACATAACTATAATGTCTTAGCTTGTCACATAATTAAGTTTCAAAAAAGCACACCTTAATTTAACCAATATTTTATTTGATCTGACGTACATATTAGTCCTTTCGTATGGACTACTACTCTTTGCTTATGGTAGAGGTAAGGATGTACTGTCCATACCAAATTAAGTCTATTTTTGAATTTTGACATGGTCTTTAATACAATATTTTGACCAACTATATTAACAAAAGTAAGTATTTTCAAATAGAAAAAATTACATATTACAATAGATTTTTAGTGACAAATCTAGTAACAACATTTTTACATAATCGATCATTTTTATTTTGTTAATATTAGGGGTCAAAGTTAAAAAGGTTTGATTCGACACTATTATAGAAATAAAGTCTTTTTTTTACGGAGAGAGTATATAATAGTACTATTTTTATTATCGAAAAAAAGAATATATGGTTTGCAGTTTGTCAGCTACCATCAATCTTATCACCGGCGGTGACATCACAAAAGTACCTTCATACAGGTGAAGGGCGAATTTGATTCAGCATAGCGGCTAAATTTTTGTCTCGTTTTCCGTTAGCATGTTTATTAAACTATTAAATGGTATATTTTATGTAAAAACTTTATATATAGAAGTTGTTCTAAAAAGTCATATAAATTTATGAGTAAAATTTTTAATAAATAGTACTCAATTAATCATATAATAATCACGTTTTTTATTTTGTATGTGGCTAATAATTCGGTTTCAACCTCTGTTTAGAACTTGGCCGAAGTCGACTGTGACATACGGAGTAGAAACCGATGGGAGAAATTACCAGTACCAGACGAGATTTAAAACAGTTGTGTGGCTGTGTGCCAATCAATTGGACTGACGGCAATATTCGTGGTCGACCAATAATGCGACGGTAGAGGTGAGCGTCGCGCGTCTCCGAAGAAGAAAAGGTGGCCTACGTGTTGACCGATCGATGGGTGTGGTTCAGCTCTTTTGCTGCGTCAACGACATACGAGCTGAAACAGCTGGCAGCTTGTTGCGTCAAGCGCTTGACCGTGGAGAGCTAGAGCGAGCAGCTTGACAAAACGTGGAAAAATCATTCTGGTGATGATCCGGCGGCAGACCGGCACGAATGCTACTTGACAGCTGTGTCCTTGGAGGAGCTTTAGGTTTCGATGCTACGCTAGGAGTCCGAAACAAGAGATTCTTACCGTTTTTGAATTTTTCGATGGTATAAGAGACATCAGACATATTCTGTTATTTTAGATAGGTAATCTTGTAATATGATGAACGAAATAGGTGTCTGCCTTAAGTGTAAGATAAGGAAATCGTGTTTTCAGTTTTTTTCTGAAGTTTGTTCACATATAACTTCTTTTGCCGGTCATGATCATGTACCTAATCCCATCGTGATGTCCTGTCCAGTTCGTGGAACTTTTCGAAGCAGAGGAACGGCCACATTTTTAAGGAAAAGCTGCATCGATCCAAAATTGAAAGAGAGAATTTACAAATGATTTTGCTCTACTTGTGCAAAGAGCAAAGGAAGCACATAGATAAAATTTTGTTTTATGGCTAAATAGTCTTTAGATTCTTTTATTTGTATATTCTTCTCCTTTTTTTTCTTGTAATTATACTTCCCAATTAACAAAAATCACTAATATAAAATCGTCTATCTATAATATTTTTCTTATGCCATTTTTTTGTCATTCAATAAAGCCTACCTATAAGTTTATGATGCAGTTCTCTATTTCATCTTGGATCAACTGTGACAGTGGTTAGGTACCAAAACCCTATGATGAAATTAAAAATAACGCCACAGAACAATAGAAAATTTTGTCACGGATGTTGTCAGTTTGACTACCGAGTCAATCTACTTATATCGACACACTTGTTGGTCCAATCTTGTCCATGTGGCAATGTAGTATGTCACTAGGCTCCACATGCAAGTGATATGAGGTGTCACGTTCAAATCTCACGTGTCAATTGGTCTCACATGTAAGTGACATTGACACACCTATTCGTCCCACTTCATCCACATGGCAAGCCATTGTACCATCGGGACCCACATGTAAGTAATTAAGTGAGTCGTCTATGTGAAATTCAACATGGATCCACCTGTCAGTAGGCCCGCATGTAAGTCACACACCTCTTGATCCCACTTCATCCATGTTGCAAGCCATTGGAGTCGTCCACATGGCAATCTGACTTAGATCCACCTATTAGTGGGCCTAGCACGTAAGTCACACACATGTTCGTCCCACTTCACCCACGGGTGTTGACGCAAAAATTACAAACGGACACACGAAGGTCCAGAAGATTTATTTAACTCTAGTATATGTCCTTAAAAAATTGGGTTCAGAGCATCCAATTAGTTTGATCCTATAAGTAACAAGATAACAAAAGATAATGTTAGATTTTAACTGCTCATTGGCCATTGGGCCGATAGCTGATATTCGATGTCGAAGTAGTTTCGGAATCGAATTTATATATGGACTGATATAACATGACACTTAAAACGAATCTTACGTTGACTAAAACTATAATTCTTAATAATTTTTTCATTCCTGATAGAGTGGACTTAACCGACACAGTATGACTAATAAAGATTATCCTATTAAAGGTGTGCAAGCTTCTAAAGCGCATTGTAGGATAGGTTTTCAGTTCCAGATTTGGGTGGCGGCGTGGCGCTTTAGAGTGAAGTGTCTGGAAGATGGAACCTGAAACTGGAGATGAAAGCCTCGAAGAACTCAAACTTTGCTGAAGTTGTGATACATGCTGGAAAAGCAAAATATGTTGTTCTGTTGATGAAGACGTCTGAATTCTCTGGTTGAGCTGTGTAGCTCAAGAATATTTTCTTGTACTTTTTTCTGCTTTGAGTGAACTTTGCGGCCATCTGCCTGCTGGCAACAGGCAGATGGTGTGCCGGCCTTTTATTTTCTATAATGGATGTTATATAGTTCTCATTTCTTCCAATGATAATGGGAAGGCATTCCCCTCTTCAATCAAAAAAAAAAGATCCAGAGGCCAGAACATAAATTACTTAGATAGAATTATATGGAACACTAAAATTTCAACAAATGACAGTTTGGCCGAGTGGTCTAAGGCGCCAGATTTAGGCTCTGGTCCGAAAGGGCGTGGGTTCAAATCCCACAGCTGTCAATTTTTTTTCCCTCCGGTGTCAATATTGAATATTGACGCTTATTTCCTTCTCTCTATGTTTACTTACAGAATATCGATGTTTTTTGTCATGTACTACAGTCTACAGCATACGTTTTTACGACATACAACTACCCTGTCTATCTATCAACACAGATCCGACGTCCTCTGGATCGTTTCGTTATTGCACGACGCCACAGGTCGATCTGTCCAATAAAATCACGTTGACGATCGACCAGGCATAGACATAGTTGCCTTCGGATTTAACCGGGGAAAACAAATGCACCCCAGCTGTACGCCAATCTCCGCGACCGGTTGGCAAACAGAATGCACATCAAATCATCAATTCTCGCCCGGCCGTTTCATGCACAGATTAATTTTCCGCACGAAAACTTCGCCCAGCAGGATGAATCAAGCAATGCATATACATCACGAATACGAGGAATCAATCAATTAATGCGTCATCAATTGCTCGCCTTTTCTGCGCATCGCACGCCCTCTATATATGCGAGCAGTACAGGCACTGCGTGATCACCAGCTTCTGTATGTACACTGCCATTCTGACGATTTCGTTAGCTCGAGGTAACCATTCGCATTGCATTATATTCTCCAGGGGAAGCTACGCGCGTGAAAGGCTCCGATCCATGGCCACGTCAATGTCAAACGCTCACTTGATCTTCATCTGCTCGTTGGTGGTGGTGGCGGCCGCCGCGGCGCTCGCCGTGCCCGATGTGAAGTGGGCGCCAGGCGAACCGAGGCACCGGCACGGTGCCCCTCCGGCCCATGACGCACCGGCGCCGGCACCGCTGTCGGCTGCAGCGCCGCCAACGAAAACACTCGCGCTATGCCGTCCCGACGTGCCCGTCCCGGCGCCGGACGCCACCGCGACTGCCCCGTCGCCTGCGGCGGACAGTAAGAGCAATGCAGCATCGGTAATAAAAAAATATCGGTGCTCAGCGCTAAACAAGATTATCGTTTTTATCGAAATTATATCGGCGATAGAGAAAAAAATTATTTTGTTTGTAAAATCACATAGAGTATATCCAAATCATTTGGCATGAAAATAACAAATAATTAATCTAAAAATGAGATGAGGCGGTGGTGTGCAGAGCTTGCGCGGCTGCGTCTTGCAACGAAACGGCAGTGGATGGGAGCTATGAATGGGGATTTTGGCTACGTTTGTTGTGACTCTGTGTGGGGGTGATCCATATAGGCCTGGCTAGGCCAAATAGCCCGCGAACATGAAAACTTGGTGGGTTTTTAAAAAAACAGCGAAATTTTTGGCCGATAGCTCCTTTCTATCAGACCCCAGCAATAAACGGGATTATCGGGATTATCGGTATCAGCGATAAGTCGAACCTGCGGCTGCACTGCCGTTCGCCTGGCCGGCCGTGCTCGCCGGTTTCACCGGTGTGGCTGCGACGTTAATATATCTGAATCTGAGCCTCTGAACACGTACGCGCGCATTTGATCGCTATGAATGTTCCATGGATCGGAGAAAATCCTCGGCGATTTCGCGTAGGGAACTACCAGCGTGTACTGGTCTGTGCTACGTGTTCGGAGTTTAATTAGTTGCATTCATCGTCTTTTATTTGCCACGTTCTATTCATCGTCCCCTAATTTGGTATGTTTCGCTAATAGAAGCCAAATTATATGAGATCCATGATGCTCTCCCTGTGTCTTGATTCTTCAATGGTTGTCTTGTCTTGCTCTTTTGTGGCCAATAATCTTTTTGCACTTGTGCACATTGTCGTCTAGCTTGATCGTTGCGGAAAAAGGAAACATGAACTCTACATATGGCATGGGTCGCATGGGTTGATGATCCATGGTGATCATCATTGCTTCCAAAAGTAAAAGAAAATCCAATTCAGCTTGGAATCAGAATCCATGTTACTACTGTAATTATAGATGAGAAAAACTTGTACATTTTTAATGTAATCGGTCAGGAAACAGCCTCCCGACCATTTCTGTAACCACACTTTTTTTTGTCAGAAATGGAATTAAAACGGTACAATCAGAAATTGAAACATATTGGAAATATTGGAAAATCGAAAACAGTATCGATCAAAAACCAGTGATGAATGTCAGAAACGTTGAAACATAAAATCAAATCTTTAACTAAACATGACAATACAATATGTCAGAATAAATTCAAACTTACACTACAATGTAATTTAAAATGGTTATGGAAATCAGGGGTTTGGTTGAGTCCATAGGACAAATCGAAACATGGAGTATAATATATTGGAGGTGTTTAAAAATGCGACTATATTACAAAAAGGATAAATTCTAAATACATATCTATACTACTTCAAGCGGAGCCTTAAAAATCCCAAACATACACGTAAAAAAACATCAGCATGCATCCATCCAAACTAGAATTGTGGTAGTAACTGTCCTGAGGAACCTGAGATGTATATTATTAGATATTTTCTTATACTGTAAATCTAATGTGTTATCCTTTGCATCGCTTTGTTCGTAACAAAAAAAGGTGTCAACACTAAAAGAGGTACTCCTACCGGATACACACATGCCAGAAAGCTAAGTTACTGACACAGGCAAACTATGATACCAGAAGATCCCCGGACCTTTTATTGCTCCAAGGCTATATTTATATGGACTGAAGGCCATGAAGACTTCAAACAATCTGCACCATCATTTTCTTGCTTTAATTGTGCTACTTCTGGAGCTAGATACTACTTTCTGTCTCGATGATGTCTGCTACAGCGTGCCTGATACTCTCACGGAAGGATACAAACCCTTTACCAGTTGTAAACCCTGGACCGTCAACATCTTGCTCTTCAATAAGATAGCTCTCAAACAATGCTGAATCTTCTCGCCCTCCATGGATAAATGTCAGCTTTGGTGTTATACACCTACCCTGCTTCAACTCATTAATCATGGTTCTCAAAAGACCTGCATGATATGTAAAGTCATGAAACAAATAAGTAGATGAAGCAATCAAGTGAAAAAAAATGCATATCCTACAAACAGTAAAATGGTGTACTTACAGTCATGTGGTGGAGGAAAAGGAAGTGAAGGATCAGCTGTCGATGAATAGTAAACAATAAGGTTGGTAAATGCATCCAGAAGAAATATTGGGCTCTCACTCATGATTAGAGCGGCCCGGCTCAACGTATGACGAGGGAATGCTTGCTTATCAGGTGATGAGTATGAAATTAGTACTGGGTATATAGCTTTGGCTAGAGATGACGGCTCCAGTGCACTGAAATAACAACAGAAAGGAGTTTCAATAAAAACTGTTGAAAGAAATTTATAAACTTGGAGATAGAAATATGACTTCACAACAAAGCAAAATAGATCCCAATCAGCAACAGCAATTTACTATAATATTTTAATTTCAGTTTCCATGGATGATATTTTGTATTTCCTGTAGTACACATGCGGATAGAAAATATGTACAGTCTTGTGTTTCTTACAATATACATGATTATGATTTTCTCACAGTTTTCGCTAGTGCAAAATAGACAATCAGCAACAGCAATATATGATTCTTCTAGGTTTTTGCTAATGCACTAACATGTACAACATCTATGATTCTTTTAGATGGTTTTTAGTGAACAAGTGTACAAAAGCCATAAATTTATATTTTGGTTTCCCACCTGAAAAGGCACTGCAAATATATCCTGTAATCTGGGTGAATGCCTTCTTCATGCAAGCGAAGAAGAGGACTCCTCAACAATGCAAACACAAGCTGAGGTAACATTTGCAGCTGTGGGCACTGTAAAAAATCAACATCAACAGGTAATTCCGGAGTTCGCGGATCAGATCTCAACACCTGATTATACCGAGCTATAAGGAGAGCCAGCCAATCATGCACCAAACTTCTGCCCTCTTTAACCCCTTTATCCAATGAAATTAATATAACCTGATGACAACATTACAGAAGAAACTGAAGTTAGGAGGACAAAAGTAGTAAAAGTATAGAAATCAAAGTTAATTTAGGGCAGAAAAGAAAGGTAATATTTGTCATAGGTCTCATTAATCAAAAGGCTGTAAACATGGAAATTCGAAAAAGAACTTGGATTATCATTCGACAAAATTGTGGAAATAAGCTACAAAAAGCATTTTCGTAATGATTTTCCAACAAAATTCAATCTGCAGAAATCTTCCGTATAGAATCTTCACCTATGGAAATCCACAGCACACTACTTTAATGAACTTGAGTACACAACGTTTCTAATCCTGATGGTATATCTTGCAGCAGAGTAACCCCAGTGACGTTGAACCTTTAGAATTTTTCTTTTCAAACTGCTGAGCATCTTCAAATCAAAGTGGTATGATTTCAAGAAAACTGAAAATGGTTACCTTGTGTACAAGAATATGGAGGAGAGCCTCTGGATCAACACTATCATAGATTTCATTGATATTTTTAGCGGGTCGATATTGTAATGTCCTTATTCTCAACCGCCTCTTTAGACAAAACATGTAACTGTAAGGATGTGACATTATAATTAATCAACTTGAAAAGTATATGTATCACCTGGCCAAAAGCACATAAACAAAGATGGAAATGAAGAGGGAACAAACGAAGGTATGTAATATTACTCTACTAATCATTGTAAGCATGGGAACTGGTTCAGCCACAAAAGAGGCAAAATAAGGCATGCAACAGGCTAACTTAACATTAAAATAATCCCGCATACCCTGCAGATGATTGTGTTTCATTCTCTGATGTCGCCTTGACAGGTTCAATAACACTATACTGAAAAGCAATCTGTACAACAGCAGGATCTGTGTGCCTGCAAAATAAGAAAAACATATTATCTGACCACTGATGACAAGTATCACATGTGTCTTCAATAAATTGATAGGACCAAGAAAGATGAAGGTTTCTTCTAGTAAAGTTGAATCAACATATATATAATCTTTTGTTAAAAAAGACGTAACTTCCCTTCTACACTTTATAGATAATCATTTGAAGAAAACAGTTTATCCTTCGTGTTGGTCTCTCTTTCTGTCTTTCATGTGATCATATTGTTTTGGCTTTTTACTACATTTTTATCTAATTGAAACAGAAAATATTTGAAAGGCATGTTATGACAGATTGGCAGCTACAGACTGAAATTTGCATCTTCATACTTCCAACTTGTGTAAACATCTACCTGGACTAAACTCAGTGTTCTAAAAGTCAGAGTTAAGAGCTGCCTAGACGCCCATTAGGCACTAGGCACCGGGCAGCTGCCGTGATTAGGCATTAGATGGTGGATTAGACGGCTGAACTACCTTTGAATTTGTTTTATTGCTACTCCCTCCAGGTTGAAAAAATTAGACGTTTTGGTCAACACCAAAGTCAAATTTTTAAAACTTTGACTACAAGTAATTTTAAAAGTACTTAGTTTAGGAACATGAAAACCACACATATAGATTCATTGATATGAGCAGGGCGGCGAAACGAGCGAAGAGGTGATCGGAGAGGAGAGTGGAGGCGTAGTTGGCTGCGGAGAGGATACCGGTGGCGCGCACCGTCGCCCCTGGACGCCGTCGGGACGTTCCCGGCGGCGAACAAGGCTCTGACGGACTAGGGACTTAACTTGTTTCTTATTACCTGTCCATAACAAAGCACAACCCTCTCCCTTTATAGCGCAGGGAAGAGATCAACCGGACTCAATCCTAACACACAATCTTTAACAAACTAGGACTCTATCTTAACAACTTAACCATCCTAACTTGTAGCCAAAGGACTCAACTAATTTATCTCCAATCTGAGAATTACTGGAGCTGGTCACGGAGTTGTAGCTGGCGCCGAATCCTCCTGCACCTGCACCTGCGCCTTCTTCCGTCGCCTCTCGTAGACACGGCTCACAAAGGCATCCGTATCATTCATCTTGAAAAATACTTCAATACAATTATATGTTTATTATTATTTTTATATATATTAGTATATAAAAACATGGTCAAAGGTGTTTTTTGGGAGACTGCATCCTTGTCCAAAACGTCCATTATTATCAAACTGGAGGGAGTATTTTAGTGTTATATAGTCTAATTTGTATGTAATATGCTTGCAAATTTCTTAGATTTGACTAGTTGTCATGACCTAGCCGCCCATCAGGTACTAGGCGCCACCCGACTAGCACCTAGCGCCTTCTTGAACCGCGACTAAACTAGACAATAATTACAGAAGGATAGTTTAATTCTGGTAGTTTCCTCAGTGACATAAACTGGAATATCAATGCCGAATTGCCGAGTTGCTGACAGCCGACTTTGCAATAACTTTTGAATGTCAAATCAGAAGTATTTTTTGTAGGTTCTTTAAAATACCACTTGGACAATTGGGGTCTGGACAGTCAAAAGGACTTTGGCAGCCTAGGGTTCCTGGTATGGTTGGCTGCCTGGATTTGCACAATGACATAATGATGTTATAGCCTTAATCATGTAAATGTGTTTTAGCCATAAATCTCACTTCTATAACACAATGACATGCAATACTTTTGCATGTTCCCCCGAAAAAAAACAATATGCTGGCTTCAGCTGCTTGTGAGATATTTAGAGGCTACATAATTACTTATATTTTGGAAGATGATTATGGATTGGAATGCAGATCATGCAAAGTAGAGGTGGCTAAGCTCTGCCTAGCTCGAGCAGGTCATCAGGAGGTGTGAATGGCAAGAAGACAAATCACAACGGAAGGATCATTAATCACAACGGAAGGATCATTCTCCATTCTCCTGGATGCCTGTATGGAAGTGGCACAATCAAACTTATTTCCAACTGCACTTGATGCCCTCCATTGTTGTGAGTCTTGTGTCACAACAGAGGGAGCAGTATGAATACCTTGGACAGCATCAGAGGGCATGAAGCCAGGAGATAAACCATGAAGAATGAAGCATGCAGTATTAGGCTGCTGACTCATCTTTACGACATGGTATACTAGCTCAACAAATTAGCTAACCAGGATGCCACGTCAGCCCAAAATCAGGGCCTTATCAGGGCAGAAAGTTGGACAGCTCAATGGTTGAGAGTGAAAACTACAATGAGAAAAAAAAATACCTGGAAAAGCCCTCAGGATGTTTAAAGTTAAAGTCATATGCGTAAGTAGCAAATGAATCGCAGCAGATGATATGTTGCACGTGTTCGTATTGAGGATCAGGGAAGAAATGGCCATACTGCGAAAGGACAGATGCACTAGAGATTGGCTTCACAGTTCATCAAATTAAAAATAAACATAAGTAGCTTGAGATCTTACAGAATTGCCAGGTTCAAAATCTGAAGATGTTCTTAACCTTAGAACACAACCAAATGCATAGGGTCTACTCAACAAGCGATATCTGTTAAGAAGAAAAGGCTCAGAAAAATGATCAGAAAACTTGGAAGATGGAATAAAGTGTAGAGAAAAAAAAAAGAGACGATCAAATGACCAAGCTCACATGTCTTGGGGAAGTGTTGAATCGTCAGTATTTGTATACAGGAATAATGAGCCACCACTTTCAATACTTAAAAACTTCAATGAAGCCAAATCGGTGTATTCGTCAGTTACAGCAAATATATCTACACATACTCCTGCTTGAACAGCAACAGCTGCCTGTTTCAAATTTTCAGTAAGGTTGACATATCTCATATCACAGAAATGTTCAGGATCATTGGGAGCTTACTAGATCTTTATAAAATGGTATCTGTTCAGGAAGTAATGCAAGGTCAGGGTCTTCCCCTTTGCTTGCATATTGTTCACCATATCTCCTAGTGTCTAGTTGACCATCTCCATAATCAGGAGCACCAGACAGAAAAGCAAATACCCTAGCTTTTTTTATAAAAAAAATTCAAGTTAGTAGGCATAAGAATATTAAACGAAAAGTTCAGCAAATACATTATCTTACCTTAGGAAAGCAATACATGATTGACAAGAATTGTTTAAAAAAATTGCACATTGCGAATACAAGTTACCATACCCAAAGCAAAAGTAGTTCCATACTCTGAACTTAGGTAGTCAATTAGAGCAGGCATGGCTGTTCCAAAACCACGGCCACCAAGCAAAACAGTATCAGGTTCCTGCCCAGAAGCAGCACCTCTCTCCCATGAAGATGTAGGTCGTAATGTATCAAGGGCAGCAGCAATTCGATCTTTGCATGTGTCGATCTGCTCATAAAATTTATCCTATTATTATGACATGTTCAAATTAACTAAGCAAACTGTAACACTTGTAATTTTGTACCATACAGGGGCCAAAAAAGAAAGTAAGGGCATGGCATCTTCAAGGGCAACAGGCAGCCCATCTTCTTCTGTGTCTGGAGGGATGAAAACATTTTTTACAACCGGAATTGGACCTTGTACATCATATAGCCCAATCTTGTGGCTGAACGTCATAAGCCCAAACAGGGAGCCTGGAATCAGAGCTGTTGCACAGAGAAAAAAGCCAATTAAGGAACAACATAGAATATATGCACTCACAATTCAGAGTTCACGCGACCGAAAATTCAGTAAGTTTCAAGTCTTAAAAATAGTAACCTTCTAGTGCTGCCAGAAGCGCACTCTTAATAAGTTCCAGGAACTCTTCAGAACCTGAATACATTCAAACAATACAATAACCAATTCTGAATAAGTCAGGGGCTTGGGGGTGTTCAAAGATGCAAAGCAACTGAAACTGTAATCATCAAATGCTGAACATCGAGACTCACACCTGCAGACATTATCAAATAAAAACGATACAAAATTGAGCTTCACAGAGTCTTTTTTTTTTCCTCTCCTTATTCTGTGCTTCTCATGTAGTTGGGTTACTTGGTTAAGATTCCATTATATAGCAACAAAAATTAACTTCCCACCGCTACAGGATTCCATGATCACGGTGAAATAATACACAGGATTCCACTTACAGGCAAGATCCACCGCCGCCACATACACAGGCCGCGCCTGCACGCCGTCTCCTGCACCCTCCGATCCATCCACTGCACAAACCCAATTCACGGGTCACACACTTCTAGTTCTACTCAGCGCCCGAGAACCCACAGTGGCACAGAGGGAGGAAGGGAAAATTAATTCCACCTGGGATCTCGAGGTCAACGAAGGAGGAGGTGAGCTCGGGCAACGCGTCGGGGCGCTGGAGGCGGTGGAGCGCGTCGTCGTCGAAGCCGTTGAGGGTGCCGCAGAGGGCGCAGGACCAGCCCCAGCGCTCCATATCGCAGTGGCTGTTGAGGTATGCCCAGCAGTGCTCGCAGCGCGGGACGCGGTCGCCGCCGCCGCCCGTGGCCGGCAGCTGGCCGCGCTCGTCCGCGGCGGCGAAGGGCGTCACGGCGATCCCCCACTGGACGGCGCACGCCTCCAGCGCCTCCTCCGTCACCGGGAAGCGGGAGACCGTCGCGCGCATCGCCATCGCGCGCGGCCGGGGGGAAGGGATTCCGCGGCCGCCCTCCGGCCAGGCTACGGGGAGGGGAGGTGGGGAGGAGTCGAGGAGAGTCGCGACCGCTACGATCTGACACAGGCTCAGTCGCACGGCGCACGCGGAATCGGGGAGAAACTGGCTGCCGCCGGCCCTGTACACGGGTAGGAGATTAATCTGGACCGTGCATGTGTGATCTGACGGTTGTTTCGAGCCCAAATTACGTCACCATGGGAGTTTGACCGTACACTCCCAGCCTGCGGCCCAACTTTCGAGAAGCACTATGGCCCAGCCTGCCACCCTATATAGCTGCAGGCCGCCGGGCCACTTCTTCATTTTCCGGAAAGGCCGGCCCGTTTGACTGTACACGGGCTCACCAGCGGCAGGCGGCACGAGCGCAGCGCACAGGATCCCCCACAGGGGAGAACTGGAGATGCAGTTGTCACCACAATCAGCGGCACCAACTGCAAGCAAAGGATCATCTTCCGTCAACAGAACGTAAACGTACACACACGGACAAGCCGCATTACTTCGTGTTAGGCTCTAACTAGCCTCAAATGATGTTGTTAGACGTAATATGATCATTTTATGGGGTTGTTTGATCGGTGACTACAGATTTACCATAACTTTAGTGGCAAAATGCAAGACAAAATTTGTGAAGAAATTGAGGTATTGACACGTGGAAGGGTGGAACCATGTGAATGAAAAGTGTAGCAAATCAAAATTATAAACCAAGTCGTTTCCCAATAAATTATGGCATGACTAAAGTTAGACGAGGCAAGATTTATTCATAGACGTTCACCTGTAAGGTTGGGCTTTCAACGGTGGCTCGTTGAAGAGGAGTTAGGCAGAGATATTCAATCTTTCTGTTGCTTTTTTATTCTTGCCATAGATTAGCTTGGTCGCCTCTTCAACAACACCCAGTCCATGGGTCTCCTTCATCCTTTGGGTATTCCTTTCGTATCTCGATCTACGTGAATGGCGCGGTCGTTTTTGTCTGCCCTACAACCGACTAGTTGAAGCTAGCAAAAGAAACTCAAGAGTTTTTTTCCGATTCCTCTAGCCTAAGGACAAACTTCACAAAATGCTCAGCATTGTTGATCTAGTGCACAGATGAAGACACTGCAAGGGCGGCAGAGCTGCGGTGCAAGGTCACATCATTCCCTTGCAAATACCTCGACCTCCCTCTCTCAATCTTCAAGCTGCAAAGCCAAGACTTGCAACCGATTGTGGACTCAATTGCCTGGCGTCTACAACTTTGGAAGGCGAAGCAAATGGCGCCAACAGATCATATCACATTGGTGAAAGCAACCCTCGATGTGATGTTCTTTTAGCTCCTCACTATCCTAAATCCGACGAAGTGGGTATTAAAGAGAATCAACAAAATTCGTTGTGGCTTTCTTTGGGCAGGGAAGCCGTCAGCGCAAGGAGGGCATTGCAGATTGTCTTGGGCTAAGGTGTTCTCGCCGCTACACTGTGGTGGGCTTGGCATCCTCCACCTGGACGTCATGGGCATTGCTCTTAGATATCGATTGATCTGGCTGCAATGGACTACACCAGAAAAGTCTTGCATTAGCCTATTTTTCCCATGTTCGCCGAGGGAACATAGCTTCGCCCAAGCATCCACTACATGTCTAGTTGGTGATGGTCGTTCACTGTTGTTTGGGAAGACAATTAGATTGATGGTTCTTGCATCCATAACATCACGCCGGCAATGTTTCCCATGGTCCCTTCCTTCTCTCGCCGGTGATGGACAATGGCGGAGGCATTGACAGACCGAAGATGGATCAAGGATATCAAAGAAGCCCTTAGTATTCAAGCTTTACTTCAATACATGCACCTTTGGTCATTGTTCACTCTTTCACCCTATCAAATCAGCCAGACAGATTCATTTGGAGATGGAAGAGCTGTACTCATCGTAATCGGCCTACCGAGCACTTTTCCTTGGCAGGGTCAACACTCCATCAGCACCATCTGGAAGTCCCTAGCACCACCCCGATGCTGCTACTTCATTTGGCTTGTAGCCCTCCGTCGATGCTGGATAGCTGACTGGCTTCGCAACAAAGGGTTACAACACCGGCTCAATGTGTGCTACATGATCAACATGACGAGAGTATTGACCACATGTTGGTTGGATGCCCCAAGTCAAGACAGCTTTGTTGGCTCATCTTGAGGGTTATCGGTCAACCGGACTACTTGTCGATGAATGAGAGCTTATTCTTCCGATGGCTTTGTAACAAGATGAATGAACTCCCAAATAAAAAGAGAAGGAGGTTCGATACAATTGTAATTCTTGGTGCATGGATTGAACTATCTTCAACAAAAGGAATGAGCACTCAACAACAAACAATGTTTGTGTCCACTAGTAGCAAAAGGAATGACAAAGGAAACAATTCTCTAAACATCTGGCTAGACTCTTGGTGTTGGAGCTACTGATGTAGCTCAAGGAGTCGAGGTCGCCAAAATGTACTATGAGATATAGTCATTGTCTTTGTATTTTTTGTTTCCTTTCTACTCTTCTAAATCCCTCTCTTCCCTGTTTCTTTTTTTGTTGTAACAATTTTTTTTCTCTTAATACAAAGATATACAAATCGTTTGCATATTAAAAAATAAAACTAGGCTTCCATAGGTGTGACATTAACAATTCTGACCTATAACTGGGCACCAAACAAATAGACTAAATGTTTGTTTCACAGTGATAATAAAATCAAACTTAAATACACACTATCACTCAATCAGCTCAGTCATGTGAGCCACAGCTACAAAACAAGTCACGACCACCTGGCTTCAATTTGATTCATTGGAGAAAACTAGTGCTTGTGCAGGCGATCCTATGACATGGATGATGGATAACCTTTCTCACATGCCATATGATTACAATATTAAAATATCACTGTAGACGATCAAAATAATTTTGCTATCCTGCATTAGAAATGAATGGAGCAACATGTTATTATGAGCTGTATGAATTGATGCCGCTTTTACATGTAAAAATAAGAAAAATAGGTCTCATAGAAACTAAATTGGTGTACAAAGTAACTTTCCCAATTCGGTGGAGCACGCCATATATGAAAGCAAAATTACTAAATTATGACAATGACTAGTTAATTGAGGAACAGAGGAAGGCAGGTATAATATGAAAGGTCGACTAGTTGGCAGCCGATTACTAGTAGTAATTGGTGTCACCTACCAAAACCTTCTGTTTAGAAACAAATTAAAATTTCAAATAAAACAAAAAAAACTTCAATTGAAATCAAACTTTCAAATAGACAAGAGAATCAGATTTTTAATTTAAGTAAATCAAATTTTCAATAGTATAAAAAAGAGAACTTTCAAAAGTGGAGGACCCGATTGGTGCCAGAGCTCGAACACGGAATAGGTTTACTCAAATATGATCTTGTTTGATCTTCTCCACCATACAATGAATTATTATTTGGAAATATAAAAAGGACACATATATTTGTATTAAATAGGAGAATTTTTACGAAGTATCCTCAAAGAGAGGAAATTGTTGTTAACATATGATTCTACATATTGTCAACTCTGCAAGCGTATTTTCTTACGTATTCCCTCCGTACTAAGTGTAATGTACTAGGGCATTTAAAATTTATCCTCAAATATAAGGAATCCTACAACACTACATGTCACAACAGTCACATGTTCACATTCCCTTCAAATTAGTCCTCCCTTTAACTCGATCTTCTCTCCCTACATCAATGAGGGCATCCATAATGGTAAAGTAAGATACTTTTTATAAAACATGTACATCTCACCTAAGCACTAGATTAGTAGTAAATCATCTTAATGGTATGTCTGCATAGGTATATACAATTGTATATATAAATGACAACAATTCATCTTCAGTAGTTATGCTCTTTCTCTTTTTATTTAATCTCTTATCTTGTTTTTCACTATAGGCTCCCTTCATGTTAGTAGATAGCTGTGTTTTCTCTCTTCATTTAATCCATTTCATGTATGAGAGTGGTGACAAGAACCTCGTGTAGAGAATCTATTGGCAACCATTGCGGGTGCCCTAAGTGGAATCCTCCCTAGATATACATCAATAGTCTTTTCCTCTATGGATTTCTAAAAACAGCCTAATATCTTTTATATTTGAGAAGAAGGCAGTTATTCATATCTGCGGGATAGAAAGAGATCTACCTAAATGTCCATATCCTGGAAAGAAAGAAAAAAGGTCCTAAATTTCTACACCAAATCGTTAATTTCAAATATTCTATGTTTTAGACAAAGAAGTCAGGTGTATTTCTTAAGGATTTAGTTAATTGGAAATCTGTACATGAGGGCATGACTATGCTTCTGAATAATGCCCACATTTGTGCCAAATGCTTGCTATTCGATTCTTGAGTATGACGCAAACTAGAATCTTCTCGTTGGTTGGTTGGTCCAGTTTCGCTCTGATGAGATGTCCAGAGCTAAAATCCTAGCATTCGGCAACAGATCAACCACCGGCCTACCTCCCTGGGGAACACGCTAACTGAACGACATTCTTCACATGACGCACCAGATGCGGAAACGGCCAAACATATCTTGCCACTGAGATAGGATGACCGATCACCTAACATTATGGTATGGCTGACAAGATTATGTTGCACTAATCAGTTTCATGGCCGCAACATGAGGCTATGGTACTAGCAAGAATGATTTTCAAAGCTGTATCAGGCTATCAGAACCAACAGTTGAGTAAAAACATGGTGAAGATAAGCTTACCTCGAGGTTAGAACAATCAACACTGTCTTCCTGTGCTATGTAACCACAAACTAAACTATCGGTCAAAAAAACAATCCCAAATCACTCCTGCAATATACTTTTGGAGGAAATGGTCAGAGGAAGAATGCCACAAGTAGGACAACCACCCCCATCAGAAGTGTACTCTGCAGAACGAACACAAGAAAAATAAGTGCAACTCCAAAATCCTACCAATATTCAGGGTCCAGCGGAAAAAATTGAAGTGGAAAAAAAATTCAGAACTTTGTGCGTTACCGTCGTCCTGGAAGAAGAGGAAAACGTCGACGTCGTCGGCGAGGGGCTGAACGACGCGCCGTCGAACCCGATGTTGTACACCGGCGTGCCGTTGGGGTAAAACAACCCGTAGTTCCTCTCCGACGCCGGGCCGGGCTTCATGTCCTCGTTGAAAAGCGCGAACACGAACACGTCGACCGGCACGTTCGGCCTGAGCGGCGTGCCTTCCCCGGCCGCAATCCGCCTCATCAGGTTCCCGTTATACTTAGCGGCGTTCTGCGCATTGGCACCCACCTCATCGGCGTCCCCGCCCGACGGCCACCCGGTCTCGGATATCCTCACGGGGATATCATCGGCGTGCCCCATCGCCTTCATCGCCGCGTACACGGCGTCGATCTGCGCGTACAGCATGTTGTCGTAGGTGAGGTTCGTGGCCGGGTCGCGCACGCCCGGGTTGGGCTCGAACAGCACGTACGGCAGCGACACGCTCGACGGGCTCGCCTTGTAGGCGAAGAACGGGTAGGCGTTGACGAGGAACGGCGACCTGATCTCCGCGAGGAAATTGAGCAGCGGACGGACGTACTCCGCGAGGTCCTCACGGAACGCGCCGGCCGACGGCGGGTAGCTTGTGGAGAGCACGTTCACCGAGTGCGCCGTGGTGACGCTCACGTTGCCGGATAGGCCGAGGTCGACGAGCGCCTGGTTGACGGACTGCATCGCGGGTAGGAGGGACTGCATCGCGGCCGCGTCCTTGCCGTTGCCGAGCACCTCGTTGCCGACGGTGACGCAGGTGATGCGGGTGGACGGGAGGAACGGCTGCACGCGCTGGGACACCCATGCGCGGGCGTTGCGGGCGTCGGTCAGGTTGTGGAGGTCCTCGTTGCCGACGATGAACTCCACGCCTGTGCCGGCGAATGCGGTGAGGACGGCAGGGTCGGCGTCGTAGAGCTTGACACGGTTGACGCTGAGGGATTGGAGGAGGCCGGAGACCTGCGTCGGGTGTGGGAGGTTGTTCGCGATCTGGCCGTAGTTGATGCCGAACTTGAGCGGCGCCGCCGCCGCCGACACGGCGTCATTGGCTGCAGTGAGGTGATCGCCATCAGCGTTTGAGAAGGCATAATTTAATAAGTATTATTAACAAGGGTTAAAATGACAAATTCTGTTTACATTTGAAAACGTTTTTTGTAAGGGGAAGAGGGTTTATCATTTCTGAATGTAATATTTGCCATCGCAAACTAAACTAATTACCCCCTTTTATTTTAAAAATCTAAGATGTCTAGACCTTTTCAAAGTCAATCCTCTAAATTTAACTAAGTTTCTGCAAAAAAAACATGGCAACTTTTATAATATGAAACTTATTACTAACATTGAATACAATTTTCTACTATTTCTGTTTTATATTAAAAATATTGCTACTTTTAATATAATCTAGGCTAAACTTAAGTGAGTTTAACCTAAAAAAATCAAAAAATCTAGGCTCACATTGTTTCATTGTTGGCTTATAAGCCGCAGCGAAAATTTGAATTTTTAAACTTAATTTTGAAGTTTATTTTTAGGTTTTCCATTGTGATCATTTTTTCAGCTTTGGATTTCAAATTGTGAATAATACGAATATAAAAAAATTATCTATAAACTATTTTTTGTTGCTTCATTTCTATTTCTATGGCTTATTTGAAAAAGCAAAACGGTCATACCCTTACGTTCTAAAAAGGATGGAACCAAAGAAAGCTATTTTAAATATCTTTTTTTAAGACCAATCATTTGGAATAGCTTAAGATCAAAAGTTAATCTAGGGGAAAATTAAATGAGTTTCCTTGTCACATAATTAAACTACATGCAGTGTTCTCGGGTAGGAGGTCGTTTTCAACGAATAGAAAAACAGAGCTTTGCAACCAAGCGAAAATATCAAACAATGTCAAATCAAATGCCCGTGAAAATTCAAGCAAGGGGTCACCGCCTGGCCGTGAATCCGCCTGGCAGTGAATATTCAATGTATTCGCTATCATGGACACGTCGGACTAGCCGCCTGAAACATGTTTGATTGAAAGAAGAAAACGACATCACAGTAGAAACAACTGTTTCATAAGTTCACACATTTTCATGTAGATAACACCAGCACAGCTGTTTTGCATTTCTCCATGCTAAAATTTACCCTTTTTTTTAATAAACGCCCTTTGGAAAATGAAAACTAGACTCAAGCCCAAATCCCAAATGGAACTGTAAGGAGAAGAAGGCAAAACCTGATCCTTCTGTTCAGTATTTTCTCAGTTCCACATTGAGAAAAACAAGGCAAAAATCTCGAGCTACCGCATGCACGCACGCATGCACGAATGGAATGAAGTCAATGAACGTATGAACATATATATGAACCGATTAAGAGCTATGCCTACCTGAGATGAGGAGGAGGAGCAGCAGGAGGGAGGAAGCCGAAGAGAAGAAGATGGCGCAGAGCTCCATCCCTTGCTCAACTCAGTTTCTGTCCCTCTTCTTCCCTTCGCTCAAACGGCGACCGGTCGATGCGTAAGCGCAGTTACGCTTGCATTAATTCGAGCGTTTTCTCTCCTGTCGGAGGCCGGCTCGCGCTACCTTTCCCTGCTCTTTATAGGCGAAGGCGCGAAGCTGCTCGCATGCTCTGCTAAAATATTTCCAAAGGCCCAAAGTCCAAACTGTCTTTGGCCCACCTGGTGACGACGTACGTCCAAACTACAAACTGTCAAAAATCACCTTAAATACAAGTAGAATACATGGATACGTACGAACAAAAAATAAAATCCTGAAAGCAAAACGACGTAAGGGACGAAATCCACATCGCATGTACGCAACGGAGACGGAATGGCGAAAGCCCTTTGCCATCTGCAGTTTTGTACGTCGGCCGGACGCGCACGGCGGTATGTTGTGTTGCCACCTTCCTCGGCGGCAAACTGCACAAGAGAGGCGGCTGGTGGCGGTCGCTTACCCGTATTAAAACCTCCACGTCAGCGCGTCACACCAGACGTGACTGAACCTGAAAACGAAAGGCCCGTAATGTGATCGTAATGGAAAGGTTAGCTACTTTATTCGCTCTCTTTTTTAAGAAATAGTACTAATAATTTTAAAAATGGTTGGTTAAGTAAACTAAACCAAGCTAAGAGCTTCATTATATATTTGTTAGTTGTCCGGTGATTCTTCTTTCTCTCGTTTTGTTTTTCTTGTTCAACGGTGCATGGATGAACATGCATACATATGAAAGCAACTGATGCAAGTACTTCGAACGTGTAAGTTAGAAATCCAAACTGTCGTATCTAATCCAATCTATGACTCCTTGCAGGCGTGCAGTTTATACCAGAGAAAAATCTTCCTTTTGCTTGAAAGTGGAATTTGCTGCATTAATTACAAGTTTACATTTACAGAGAGTAAAATTTGACTTGGATTCATCATTTCAGTGCTTAGTGATAAATCAACAAGTCAGATTTAGTATACAGAGTATAATGCTTGATGTTTGGAGAGCAGAAATATGTGACTCATGGGTAAAAGTACTTGCGGATGTGCTGGTTCAGGGTCCAAGCACACTGAAAGAACGAGTATACATAATCTCACATAATCACTAGCCAATTAGCATCGATCCCATTGTTACCAAACAAATAGTAGTATGGACTATGGAGCATTGAAGTGTCATGTTGACAAGTTCTAACCTGCTTTCCACAGTCTGAAACATCAAGAAATAGTGAGGTACAAAGCCGTAAAGGAATTGCTCTAAACATCCCAGATTTCAGATGTGCAGATTTGCAGCCTTCAGGAAGAGATATGTACATGTGAACCTGTTGGATTTGTTTCCAAAGGATTTCAATACTCCAAGAAATAGTGAGGTACAAAGCCGTAAAGGAATTGCTCTAAACATCCCAGAATTCAGATGTGCAGCCTTCAGGAAGAGATATGTACATGTGAACCTGTTGGATTTGTTTCCAAAGGATTTCAATAGTCCAAAATTCCACTATCTTTCCTTTGTTCCAAAGGAGCCCTAAAATCTGAATAGCTCTACAATTTCTCAACATCTGGTTCATCTTGCAAAATAACATGTAGAGAAAGGACAAGTCAAAATTTTCCTACTAGAAGTGATCCACAGTTAAACCATTAGACAGCTTTTGATAATGTGGCATTGTTGGAACAGCTGCAAATTGAGCAAACCCAGTTTGAATTGCTAAACAGGATTACAACAATTATTGTCACAACTCATCAAAAGACTAGTACGAACATATGCCCATTTTTAAGATAACATAAACTAACTGAACAACGAATCCACTTTGAAACTTCAGCAAATACTCCACAGAAGCCTAATGAGCAACCTAGTAGAGTTCCTCCTCCTTGTGGGTGTGAATGACACAATCTGCCTTAGGGTATGAAATGCATGTCAGAAGATATCCCTCGCCCATCTGATTCTCGTCAAGGAAGGATCCTTCCGACTGATCAACCTTTCCCGATGACATCTTACCCGCGCACGTGGAGCATGATCCAGCACGGCATGAGAATGGCAGCTCCACCCCAGCATTTTCAGCAGACTCGAGAAGGTAGGTGTCATCAGGGGCATCGAACTCATGCTCTACACCATCCGGGCCTATGAGCTTTACCTTGTACACCGCGGTTGCCGACACCCTGAACTTGTTGGAGGTCCTTAGACCTGACACATTTGATGTTTGCTTCGCAAAACCAATGAAGGAAGGACTCTTGATTGCCGGAGCAATGACCCGGGAACTAACGCCGGATTTAGGAAAGCACAATCTTGGAGCAGTTGCAGTTGACATCTTGCTAATCCTGATAAATTGGAAAGAAAGCATAAATGTTAAACTCAAAGAGACATAATTAGATCATATAGACATGCTCATGGCATTTGGTAAAGCTAAGCAAGCAAAAGTGCAAAAACTACTTTAGGAGAAATTGAGGATTTCACAAGCCACAGAAGTGCACTCTAGGATGGGACATGGACGACAACAGTAATCAGTGGCTGATCCCGGATGGAAGATCCATAAGTGATCAATCCTACCCAATTTTCTCGCGTACCAACATGAAAATACCTGCCTTAAACACCCACTGTGATAATGTATACTACTAGCGCCACTATCCCAGTTCAGTCTTCAGAGTTCAGAACTCCAAAATTTCCTAAAAGTTGACTCTTCCTAAAAAAAAGGCTCTCCTCGTGTGGCCGTGTGGGTTTGTGACGATCTCTACCAATGCGTTGCAACAGTACGGACAGAATCAGATCCGGCAAAGCAAAGCGCGATGAATCTCCGCGACGACAGACAGCATCGGTAATCACGCCACACAGACACCAGCAGGAGGAGGAGGCAATCTCACTCCAATCTCGCCTCCACGACCAGGGGAACAGAAGCGCGGGATCAAAAAGGGGTAAGAAAGGTGGCCAGACCGACGCGTACCTCCTCTTGTCGAGACGGCGGCGGAGGGGTCAGGCTGGCTGGATCGCGAGAAGGGGGTACAGGGTCGAGTCGAGTGAGAACGGAGATGGGGCAGGGCGTACGCGCGGCGCCAGTATTAATAGGAGGGTGTGGGGCGTGGCATTCTGCTGCTTGTCCGGCTGGGCGGCTGGCTGGCTGGCTGCGCGGCTGGGCCGTGGGACGCCACGGCTGGCGGCGTGGGCGAAGGGCCGTACCCGCACCAAAAGGTGTTTTCGTTGCTAAGACGACTCGATCACCTTTTTATTTTCGTTTTTAAGTTTGCTTTACCCCTGTCCGTTGAGTTCGCGTCCCGTCCCTTGGTAGGACGGGAGGCCGGTATCGGCACTGGCAGGAGGGCCAGAGTTCAAACGATTTGTTACCGGGGACCCACGCTCCGCATTTTCTCTTCGATTAAAGATTAGCCGCTAAATTGGGTGGTACATGCTCCCTCCTTCCGTCCTCGTATACACAGAGGATTTGACTCTTAAATTTGTACACAAATATAGAAGATTTGGAAGTATCAGTAGTCATATTAATTTATGCTTTACCAATTTTTTTCCCATATTACCCCACCTATCCTTCCACCTCCACTAGCACAAGGGTATTTTAGTCTATCTTCTTCATCCTCGGTCTTTCTTAAAAAATGAAAAGTCTTTCTAAAAAATGAAATATCCTCTACAATTGAGGGTGGAGGGAGTAAGTGTCTAATTATCTCTATCGAGTCATGCTTTAAAAAGATTTTGAGGTCACGAAAAGACAATATGTATAACTTACTACCTCCGTCTCAAAATACTGAAACCTAGTACTAGATTACTGGATGTAATATTTCCTAGGACTAAAATATATCACGTCCAGTCCTAGGTTCTTATATTTATAAGACGGAGGGAGTAGCGCATAAAATCGAATCATGGTATAGTACTCCTCTAGAGTAGAGTTCAATGCCTACAAGGCACAAATTTAAGAATCAGACAGGGACAGCCACGAACATGTAGTATTGTAGTACATTGAATCAGTTCGGTTCAAATGCTGTCCCCCCCTCCTCTTTATTTGATAGAGGACGATTGATCTGCAGCCAACTTAACGCTTTTTACCGACGAAGTTGCAGGTACAATCAGGGAATCAAGCTTGAATACATACACAAATAGCACCTCACCAGCTACAGAGCCACTTGGCTATGCTACAATGGGCATTAGATTAGGGTGCAATCCTTTGGATAGAATATATTAACAACATTGCTACCATAAGAAATCTGGAGACAGACTTTGTCATCTCACTGATCTGGCAATGGTTGATTACTTGATTGTGCAAGTATCACAAACAAGCTAATACATAATACAATACCTCGAGTATTCACGTGGCAGTTCTGAACAAAAATGGGGATTTTGTGGGAAATCACAGCACATGTCAAAGCTGGGGGATGGGCCATGCTACTTAGGAGCAATCAAACGTCGGCAAACCTACATTTCCATCGAATGGCGGTATGGAGTAGCAAGTGGCGCTTCATAGCACATGGTATCCTTCTTCATAAGGAACTATGTAATAGATTTGATTGGTGAGTGCAACATGGCAATTGATACATACACATCAGGGACCAAAACTGGAAACTTCTCGCCCTTATCTTGCATGCAAAACCAGCAAGCCTGCAGCATGTACCAAATAAGATGAAAGAGTGCATACACTTACTATCATGTTTTGATGCAGGTTATGAAATTCTGCCCGTCGACTACAAAAGAAAAGATGTGCTAATAGATTGTCAGTGGCGTTAATAACCTTAGCGCATTCATTTCCAGTTTTCAGGTATGTTACCATTAACTGATGCAAAATATTTGAACAGAAAATTAATACTACCAAGAAAAATACTAATTGGATGCATGGACTAAAACAAACCACCAAAAGGTTCCATTTGTTATTTTAAGGTATTAAAACTGTCAAACATAGTTTGCTACTTCACAGTTAAAGTTTGCCATCGTTTTTCAATAGTAGAATGGTCAATCATCAGAAAAGCTGAAGAACAGATGGCTTAAAACTCACCAAGTACAGCAAGTGCAATTAGTAGTACTGTTGCTGTACGGATTTGAAGATGCTTGTGATGCGTAGAACATACAAATCTACTTAATTTCCTTTTGATAAGATCAGGCCAGAAATACATAGCCTGCAAAAATTTATATGGATGGTTACATGAAAATTCAATACAAACCAAATTACTCTCTAAAGTAGTAAAGCCTTTTCAGCCTAAAATTGTAAATTAATATACTGGCATAGAGGCAATCAGCAAGTAAAGCAAATTACACACCCTTCCAGATGGAGGAAGATTGAATGAAGGTAATGTACTTCCATTTCTCAAGCTATCCATAACTTCTCCATCTTTCCTCCTCTTTGTAAAGCTCTCACGTCCCCTGTTTGTAAACCATATACTTCTCACAAAACTGTGGTATTGCCTGCTCAGTTTGCTCTTGAAATGATGCTTCCTACCTACTGAATCATCAGAATCCAAACTATGCATACTGTTGTCATTATGCTCCCTTTCACATGCACTTGTCCCACATGAACATTGAAGTTTGGCTGCTCCTTCCACATCCTTTCCTGAATATCTGAATTCACATGATGTACGTTCTTGGGCAGAATGATAACCATTCACTGTAGGAATACTATCAAGCTTGAGCTCAACGATTTCATCAGTGTCAGTGGAGTAAAGCACAGGATTATCCTGCCTATTACTACCAGAAAGAAAAGATGCCAGCTGATCTCCATCATGTTCAGTCGAGTATGAATGTTTTGGAGTTCTACTGGAATCAGTCCTAAGACCCTCCAAATTATCTTCTACCTGAGAAATTTGCTCCATTATAGCTCTAATGAATTGTCTAAATTGCAATATGGCATTTTCCCTTGAATTTGACTTATTAGACAATGCAGCTGCATTCACTTCTCTCTCAAATTGCTCCAACTGCCAGTTTTAGGAGAATAAAGAAGAACTTTAAATACAGAAGCAGAAAGAGAACCCAAAAGGCATACATATGGATGATAAGAATAAAGATTCTAAAGTGGAAAGCTTAAACGCTCGACTGTTCAAACCTGCCACTTGGTTGTTCCAAGAGCAGTGGACACATCTCTCTCATACTGTATTGGTGTATGGCGCTTTGTATGTGAAGTATCATCCTGTGTCAGTTTTCTTTCATGCAAGAGCAAGCGGTAGACACCCTCCATCCTGTAGACCAATCCAAAATTGCATTCCATCTATAAATTTGTCTTGCCAGAAAAGGACTGTATTTGTCTACACTAGTTCTGAAAATCACTACTTCGCTAGTCTCTCTTACATTAATATCAACACAGAAAAAAATCATTATAGTTCTTAGCTTAATCAAGACAAAACAGAAAAGTACAATTTGCATGAAAAATGCATATGAACAAACGAAGCACTTAGATTCAGACGGTAGCATGTGAAGGTGTATAGGCTACCTCTTAAATCTTATAGTGCTAAAAGGCAATATTCACCCCTGTAGAAATGTGTAGAAAAGTGGGCTGATAGCTAGCATTTACAACAGTAACAAAGCAGGTTTTTCTAAAAACGTAGATGATGATTGAATGTATATTGCTACTGTTTACATAGAAAAAATTACTATAGGGACCAGAAAAGCATGCCTCAATAGAATGAGGTCATATATTTCTTCCCCAAAACAGAGCGTGGCCAACCAAGCTGCCACTCTCCAGAATCTACCATTTAAGACAGCCATGAAACTCTGCGAGACAAAACGTTCTCTGCCATTTGCCAACAATTCTTATTAGCCTAGCTTCTCCTGGTCGCAGAAGCCAATCGCTCAGAATTCACACCGCGTCGAAGAATTCCCGAGCTCCAGAACAGGCAAATACGTAATCACGTCGAGCACGCAGCAGCAAATTCTCCATAATGCTCGATTGCTCGGTATATCCCGGGAGATTTATAAACCAAACTACGCGCATAATTCTAGAAGACAACCGGATCGAGCGACAAAGCAGGGAAAGGAAAAGGCCCGGACCTGTCGGCGGAGTCCTGCACGCACTCGGCGGCGGGGAAGAGCGGATCCGCCTCCCATCGCCCGAAGCCCTCCGCCATCGAGCCGGATCCGGCTCAGGCAGCGACCGCCGCCGCCGCGGCGCCAATCGCCGCCACCCAAGCGGATTCAAATCCGCAGGGGAAGAAGACGACGGATGCACGCACGCACGCGCACGCGCGCGTGGCAGCGGGAGGGAAATCTCTCTATATTTTCGGATGGTGGCTTCTGTTGCGTTCCTCCTGCTTCCTTCGCTTTCCTCTTTCGGGTTGGTGGCTCATGCCAACCGGCCTCGAGGAGGTAGTTAGCTTTGCAGATGAGTCCCTGCGGTAGTTCCTAATTCTGATTTAGTGCGTCCCTGAATTAATTTGTTAATTAACCTGATGGATTACGATGTGAGAAATTGAGAATTGATTTGATTTTCTTTTAGAGAGTTTAGATGATGTAGCTATGTGCTACCCCTCCAGTCTGATAATAATAGTAGATGTTTTGGACAAAGGTGCGGTTTTCAAAAAAACACATTTTTAACATGTTTTTATATACTAATATTATCTCGTCTTAAAATATAGCTACTTTAAACTAGATGTGACATTACTAGTCCATTGTATCCAGAAAGAACCTCAGTCCAGATACATTAGACTAAAAAATATCTCATTTGTGCTAAGATAGCTATATTTTAAGACGGAGGAAGCATATATAGATATATGATGTATTGAAGTATTTTTTAAGATGAATCTATATATGTGGTTTTCATGTTCCTAAACTAAGTATTTTTAAAATTATTTATAGTTAAAATTTTAAAAGTTTAACTTTAGTGTTGTTCAGAACGTCAAGTTTTTTTTAACCTGGTGGGAGCAGTAGTTTGTACTTTGCAGCCTATAATGCACAACACATTTTTTTAAGTGAATGCACAACACATTTTAGAATGTTAAGAAGTGTAATGCTGCTGACCTCCAATCGTGCAACAGCCATGTGAATTGTGCAGAAGAGAGAAGAATACCAGTTTATTCAGGAAGCACATTATGGTTATGCATAGATCAGACATGGTTCGGTAACAACATTCAAATATCTGCTCATGATGTTATCATCTAAATCTTGCAGCAAAAAGAAACGTGAAACATATGGGGTCCTAAAAATGAAAAAATGAAAAAGAAAAGAAAAGAAGGGAAACACGAGAAATAAAACTGATGCCTGATGAGCTAAACTACTTAGAATTCAAGTTTTTTTCCCTCTTGAACCCGAAGTTTCAGCCTCTAGAAAACCCTGAACGCCCTTTCCTCTGCAAAAACTCTGGGATCTGCAATGTCGGCCCTTCCTCCTGGGACGATGAAGAAAACCAGCTGTGGCTTCGGGTGTTATCTCCACCAGCCTGACCATTCACGATGTTTGACCCAAGATCAGAATAAATAATTGCAATGGGCAAAACCTAGGCAAAACAATGTTTGAGGATGTACCTGTCGACCCTCAGCCTCCTCCTGACGCTTGAATCCAGTTGCAATCAAGGTTATGCTCACCTGGATAAGGGATAACGTTGTTATTTTCATGCGCTATATGTATGCATGAAGCTGGAATGATCTATTCCTGGCGATCATTGCAGTTGTGGAAGCCAAGGAGTGGGCAGCAGCAGGGCAACAGACAATCACGCTATGTTTGGAGCTGGATGCGGCTAGGTCGTTTTAATTTCTGTTGGGGGATTTCGCCCTAAATGCCCACCAAGGCTGTTGACAAAACCTAAGCTTCCTTGAAATCTTAATACAAATGATGTGCAATGCTTATGCGCATTCCCTAAAAAACTGTGCCACCAGTGGTGACTTTCAATGACCTCACAATATGACTGATATAGTCATCGGCTCATCGCTACATGTCTGGGTGAGACGCAAGGTTGTGTTGTGCAAAGTTGTGATCACAAAAGGAAGAGCTTTGGGACTTGTTTGCTTACTTGACCAGTATATGATGGATCAATAACAGAGCCAAAGATCAGATTTGCACCAGGATCAACAAGATCGTATATCACTTCAGCTGCTGCATTCACCTAAAACAAAGAAATACAAGTGGAACTTAACACAAATAAATACTGTAAGAACTTAATGCTTTATGCCATTAAATAGTCAGAATAAACTGAAAGTAATAAAGGCCTGTTTACTACAGTACCAAACTTAGAAGATGAAGTCTGCTACCTGCTGCAGTTAGCAGCTAAACTACATAGCCATCTAGAAAACATTCAAGATCTAATCAAGCAATCTGTACAGGAAATATGTAAGTGCAAGCCACTTTGCAATACCTCTGTCAAGGTTAGATCATTCCCTCCAGTGATATTCCATACAATTCCTGTTGCTCTTTCGATGCCAATATCAAGAAGAGGAGATTGTATAGCATTAAGCGCAGCATCCCTGGCACGTGTCTTACCTGCCAAGAGGGCAGATGGATCGTCAGGCGAAAAATCAGAAATCAAGGTGTCATGGTGTGTGTTGGGGGAGGGCACTCTGATTATTGTAAATATTGCCTCAGCAGGAGTAGGAAGGAGTTCACAATACAAGAATATGTACACAGTAATAAATGCAGCTATAGAAATTCTAACAATGCACGCTCGGGAATTCTGTAGAAAGCGCTGTAAATGAACTCATGCAGTAGGAATATACGTGATGTGCCCCCTTTTATGCTATTTAATGCTAAAGCTGAACACAATGCTTTCTGAAATTTCACCTGTTGCAGTTCCAATGCCCATCAAAGACGATCCTGCATCTGACATAACTGATCGGACATCAGCAAAGTCAACATTGACCAAACCTGGCACCTGCAAGCAAAATAATATAGCAGTAAATTACCAATTCTTTCTGAATATATCACGTGGAATTATTGTTTGGGTAACCATATTGGCAAAGGGTAACCTACAAATTGATATTTCAGACCTATGAGCTGGAAATGCAGATATTATGAAAAGCAATGAATGACTAAGCTCTTAGCATAAGACAGGATCAGGGAGGTTATCGCAATAGTCATCACTGATAATTCTACTCACTTGTATTGGTACCAGTAAATTAAAAATAATAGTCAGAATTTAGATAATTATTCATGCAAATATACTGACTTGCAGTTTTGACTATCAGAATATGTGCATCAGAAAACAAAAGGTATCAGCGACAGCAAACCATCGGGACATTGACAGGGCTAAGGATAAAGAAAAAGTAACAACTCTAAAACGATTCCAATTTGTAACGAAAATGTACTTCATGGGAGTTTGCTAAATTGCTAATCCATAGTGACATGATTTGTTAAAGTGAAACATATTTGCTTAGCCTTACGGTGATAATATCTGAGATTCCACGAACACCTTGCCGAAGAATATCATCTGCCAAATTAAATGCCTCTGTCACAGGGGTGTTTGGAGAAACAGCTGTCAACAATTTATCATTTGGAATTACAATCAGTGTATCAACATTGCTTCTCAAGGACGCAATTCCTTCCTGGGCCTGCAGTGCCCGCCTTCTTCCCTCAAATGAAAATGGAGTTGTCACAATTCCGACAGTTAAGATGCCCATGGACTTGGCAATCCCTGCTATAACAGGGGCCCCGCCTGTGCCTGTCCCTCCTCCCATTCCAGCCTACAAATGAATTAAAAGGATCAACAAAAAGTAGAACATGCTCCTTTCAACCAAAGAAGATATAAGTTTATATTTGGGTACATGGAGATGCAAAATTAAACCTAAAATATCTTCCTAGTATATCATGGATCCCAACTTATGTAGTTACATTCATATATTACTTCATAGAGGACCTAAATCTCCAAAAATGCCAAGAGAATTGTGCCATTCTTTTCAATTAAGCAACAGAAAATAGCATAATTTGCATAAGTAGCACAGACTTACTGTCACAAAAACCATATCAGCACCAGAAACTGCTTGCTCTACCAACTCCTGGCTTTCCTTGGCTGCATTCATGCCAATTTCTGGGTTTCCACCGGCACCAAGACCTCGTGTTAGTTCCTGGCCAATCTGCAACCTATTGTCTGGATCAATGGGTGACATCCTCATAGCCTGAAAATCAGTATTGACAATCCAGAATTCCACCCCCTTCATATCGCTCTCAATCATCCTGTTCACAGCATTAGATCCACCACCTCCAACGCCAATGACTTTAATCCTGGGCTCACTGTAGCGGTGCGTGGCAGATACATCTTCCAGCCTTTCGGCGGTCTTGTCAATACCCTGCTCCTTGCCCGGGGCAGCCACAGCACCATTATCCTCTCCATACAGCATTGAGATCTCAGGGTGGAGGTCATACAGCGCATCCTTGGTGCGCCGTGGCCCAACTCGTCGCGAGTTTGCAGAGCATTCGAATTTACTAGCGCGAGAAGAACCACCAGAAAAACACTTTGCCTGAAGATGTCCTCCATTGACTGCAAGAACTGGTTTCCCAACATTGTTCCGCGAAATGCCCAATGGACATCCGCCATTGGAAGCTGTGGGAAACACTAGCTGCGTAGACATCATTCAACCAGTATGGCCGGCGCTGGTCGACGTGGTGCCTCAAATTTCTCAACAAAAGTTGCTGCCTGTTCAGGGATTTGCCCAAAAAAGGTCAAAATTTGCCAAAATTCAGCAAGCGAGATTCGTTCATGATATGACAAGAGAAATGCCACCAAAAGTAAAAATAATAATACAACACCATAAGCAAAATACCACGGGTTGCTTTTAGATCTCCTTTCCTAGGGGTTTGAGAGTTTTGTGGGTTTTTACCTGGGGTTTACACGACGGGCTGTAGATACTCCAAGAAGAGAAGAGAGGGGGAGGCCGGAGTTGGAACCGATGGGCGTCCCCCGCCGAAGGAGAGCGCTGCGTGGAGGCGAGGTGGGAGGAGGGCAGCTCTCCCGGCGGTCGACGCAGCCGGGCGACGGCGACGGAGACGAGGTTAACAAGGATTTTGGGAAATTCGTTCGTGTAATTTTTTTTCTCTTTTACTCCTTTCTTTTATCTTTTTCTTTTACAAATACCCGTCCCCGGCCTGGTGCGATGGCGCCTTCTCCGTGCCTTAGCTGAATGAAAAGAAAAATAGAGAGAACTGTCCATCTGTCTGTCCAGATTCACAATGCCATTTGATACTAGGTGTGTATTATGAGATAAATGAAGTACTCTAATTGGTGTGTATTATGAGATAAATAAAGTACTCTAAAGAAAACAAGAGACTATGCGAATGATTAAGACGGGAGGATAATATCGGCGGCAAACAGGTTGCCCTCGGGGCCGACGGTGTAGATCTGTGCGGAGCCGTCTGCGCCAGAGACCGTTGCATGACCACCCCGATAGTTAGCGCGCCGATGACGGCAACATTATTGTGAGACGCGTCGGAGTTGAATACTATGCAGTGGCGCAGTCTCTTTTTTCTTTCTCGTAGTGCCGTCGGCGCCTCAGTGGAGCACCCGACGAGCTTGCAGCCAAGGGCATGGGAGTGAAAAATTTCAAGGAGGTTTCGGCTGCAAACCTCGCATATGTTGGTGTATAATGTTTTAGCTAGATTTATAGCATATGCTTAGCCATACTTAGATGAATTTTTGGCATACGAATAGATAAAATATGCTTCACCATATGACATGTTATATCTCATGATGGATTTACTGGATGGTCTTAGGGCTTCAATGGATCAGATTCGAATGGATAGTGGCAATACCATATTCTAAACCATATTTTTTAAGCGGATTCGAAGCAGATGTGGATTAGGATTATTTTGAGTGTCGGATGTGGTGCGGAGTCGGCTCGGAAGTAGATTAAGATGGTCGGATACAACATGTATATGTGTCCAATATAATATTAAGTCATTAGTATAATGTGCAACAATATAATATAATAACAGTATGACAAAGTACTTAATAGCAATATCATATCCCATCGGTTTTGGAAAAAAAATTAGGAGTAGAAGAGTTAAGTAGACAACTTGGAGAAGTGAGATGATCCTTATAAAGCTTATTCTATAGATTGAATTTTTATGAGTTGATGTGATTTCGATTAGTTGGTCTATAAGTTAAAAAATATCATATTATCCGTCAAATTGATTTACGGATAACTCGACCAAAAAGTCGGATAATCCGCATCCATCGGATATTGACAGTACCATATCCAGCTCTGCATCTGTATCCCACTATCCGCATTTGCATCTATATCTGCCGAATTTCTATAAACCACTGTCATATCCTCGTTTCGGACAGATTCGGATCGGATCGGAGCGGATATTATCCGCTCCATTTACACCCCTAGATAGCCTAATAAAATTTTGCAAACTGAAAGACTTAAGGTGGGTTGTGCGTACATGGATTTGGATGGTTGTGCTCATGATATATAGTTAAGAACTAGTTCACGGGCTATCTTTGTGAAACATTTACAGTACTACCCTTAGGTCAACATAGGCAATGGCTTGGTTTCGTAGAGGCAATGCGATATGTAGGTTGTTGTGGCAAGGATAAGCCCATGCGGCATCATTAGGGGAGTCATAATCTGGAATAGTGTGACAAGGAACCTGGTGGTTATGTTCGTGTCGTTTTTCATTATAGAGCAAGCCATGTGTCACGATCCCTGTGGGAAGCGTGTCTTAAGGCTAAATTGGTATATATTTGATTAGAGTAAAAGTATTCAAAAGGCGCATTTACGAGTATGGACGAGTCGAGCAACATTTTTTATAATTAATCTCACCTTTACACTTAATAAATAAAAATATTGACTATATAGTGGAAATGGAAAAAAAACTCTTGGTTTTGGAGTTTTGGTTGGGCCGGTGCAATCGGGTAGGTGGTATCGTGCGGATAAAATATTTTTATTAAATTCTTATTATTTTAATTAATTCATTAATTATTCAATGAATATTGCCCGATTAAACCCTATTATGTCGTCCTTTGTATTCCGGTACATTTCTCCATCCGTTGTTGTATGACTTACGAGTATGTTGTATACTCACCTTAATCTACTGGAAAAGGAGGAGTTCTACGCTGAGGAGAATTTCCAGGAAGGTCAGGCCGAAGCTCGGTTATGTGCCTATGGAGTAGAGATGGAGCCACGCAAGACCGTTTTATCCAATGTGTAGATTTTATTGTTTGAGAGGTTATATATACCTCTGAATTCAATTCTTGTACGTTTTTAATGACAGACTTGTATTTTATTATCAATTTATTATTGTGTGACTCACTAATTACTGGACGAGAAATTTGGATTGAAATTGCGGATGTGACATGGACAGATTATTTTTACGTCCACTGATATATGGTCCTATCAGTATTTTATCATAAACGCCATAAAAGGTCACATAAGACGAAGCCACGACGACATGGTCGGGTAGACACCATGTCAGTTGAAAACTACTGTCGATACTATCAAGGGATTTCATTTGCACTAGTTTTGTATAAACTATGAAACGATCTACACTTAGTTTTGGTTGGGGGACGTGAATGAAACTGGACAGTTAGTTAATAGAACAAATATAGATTTTCCCCAACAGATAACATAAATGGATTTTCAGCATATTGGTCAAATACCCACTCACTTTATCCACCGTTGATCCGCCTGAAGTTTTTGTAAAAGAGTGAATATAAAAAGTACAACCCTATCATCCTACATCCTCTGCATGAATATCAAAGGAGAATGGACAGCAATGGGAGTGGCCACATGAGTGGACCTAAGGTGCTTAGAACCTTTTTTTAGGCTTATAAGCTAAAAAGTCCAAACCTAAACATACAGTCAATTTTTCTGTTAGTTTTTTTTTAACCATAAGCCTCTCTTACATTATTAAACCAAAAGCTGGGTTTAAATAGGTATTTTTGGCTTATTGAAGACTATAACGAAGATGTAACTCTACCAAAACCCTACTTTATAAATCTAGGCCGAAAAATTGCCCAAGCCATAGGCTCAAACGAAGAAGGCCTTAAAAAAAAACCGTCCAAGGAAAAGAGAACTTTCAGCTCGTCAATATCGGCCGAAATGACGTATGTATGGGCCTGTGGCCTTCCAGCTCAGACTAGGCCCGTGTCAAAAAATAGCGGAAGTGACCGCTTGCATCTTCTCCGGCCGCTCGGACCATCTCGCCGCGGCGCCGCCGGCTGTCCTCGCATGGCCGCGGCCGCGGCCGCGGCCGTGGCCGCCGCCCGCTAACCCTAAAAAAATCCACTCGCCGCTTCCACCTCTTGCTGCATCGGAATCCATGTCGCCCTCTCGCTTCTACTGCCAGTCGCGGAGTTCGCGGCTCGATCGATCACCCGGCAAGGTACTGCTTCCTTTCCCCTAAGCCCCAATTACCGCTGCTGTTTTCTCGCTATCGAGAGTCGAGGTGAATCCTTGTGAAGCGTACTCATCAATCACAGATGCTGCTGGTTGAGATTTTTTTCCCCTCCCGCTTCTGCTAGATTAGTGTGTAAATTATTAAGTCTCCCCTTGGCCATGAGTTTACCAAAATGTAGGTTAAACATATAAATTCTCCGTTGGGCCTTTTAGCACTGTGGAAACCGCGTTCTAATCTTGTTTGTCCTGTTGAACCTTATGCGTGATAAATTGGCTTACATTTAAAGCAGTCAGTGGAATACAACTTTTGTTACGAAGTAGGTGCATGTGAGCAACTTTAAAACGATTTGGCCTGCAATGGTCCTTTCTGCATTTGAGAATTTGGCAGAACTATGCCGGATGGCACTAACTATAGAGCCTTGGAATGATTGCAAGCTGTCATGCGTCCTTAACACCAAGAAACATGCGAGGACCATGGTGCTCGTTCTGAGGCTACAACACATTTCAAGAGTACAGGATGCAAGCCTCACCTCGTTTTTAAAATCTTTGACACCGTTTCATTTGAGTAAGACTGACACTTTCATCAGTTTCAATGAAACCATACCCTACTTCAGTTGAATGAATCTTTAAGGTTTTCATTTTCACACTTTTTTTTTTTAGGTTTGATTTCAGCAACGCTTTTCCAACAAGATTATTCTTATCTTAAGCTATATCATGCAGCTCTGCAAGCATGAAAATCCACTCCTTTTGGGGCCCTTTTTCTTTTGTTTGTTTCCATTGTCTCTCGTGTCCTTCTGACTGCTATCTTCTCTTTGATTACTAGCTTTCAGGTTTATTGATGAGTGGATCTCACTGTTCACTAGGGCTGCAGATTTTGGCCATGTATGGACCACAATAGTTGTAGACCCACAAAACTACAACTACTTATTTTCTTTCTGGTGAAAAGAAACTACTTGTTTTCTTATCTGGTTCTGTTTTTCCAAGTCTTCAATGTCTTATATTTTGAGGAATAACAAGTTGTTAACTGTTTGAGTTTGTTTGCCTTGTTCTATTTTTTGTAGCTGCCTTAAAAACTTTTGTCGAGGCGCTTAATCCCATGGCACAAAGGGCCATGTATTTTGGTTATCCACGAATAGTATCTTATATATCCTAGCTTTGTGCCCCCATGTTGCTACAGATGATAAATAAATACAAATTATTTATCCTCAAATCCAAAAAAATGTGTACATGATTAATCCAGATCAAGCAACCGACACATACAGCATGCAAAGAATGCTGTTTTTGTAAAATAAAATTGGGAACATCATAGTATCATACGTTTTTATGTATATGTAATCACACAAGTTTTGAGAGTACTAGTTGTAGAATTCATTATGAGCCTCGACTCCTTTTATAAGATGGAAGAGTATATCTGATTTTCATCTCATGATGCCCCAAGAGTAATTCACTGATACAAAACTATCTAACAAAAGGAAAATATAGCATCAAGTTGGCATGTACTAATATTATAAGTGCATTTTCTGATGCTAAAGAAGAGGCCAATGAGCCTTTAAAATTATATCATAAAAAAAGAGTATATCTTTAAGAAAAGTATATAAAAAAGCGTATCATTTTCTTTACCTTTAAAACCTTCTTTTCGCCTTTAATAGGATGTCTCTTATGCAGCCATGCCATACTATCATTTGTCTTTGCTCTTATAAGTCCTTGTAAACAAAATAAGGTACTGACATAAGAAAATTCAGTCTACATTAGCAAGTTAGAAGTATTTCTAGTTATATTTTTCTGTCAATCTGTTATTATGTATGATGATCCCCTTTAGCTTTTACATTTACATTTTTTAAGACTCCTGTTTTTACATTTTTATGATGAAATTGCATTCTGCAGCCCTGAAGGTTGAACTCTGAACACTGTGGTTGGATGAGGGCTGTTGGCTTTCTAACATCATTTTCCTGCTTTAACGCCCACAACTTCATTTTCAATAATGTTGATCTACCAAAGTCCAGAGATCAATGCATTCCCCGTGATTTACAGGCTGAAACGGACTTCAGATTTCTGAAATATTTACAGCTTCTTCTGAAGTGCAATGTTTGAGAATACAAGGTTTGATCTCTTACATCTACTTACCCTGTTTGTACAAAAAAAAAAATCTCTTGTTCTCTGCATGTAGACACACGTTCTCCCNCAAAAAAAAAGAAATATTACAAATGCACATTGTTAGCTATGTGCATGAAAAAGTTTGGTTGGAAGTTTTTTTAGAATATAGATAAATCACAAGTTTTGAATAATTGAGTTTGTCATTTCTTATGCTGTACTTTAAATAAAATAACTCAGAGGTATTGGCTGGTTAATGTTGTACATTTAGTGTTATGCTCAGGCTATTCAGCATTATCCACAACATGTATTTTCTTTTCAAATATTCTCCTTTTGCCAGTGCCGCATTGGACTCCAATACAAGAGTCAGACGGGGGAAGCAAAGAAATTGTACTAAATGATCTCTATTGGCCCCTGTAGCCAAAGGATTCAGCAAATCTGTGCAGACCTCACGAGTCAGGAGCTTTCCAGTGAGTATAAATGCATCTTCGCTTCACCGCACCACACTCTCTCATATATTTACTCGAGGCCCTACTTTATCCAAAGGGTCAAGCACTAATATAAATTAATTAAGAGGCAACTTGGTCACTACACATATTCTCATAACCGATAGTGATCCATAGCATTTCCAAACAAAGAAACAAAGCCATTCTAGAATGAAAATTTTCTTTTGACAGGAAAACTTCAGCATTCGGTGCATGACAAGGTGGAGATGCATGGATCCTCATGGATCAATATGTTCTTAGGAAAAGTAAGTCAGGAGCCTCTCATTTCTCCCCCGTTTCCTTTCTTCAATGATCATTTTGCTGAGAGTACTTGCTGTCTCAGAGGGAAGGCCTGCAGAGAGCAGCCAGCGAGAAATGAAAGGTGGTTACAAGCGGTAGAGTAGGAGACAGAAATCCTGACAGAGAAAGGCCTACAACTACAAGGCTACTAGCTATGCTACCACATATCTCACCTCTCGCTCTGTGTAGCCTGTGAAAACTGAAAAGATAGAGAGGCAGGCTCGTAGGGCATGTTCAAAAGGACACAAGATCTTCTTTGTGGTACAGTAGTAGATGAAACTCCAAGGGGGATTCGATTTACCAGTATGGGAGAAGGCATACAGGGAACGAAGCAACATCCTATCATGTGGTACTTATATATGCTCTCTCTTCCTCTATCTCCCCTCTTGAATATATAGCACACTCTTGAATGCATGCTGTGTGCATGTGTGAACCTAGCTCACTAGTCTGCTGCTGCTACTAGCCTCTTCTTGTGTAAGTTGAGAGTTCTGCTCATTGTTATGGTGCAAGGTGAGGGAAGTTCTTGGAGGATGGCAAGTGATCATGACAGAGCAGTACCATTCAGCCAAGCAGTTGCATATGGAATCCAAGGCCATGCTGTTCTTGCTGCACCCCCTGCCAACTTCCTGTACTGCCGCTTCCCTCTCTAGTCTCGATCTCCCTATTTGCACTGTTCTTCTCTTTCAACTAATAGTACATGCAAAGACAACACAGCTAAAGTTCTTTTGCAACTAGGTAGTACTAGTTTTTAAGTCCTGCAGTTGTTTTAAAGAATCGTTTCTCCTCGCCTCTTTTTAACTATCTTTATAACCAACTCCCTGCTATATATATATCCAAGCTTCCTCTCATTGGATTACACCTCTTCTCGCAATCCAAATAGTTTCTTAATGCCTAAGGCCTGGATACTGTAAGTGATTTGCTTACCCTCCTGCTACAATATCTTTTAGCTCATCCTTATCTGCCCACCTCTAACCCTCACAGGCGCACACTCAGTGCTTGCCTTTACATTCTTGAAAAGTTCAGTTTTTATCAGCTCGTCCATATTGCATTTGGCTGTTGGCTACCACTGGTGCTGAATCCTGTGCTCTACTGCTTGGTCCAGGGGGTTGCAACCTGCCACTGCTGCTTACTTTGGTGAGTTGGAGAAGGCCCTTATCCATGGCACCAGTGCTGGTGCCGGTGTCGATCCTGGCATGATCCAAAGTGACGCGTACACAGAGTGTAAGAATGCCTTTTCTCTACACCTCTTATCTTTCTCTTTCTCCAAACCTTAACCACCTAAAGAAAGGTCCTTTGCTTCCCTTCCAACAGCACCACATATAGATAGGCACAGCTTGTCTTGCCTTTTTCTTTGCCATACACAGTCATGAACACTGGTTACATGTAACTAGGAGGCAGCATAAATGGTGTGATCCCACAACTCCCTGATCCCACAATTCCCTACATCTTGCTTGTCTTCTTTCTTTGTCTACATTTTTGCAACCTCTTGAGGAAAAGAGAGCGATTGATTAGGCCTTTAATTCCGTTTGTATGTATGCAGCAGCAGGATATATTGCAGCTAGGCCCCCCACACTGGAGATCTTCCCTTCGTGGCCAATGAGTCATCTACAGGATCCATACAGTGTAGGCACTGCTTCTCTTGATCAGTTACAGTCTCCTACAGTTTCTTACTGACCACAACAGAAAAAAGGTGTTCTTGGTTAATTTTAGCTGCTCACTCTCTGCTCCTCTTGTTTCGTTGATTAATTGCTTCACAGCAGAACTCGCAGTCAGTAGGGAGCACCACTGACTCTAGCTCAGCTCAGAACACAATGTCACAGGCCGAGTTGGTGTCCCCAGTGAGTGTGAGGTCCGACTCTGGACATGAACAGCAACAACAGGAGGTATTGATGGTGACCATTGATGATTACAACTACAAACAAGGACTTGGAGCAGCAATAGCTACTGCACCAAGCTTTCAGCAACATGCAGGAGGCCTGGACATGGTAACAGTGACATTCTGATACTTTATCGACCTTGTCGTCTTCATGTACGAGTATTAAACCAATGCAAACTGGAACTTTTGTTTGTTTCCTTAGGATCCTGCTAGCACTATTTGATTGTAGAACTTGAAGCTTTACTTTGACTTCAGCCTTTTTAGGTCATGTTTTAAGTTCCAGACATGCTTTTGAATAGAGTGTTCATGTTATTGGAATGAACAGTATTTATGGAACGATTAGAGAGTAGGCAATAGCATATTTTAAAGCACGGAACATGGCAGACGCCCAATGATGATGATCCAGGTGGTCCTAATGGTTCTGTCGATTCTGTCTCCTGGTGATTATGGATGGAAGCAATATGGTTTTATCCATGAACTGTAATTTTTTTGGAAAGAGAAAAAGAAACAGTATTAACATAGTTCATACATCAATATTTGGAAACGGATACTTTTGTTAGAAGGAATAAACAGGTAAACAGTTGTGAAAAGGTAGTATAGTAACATTGAACAGGAGATTTAGCTTCGATATACTCCTTATGTCGGAAAAGGTTTCTCACTGTATATCTAGAATTTCACACTGTTCTAACTACCCTTGGTGTGCTTGGTGCAGAGGAAGCATGGATCCACAAGAAAAGATGGAAAACTGTTAGATGCCAAGGTGTGATTGTATTTGGTGTCAGAGTTGTTATGCCTTGTTTGGCCCTGCATTTGTACCATAATCTAACTTGTACTGTTCCATGTTCTCAGACTGAAAAGCGATTGGCCCAGAACAGAGAAGCTGCAAGAAAGAGCAGGCTGAGGAAAAAGGTGCGAAACATAAGCATAACAAACTTCAGTTATATTTTAAAAAAGGGCAAAATGCCTGACAAATAGTAATTTACACATATGTCGCAGGCTTATGTGCAGCAACTTGAGACTAGCCGCATTAGGCTTCAGCAAATCGAGCAAGAGCTTCAGAGAGCACGCTCACAGGTTCACTCTTGGGAAGCCTCACAAGATAGCAACGTCTAATACTATTTGCTAAAAAAGGTTGGCTTAATGCCATGAGACTCCAATTATTGCAGGGCTTGTTTCCTGGAGGATGCAGTGCACCTGGAGATATGAGTTCGGGTAATCAATCTCATCCAGTACACTGGTAGTTACTAGCTTCAAGGCTTTAAAAGTTTTTGGTTCAAGAACTTGCTGTGTTCTACTTTTACAGGTGCTGTAATGTTTGACATGGAGTACACCAGATGGCTAGACGATGACAGCAAATGCATGGCAGAGCTTCAAGGAGCTCTACAGGCCCAACTCCCCGACGGGAACCTTGGTGCCATAGTTGAAGAATGCATGCTCCACTACGACGAGCTATTCCACCTTAGGGCCGTGCTCGCCAACTCCGACGTGTTCCACCTGTTGACTGGCATGTGGGCGGCGCCGGCTGAGCGGTGCTTTCTCTGGATGGCCGGATTCCGACCTTCCAAAATTCTAAAGGTTCTACAACACAAAGGCACCATTTTCTTCTTCCGGAGTCCTGCACGATTATTAAGGCAATGATTCTAAATGCTGGGCCTTGCCTTTTTACCAGATGCTGATACCTCAGCTTGATCCGCTGACGGAGCAGCAGCTGATGGGAATGTGCGGTCTGCAGCAGTCGTCGGAGCAAACCGAGGAGGCGCTCGCACAGGGCCTTCACCAGCTGCACCAGTCACTGGCTGATGCGGTGGGTGCTGGACCTCTCAACGACGGTGCAGATGTTGCCAACTACACTGCCCTAATGGCCCTTGCACTTGGCAGGCTTGAGAACCTCGAGAGCTTTTATCGACAGGTCAGTATTTCCTCTTCTTCCAGGCCCATACATCATATTGTCAGCATCGTTGCTTGGAAGCATGATTAACCTTTTCTGAACACATAGAAATTACTTATTTGATGTGCAGAGCAATAATCAGTAAGATAGAATTGTATTGCATGAACCATAAAAGTAATTTGAAGGAAGTATAAATATATCATATTGTAACACTGAGTTCCATCTGCGTCCTTTTTTGTGTGTGTGAAAAAAGGGGGTTCCATCTCTTTTGTGTCACAATAAAAATATGTAATGGTGTAGCTGTAGCAGGCTAACCGTGCATGTGTGATTACAGGCTAAAACATGAAGATAAGCACCGTTAGCACCTTGTAGCATGGATAAATATTTTGTTGTGTACTGTTAGCTAGCCTGCTATAATGGGATGTTTGTGTTGCTAATTATTGGGTGTTAAATCTTATAGCGTAAAACAAATGTCTCCCATATACTGATATATAGAAATGCCAATCACTTTCTAACATAAAGCCAAAGTAGGTATTATGGTCACCTTGGCCACTTGTAGAAATTATTCTGTGGGCTATACTTTTTTTCCTGGTCATATTTCTTTTTAGAACATAGGAAGATACAGAATCAGATGTATGAAAAGTGTATTATGTGAATGTCTATCTGTTCAATTCATCGATCTTAGTCAAGCAAATGACACAATCGCCTGAACTTCAGCACTTGGAGATGACCTAGAGTTCCTTGAATTAAACTAGTATTATCTTGCGTCATCAAAGAAGTACAAAAATAGGCAGTTCTGTCTTTTTAATTGTTCTGTTGTCTGTCCCTTATAGATTCGAATAAAATTTTCCCCCACTTTATTTTTCCTTCCCCCTTTTCAGATATGTTCTGCATCATATTTAATTTTACAATACGCTGCATTGCATTTGGCCTTTTATTGCCATGCCCAGTTGCCATATTACTGCCGTTATCAATGCAAATTGTAGACAGTGCTGCTGTTACATTTCCTATCAACTTCTTTGCCATACATCCACACATATATTTTGTAAACTGATCTATTATCTCTGTCTCCCCGTATGCCATTGCAAAGGCTGACAATCTGAGGCAGGAAACTTTGCATCACATGAGGCGGATTCTCACAACTAGACAGACAGCCCGGTGTTTCCTCTCCATTGGAGAGTATCATCGCCGTCTTCGTGCTCTCAGCTCCCTCTGGGCTTCACGTCCTCGCGAGTAAGCCACCTTTATTTTTTGTTGAAACTGAAAGCCACAACTTCTCTCTATTCACCGACGGAAACACTAATGACTCATTCGAGCCATTGTCGCATGGCATCTGATCTGATTCGTTGCATTGCATTCCGCAGAAACTTCATTACGGCAGAGAATGTCAGCCCTACAGGAACTGAATTTCAGGTTATTCAGCAATCTCAGCAAAATCAATTCTCCGGTTTTTGAGGCCTCTCCAGGAGGGCACAGATTCTGCCAGTAGCTTAATTAGGTGGTGAGAGCGAGAGAAAGAGAGCGAATGTAATGTTTTATCATTAAGATATTGAGAAAGGAGCATCACTAGGAAAAAGATGGCAGAAAGTTGGAAACTGAAGCGGCTCGATCCCTTGCTACGTTCCAATGGCTCTTGAATTGAGTGAAGGGTTAACTCTAAGCAAAAAAAGTGGGGTCCAAACCCAAAATGGATTCAAAAGAAAAGCTAGGAGCCGATGAGACCTGGACATTGTGACATGTTCTTTGCTGGCAATTCGATTAGGGAATTAGGAATGAAATGACCAGCCTAATTAAGGCCCAGGGTTGTGAACTCCAGCCCAACCTAAACTCCCCCGGACTGGGCTTACTTTCATTGATGATTTTCCTTATTGGGCCTCAACAAGGGGTCGAGGGCCCGGACGGAGTTTTCGTCTCCGCCGTCGCCGTTGTCTCGCGTCGTGTTTGATCCGTTCGAGGTAGTAGGTAGGTAAGCTTTAGCTGGCCTGCCGCCTGCTCGCCCTGCCAAAATCTGGTCTCGCTGAACGAACCACTGGAACAGTATCACGCATGCGTTGTGGACTGGAGCTTGACATTGGTTCGGCTCAACCGTTCGTCCGGTCATTGTATATATCGCCCGATCGCCGGTCTCGGCTGCAGTCTCTGCCTGACTTGCCATTTATTCCGTCGCGTTGGACGTCAAGGCGGACCAGGGACATGTAGTACTAATAATGCTACCGATAGCTGCTCTCTCCACACGGTACCGCGACCTCCACTAGGAGAGGAGACGACTAGGGGAGAGGTCCGTTGGTTCCATGTGTAGCTCACCAAGTTAGAGAAAGCGGTCCAATTCTAGATGGATTCAGTCTACTACGTATACCACTGCACCACCCATTTAACATATGCATGTATACGCTAAACTACTAATTAGCTGGTACTGAACTTTTTCAGATACACGCATATGCGTGCATATATATGTCAACCGCGAGGCGCGTGCTGCATACGTATACACTCATGTTCTTTTTGACGAAGTCCTCAGAGGTGAATCTCATCACCCTGATATGCATGGTTTATTCTAAAGCGGTTAAAGTTGCACCTGAGGTGTGACTAAAGTGCCGATGACTTGAACGTATATTATCGGTTTTGCAAACTTCTCGTCGTGAGGAAAAGTGAATTATTAGAGAGCTCAAATACCATGAATCTTCGCGCGATCGTCCAGTCCACGCACGTTGACTTGTAAGCATGCCAAATTTATAGTGGGTCAGTGGGTCTGGTATGCATAGAACTCACAATTAACCTGCAGGGATAGATAAGTACATATAGTCAAAGCTAACAGCTTGGTCAACGAACGATCATCATCTAATATGCTTATGATATGCTCATAAGTGACCGTGTGTGTGTTTAAATTTGATACAAAGTACTGTCCCAATACAAAGACCAAAAAACATTTAATTATATATTTACTTAGTACAAATCACACCCCATATATGTTATCTATTTTTGTTTTACGTTATTGTTTTGCCAATGCATAAAGCAATGCAATGTAATTAGTGTGCATCTTATATTTTGAAACAGAGGAAAAAAATGGTTGCACTTTAGGCCATCTCCAATGGTATCTCTAGCTTAGTTGAAGATAAGTAGAGAAAATTACTACTTCACATCATCTCTCCTAGATATAATTAGTTGGTCACACATCTTCCTCTCATAATTTCTTCGACCATATGATATAGTCTATCTCTTCTTTATTAGGACACCCGCAACAATATAGAAAGCATGCTCTCTATAACTTCATCCATGTCACCTATAGAGAGCACTGTAGAATAGTGACCCAACAAGCCAGCTGTTAACACGTATTCCAAAATTTTACGTGGGCCCCACACATCCCATCTCTCTTCCTAGTCCCCACCTCTTCCCCCAAATTCCCCAAACCCCACCACCCATGGCGCCGCCGCCGCGTGCGACCTCGCTGGCGACAACGTGCGGACGTCACCGACGGACGCC
>CM002483.1:14004691-14028383 GCA_000325765.3 Leersia perrieri
GCGACGCAGCCAGCACTTGGAGAGGAGGCCGGCGACGCACGCAGATCTCGATGACGACGCGGCCGGCGCTAGGAGAGGAGGTCGGCGACGCGGTCTGGGCCAGCAGCTGGCGCGGCGCTCCATCGACGGGCGGGGGCAGCGGGGAGTCCGATGAGAGAGAGGAAGGGGGAGAGAGCGGAAGGGCCGAAGGGGAGAGAGGGCGCGGTCGCAGTGTGCGGTGGGACCCGCTCGTGCGGGGGACACGTGCTAGCACATGTCGCTACGCTTAGCGGCAACCTCTTCTCTCTCCTCCATTCTCTTTCCTACGTGTCTCTCTTATAGATAGCTTATAGACACCATTGCAGGTGTCCTTAGAGCAAGTTTAGTAATAGATAAGCTCTATAATAGATAAACTATATATACTACATCCGTCTCAAAATATAACTACCTAAAACTATGAATCTGGATATGTTTATGGTCGTTGCACATATATTTGTCTTGGGGCATGTGTAGAGCTAGCTCTTGCATGAAAGCCAACCTCCCTCATTTTTTATTGTCTCTCTCCTCCATATAATCATATAACCAACTTATCACCCACTATTAAACTTGCTCTTAGTCTATAGAGACCACTCTCTCGTACTTTTCTCTTCTCCACATTAAATTTTGTCCTAGTCAGCTGGAGATATCTACCATTATTAGAGGAGGCCTTATATTTTTAGAACAGATGGAGTATAAAGTAGTGAACTGCCTGATGGCGCAATCTGTCCATTTGGATTTAAGTTCTTTTAAGTTCTACACTTGACTCATATTATGGCTAATTATCTTTGAAGGTGGTTGGTCGACGTACTTGTTAATAAAAGTTAATAACAAGACATATGGTATAACTTCATCAGTATCTAGATATTATATATGGTCTAGTCTGGTATGGTAGAATATGCTTGTGTGCGTATGATGTAAGTACCAGCATATGTACGATGCGTAAAAAAAATTGATATAATCTCCGAGGAGAAAAAATAATATAGTCGGTACTATACTATTCCAACTTGAACCCAAATAAATTAGATGTGAAATTAGAGGACGAACAAATTCTTCTGAGTTCGTTACTTACGTCCTTCGAGCATGTAGTAATTACTCGGACATACAACGACACAAGAATGCCGTGCAATGCTGTCACATAAGAGGGTAACATGGCTAATGGAGGTTAAACGATAAGAGCATAAAATTGTTTATCTGAAAAAAAAGAGATAATAGTGGGTTTTTTCTCATTCCCTGTACTAGGTGCCAGTTCTTCGAGAGCTATTGGTGCCGGTCTCACCAAAGTGACGTCATATAGATGTCGACTGCAAATCTGACTCCTATGTCCATTTTGCAACAAGCACCTATGTGAGTTTCTGTCGTAGTGTTTAGTCGGACTTATTTGGGATTGAGAATATATATGGAAGGCTAACAATGCAGCGAGAGCTTCTCATGGTGAAGGTTTGTTTTCTAGGGTGAAGAAAGACATGGCCATAAACTAGCCAAGAAAAGGAGGTGCGTTGCTACAAGTGTAATGATGTTGGGCATATAAGACGGGATTGTCCATCGGTAAAGAAGAGAAGTGCAAGTGCAAATTTACAAATTACCATCTCACAGTGACTAGAAAAGTTGTAACTTGTGAGCTTCTCACGGTGTATAGTGAGAAGTCTGGTGAACCATGAATATTGGACTTAGCTAAATCCTATGTGTGAATAAATCACCATGGCAGACCCCCTCCAACTATTGCTCCCCTCTGTTTAGGTGATCCAACTATTGCTTTGTACTCCTGGTACTTGGGAGCTCGCATGGGTTTTGGATACCACTTATTCATCGGTTGGCTGGCCCAATTTCTTTTTTTGGGCCTAGTTGATGATCCTACACAGCCAGTAAAGCCGTACAAAAGCATGAAATTGAAGAAAAAAGAGAAAAAAAATATGGCGAAACCAATTATATATTCTCTCCGTCCAAAAATATAACAACCTAGGAAGAGATATGACCAATTCTAAAATATAGAAACTTAGGAAGAGATATGTCATGACACATGTACCTAGGAAGGGTCGGTTGCTATATTTTAGAACAGAGTCAGTGCGGTTCAGAGAATCCTGAAGAAGCATATTCTCAATGGCGGCGTTAGTTGATTTGACCTAGTAATTAGTAAAGTACTCCCTCTGCTCTATAATTCTTTACGTTCTAGACAAGTTTTCAGTTAAACTTTTAAACTTTAATTATAAATAACTTTTAAATATTTAGTTTAAATTTTAAAACATGCACACGTTACTTGCATATTTATTTACTTTGTATACAACTATATATTTGAGGGTTGGGAGTGGGTTCCCTCCCACTGCACCACGCTGTGTGCTTGGTATTCTTGGTAACTTTTTTGTTTTGTTTTCTACTTCTATATCAATATACGAGGCAAAACTTTTGCTCCCCCTTAAAAAAACTACGAGAAAGACTACAGATCAGGGGTTCGTTCGAGAAAGACTACGGATCAGAGGATTGTCGGACGGACCCCTCGTCTTTCTCACGCGATTCCTTTGTCCACGCCCGCGTCGTGCCTCCCGCGGCGACATCCCTCCCCTCTTCCTCCCGGGCTCCCCCCGTTGGGGAGCTTGGCGACGGCGGCGCGCTCGACAACAGTGGGTGGCAGCGGCTCAACGGCGGGTGATGGACGGCCGGATCTGGCGCCGCGGCCCCGGGACAGCTGGATCCGACCATTGGCTGTGGCGACGGCTCAGCTCGGCGACGGCGGTGGGCTGGCGACAGTGGCATGGCGAGCTCAGCGGCGGTGGCTCGACGGCGGCGACAGGCGGCCGGATCTGGATGTTGGCTATGGTTAGCGGCTCAGCTCGACGATGGCGGTATGCCCTTGTCCTCCACCCGTCGGCGAGCTTGGCAACGGCAGCTGGACGCAGACGCCGGAGAGGTAAAAAAGCACCATATACTGTTTGTTGTTGCAGTGGTATTAAATCCGGTACCTAGAGTACCGGATCTAGAACCTAACGGATCTAATATCTTGGGTTCCAGATCTGCTACCCCAATAACCTGTTTTTGCTTTCCTAACGTCAGCACGTCCATCCGAATGGACGTCAATTCTGTAGTTGGGCTCAGAAACTATATATTTGAGTCAAATGTGAAAAAAAGGAAAATGTATGAGGTGACGAGAGCAATGGCACGGGCAAATAAATTTCTTCATATATATGGTGGTAAAGTTTTCTCTGTTTTTTTTTTGGTTGGCGGTATAACCGTATAAATCAAAGTGTGGCAATACCTATTCCAGCCAAACATGGATCGTTGCTGGTAGCCCTGGTAGTTGGCACACGTTTTTTCTTCATCGCCCACTAGTAGTAGTATACTCGAATTGACCTGACTCCTCCTCCCACTACACATATTCGTTTACCAGAAAGGCTGAAACAGAGAACCTAGTATAACTCTCGTTGCGGCAATCGGCGCCGCGATCCCACATGAGACACTGGCGCGTGCACCACATTCCCCAAACCTCTGTCACGCAGTTTCTCCGGTCGCATATATCACTAGCTCACCTTCCCCAACCTCTGATGCCCAGGTTGATATATATGCATCTCCCCTATATGTTTGCAACTGTGTTTCTGCTGTCCACACGCGAGCACGCGCGGCTGTGGGTTTCGCTTAGCTCAGCCACGCTGACCACGCGAGGCAAATTAACCTTCGGGTTCCCAAAGGGACGCGCCAATTGCACGTACGAGGGCATCATATAAGGAGAGCAACACCAACGACGCTGCAGACTCTCTAGGTCTCCATCGATCTCATCTCTTCTAGTTTCTCTAGCCAGCTCCACGGCCGTGGGATGCACGGCTTGACATAGACGATCGATCGTCGTCGTCCTCCTCCTTCCTTGGCATAAAGCAGTCTCCACTGCAACCAGTTGTGCGTCTTGCTACGTCTGTATATAGTGGGAGGGGAACCGATCGAGCTGAAGAATTAAAGATGGTGCTGAGCGCGTGCACAATGGTGGAGAATTCAGGTTATAGAGGCGGCGGCAGTGTGCCGTTCTTCGAGTGGCTGAAGCCGCGGTCCTCGCCGCCGCCGCCGTCACCGTCGACTACCTCTTCTTACTCGACGACGTCCTCCTCCTCCCTCACGGCGCCGTCGAGGGAAGAGGGACAACAGCTTGGTGGTGGTGATGGTACCATGCTTTGCTTGCCTCTTCTTGGCAGGCTTGGAGAGGAGCCCGTTGCTGATGACGGCGGGAAGATGAATAATAATTCTTTCAAAGAAGAGGTGAGCAATACTACAGATGTCGACGCCGGTGTTGACCTCAACATCGCCTTGCCGGCGGCGAGCGGTGGTTGTAGCTCTGAAGATACGCCCATGGATGAAGACGAAGACGAAGACGATGATGAGGATGAGGAGGAAGATATGGAGGAGAAGGTAGAAGTTGGGCATGATCAGAAGTTCAAGGTGGAAGAAAGAGATCAAGTAGTACATAGTGAGGGATTAAACTACGTTGCGACCGTGGAAGATAGAAGCAAGGCCGGCGATGTCGTCGCCGACGCCGGCTGCCATGGCCGGCGGTATTGGATCCCAACGCCGGCGCAGATACTCATCGGCCCGGTGCAGTTCGTCTGCCACGTCTGCAACAAGGCGTTCAATCGATATAACAACATGCAGGTGAGATTGATCGATCGATCGGTATACCTATGCATGCATCTTAATTATTTTGGTCTTATCTTATTTAACTACTTCGAAAACATACCTGTTGGCTTCTTCATCTTTCTTATCTGTTGCGTCTTGCGGATGCTTTCAATCATGCACCTTAGATCAGGGTGCATATATCACGGCGCCGCGTGCACGCTGTGTGTGTACACACTACATGAGAATGCTTAATTGATCATCTCTCCTTTTCGCTGTTCTTCATGTTTATACCAAGCAAGCAAGTATTTCATGTACCCACATGAGCCCACAAGGAATCTAATCAATGTTGAAAAACAAAAAGAAACAAATCACAATTCACACGCCTTTAATTTCCTCCCCAACACATGATGAATCGATCAAAACAATGACACGTACACACATGTACACTACCCAGAACCTGCCTAGAAATTCCCTGTGTTAATTGCATTGCATGTACTCATCCAACGAATTCCATGCAAAACTCTCTAGAACAAAAGGCTTAATTTAGAGTTCAATTTGCATCGATGCAGATGCACATGTGGGGGCACGGTCGGGAGTACAGGAAAGGGCCGGAGTCGCTCAAGGGGACGCAGGCGTCGACGGCGCTGGCGATGCTGAAGCTGCCGTGCTACTGCTGCGCGGCGGGGTGCCGGAACAACGTGTCGCACCCGCGGGCGCGGCCGCTCAAGGACTTCCGCACGCTGCAGACGCACTACAAGCGCAAGCACGGCGCCAAGCCGTTCGCCTGCCGCCGCTGCGGCAAGCCGTTCGCCGTCAAGGGCGACTGGCGCACGCACGAGAAGAACTGCGGCAAGCGCTGGTTCTGCGCCTGCGGCTCCGACTTCAAGCACAAGAGGTCGCTCAACGACCACGTCCGATCCTTCGGCGGCGGACACTTCCCCGTCGCCGCGCCGCCGACGACCAAGCAGCAGCAGCAGCAGCGGATCATATGCTTCGACGAACATAGCACTGCTGCCGCCATGCATGTGATGGCAGATTAATTAACTGACAGTGTTAATTATTCTTGATCGTTAATCAGATAGCTATAGTTAATAGCCAGTTGCACGTACACTTCCTCCCCTTAATTACGCACCCCCCCACATGAATGCAATAAGATCATGGAGGTTGCCGAGGAGAAGCTAAGGATGTGAAGCAGCTGAATTTTCTTCTGGATGCATGTGCTGAGAGTGGAGTTCCATACGGAGACTGATCACGTAAGGTTAGTTATCCGCAGCATATTAGCAATTTGCAAGGAAGAAAATTTGTCAGCTTCACAACCTAATGCTGGTTTGGCAGCCAATGTATGTATCAATGTATCTCACTCATGCATGCATGACTTAATTTTAAGATGATCTGTTGATTAATCCGTTTTGTCAGCAGCTAATGATTGATCATTGCTGTTTTTTGCAAGTTTCTCCCTGTTTGATTACCTTATGCTTGCATGGATGATACGTTTCTTGCAGCATAATTTATGTATCCCCAGTTTCGTCCATATATGAGCTGTTGTTATTGTTTTTTTTAGTACGTTTAGTGCACTGACTTGACTGTTCCAAAAGTTAATTGCACTGATCATCTGTCCTTTTGGACAAGTGTGGTGACATCATTATCAGGAAACTAAAATCAGCTTACTATATGTTGGTCAAAACCTAGGAGAGGCACTACTGACCATATCCCTGTGTATATATAGTGTATCGCCAGTAAACAAATACTATTGAATGAGTTGTCATATCATGAACTACTCTTTCGGGAAAAAAAATTATGAACTACTCCATGTACACCTCGATGATCAGGTATTAGAATCTCTCCCACATATAAAATTAATACAATCTGAATAGAGACTGCAGATGATCGAGTGGGGTAGGTTTGCTCATGTAAACTACTAATAAGTAGGAAGCTAGGTTGATCAGAGCTAACTGCTAAGTTGGTTTGGTTTGTTCAGGTTAATTAGTAGGAGGGTTCATCTAAAGCTATCTGCTAGATATGAGGGCAAATATGAACATTTCCCCATTGATTTCATGTTATATGTGCCATTTATTAGAATGTTAACATGTAACCAAAATTGCACAACTTATATTTTAAAAATGTTAATTAATAATCCTTAGAGTCCAAATAGTCCAATGTATTTCCATTCATATATTCAATTGTTCATAAAGAATATTTTAAAAACATAAGTATACAGAGGGAGTATAAAAGAACACCTGTTCAGGAGTATACAACTTTCTTTCAATTCCTTTCCTGTGGGTGCACGCCTGTATGTCACCATTCATGAATAAATTAGTCTCGAGTTTCAACATTCGCAAAGGCACATATATTGGAACTTAGAAGTCAAGAAAACGACGAACGCATGGCACGCTCGCGGATTAGACATAAATTATGTGAAAGGATAATTTTACACAAGGACTAATCACCTATCCAGATTGTGCATGCACGCCGCACAGGCCGGGTCCAGCCAAAAGGAGTTTTGAAAAGATAAATACATTTGGCTGTGTGCAGGGAAAATTAGTTAATTGAGCAGAATGGCGTTGCTTTTTTTTTCAGTCTTTTGGAGGTACTAAGCTTTCGACCAAGTCCAACTTTGGGGCTCTTTGGACTCAACAGATCACACGTTACTTGCATTCCAACCTTGACGTAGCGAGTTGATCTATAAGTGGGGTGGTAAAAAAGGCCGAAAGAGGGAAAAAGCTTTAGATATCACTAATTACATATGTTAGTGCGCTTGGCTAGGTGAAAATGCTATTATAGCACTTGCTAAGTTATTCATGCCTATATTGCTTTTCAGTTGAAATTAGTCTCAGTAACCCGTGAGCTTAGCACATGATATTTATAGTACATATATTAATTGTAGTATTATACTTCCTCCGTTCGAAATATAAGTATTTTAACATTACATAGATGTGTCATATCCACCTTAAAATACTTATATTTATGAATGGATGAAGTATATGTAAATTTTGTTTCAAGAACATAAGAAAATCTATTTCACTTTTATTAATGCTTCCATACTTGTATTAAGAGAATTAGATAAAGGCTACTCTAATACTTTTCCATGTTACACTATTTTCTTAATTTCATAATTCCAAGGTTTATCATGTATATTTATCTTAGTTTTTCCTTCATTAGATAATCCAGAAATATGCAATTAATAAATGCAAAGTTATACTTGGCCAGAAATCTCAATTACATTTTTATATCTTAATCATTCTAATTAATAAATTGTATTTTTATATTTAATTCCAAAATATGATTAATACACATCGTCCATTTTATACTGGTCTTTGGATATCCATTTATTATGTTCTTAATCTACTAATCTAAAACCCAAAATTAATAATCAACAACTTGTACACATAACGGGGATTAGATCTTCTTTTATTACGGCCATTATAAATTTATAATTAAGTCACCACTAGTACAAATATGGCCATCGAGGTTAGGCTATCAGTAACGGGGGAAGGCAGACCGTCTCTGATTGAACTGCCAGTAATGGTCCTTGAGAACAACTGTGAGTGATTAAGCGGATCCTAGCGGCCTGTGAAGGATACGAGGACATTTGTCATGGTTCCACAAGAAAAACCGACAGCCATATCGGCAATGGTTCGTGCTATGGAACCGTGACCGATGTGGCCTTATCAGTCATGGTTCAACATACACGAACCGTTATACCTATATCACAACCATTTGTCACGGTCTTAAAACATAAAACATAGACCATGACAGATGTGTCCATATAGGCAATGATTTTCCAATTTAAAACCGTTACAGATTTTGAAAATATTCCGTCATGGTTTCTCGATTCGAAATCATTACCGAAGATGGACTACTATATATATCCAACCTGGCCAAAAATTGTGTATCCCAACCAATTTCACTATTCACATTTTGGGTGGGAGGTTAAGGGGGCAATTTTTTGCCAAAAACTTAAGAAAATTTAAAATTATAATTTGAGGTATTTCAAACTATAGTCGTATTATAATTTTATCTTTTATTTATACTAACAATTTAATTTGATTGCATATGAAGTGAAGTTGGATGTACGGCAACAATCAACCAAGGTAGGAGTATCAGACAAGAGTTGTGGAGTTTTTAAGTACCGTCGATAACGATATGCTTTAGAGAAAGACAGATCATATGTGGTACCTTTGCATGGACTACATAATAATCAGAAGTTGTGGGACGACAAGCCGACAAAGGATAGGTACAAAGTCATTTGATACGAAGGGGTTTCATGTTGGGCTATGCATGTTGGACAATGCACGGTGAGATAGAGCCGTTGAGCAAAGATGACAAAGGGGAGAACGAGGAGGATCAAGAACTTGACACAATGTTGCAAGATGTTGAGTCGCAAGATTACACTGAGAGGGACTATAAGATGTTCACTAGATTAGTATTGGACTCGAAGACAATGGTTTACATAGGATGATTAGTATTGGACTCAAAGACAATGGTTTACATAGGATGCAATTCGAAGTATACTGCGTTGTCTTTTTTTTAGTGAATCGACGGCAAAAGTTCTGCCGGAATATATTAGACGGAACAAAACAAAACGAGTTTTACCATGTTGTCAACGAACCGATAAATTAAGATTATTGTCAATATAAATCTGTATCCTTCCTGCTGGTCTTTCTAATGCTATCCTTTCTAAAAATCCCACGGTTCATATTATCGAGCTAGCATAGTACTGTAGACGGTTTCACCATACCAAGTCAAGAGTAGACGGTGAGCATTTATCCTAGGGCACAGTAAAACAAACCCTTCTGCGTACTTTTGACAGTCTTGCATGTACACACACGCAAGCCCTGCACATCAGCACGTGCGCGAATGTACGGGTGCATACGTGGCAGCCAGAAACGAGTGAAGTTTCCGAAGGACGATGTCAACATACTACATGATCTGTGCACCCTTCCGTACCTCACGGGTCTGGATACGTGTCCACCGCACCCTCCGTAAATTAGCGGCCTGCACCGCGAACAAACAAAGCATGGCATATGATGCATGCATGCTGTCTCTGAGGAAAAAGAGAATTTCGGGAAAAAGAGAGAGACCGATTGAAAGACTGAAACCGATCGAGGGGTAAATGCCACCGGATCGAGTAGTGGAGTGGACGACTTGCGACGAAGAGAAGTCTGAACGCTTTTTTTTTTTTAAAGAATTTACACAGTAAAACGTAGATACTTGGTACGCACACTCATCTCTATGAACGCGCACATGCAAATCCTACTCCTATGAGTATTTTTGAAGACTGGGCCGATAAATTCTTTAGATTGACGAAGTCATCATGGGCGTCTCGCTATCGACGGGTATATCGTCTACCACTGAAAGTACAGAGCCGTTAAATCCTGAAAAATTTATTTCCACGAAAAATCAAACCCAGGAGCTCAAATACTACTGAGGTTCTTGTAACCACCGGACTATAGGTCCGTTCGCGAAGTCTGAATGCTGTAGATGCATGACGGTGGTGAGAGGGGAATTCCGTGGTGAGGAATGTCAAAAAGAGACGGGGCCCGACGCGCGCTGCCGGGGAAGAGATAACTATAGTTGCATCATTGCATCTCAACTGGGCTGAGAGCGAACGCGAGGCGCTTGTGATCGATCGTTAACGAATTTACGCGTGCGAGCTTCCCCTTGCGTCGTGGGGGGAATATGTACGTGTTGCCATCGCGCCACCACCACCAGCGTCTGTCTTGTCGGCCGCGAGCGCCGCCCGACGTCCACTTCCCATCTAGCCCCATTTGGTCTGGCCAACATGGCAACATGTAGCTAACTGGCTACTCCTAGTTGTGATCAATGAAAGCCTTACACGTTTAACACGCTCGTTTGGGTTTAGAGAACGTACGTAACGCCTTGGCTTAGGTGCAGGCGTCAGTGACTTCACAATATTATATCATTCGGTCGATATGATAATTAAGTAATGCAAGCTATGAAATCGAGATCGAGATAATCAGATAATCTCGGCCTTTTGCATAGAAAAACTATTGATCAAGGAAGAAAGATAGTGAGAGAAGGCAAGTCACCTAAGCACCAGCTACGTACTACTACCATATTACGTGTGTAGAGTTTTTCTTTTTTGGTGCACCACATATTTTTCATCGATCAGCACGTACTGAATCTCAAAGCCTGATATGATCGTTAACGCACAGAATCAAATAGACGGCTTAGCTTTCTCAAGGTATATAGCTATTCTCAAAGTGAAGATAAGCAGATTCCCTTTCTCAGTTTCTCCTCGATTCAAAGCAAAGCATCCTCCTGTATATGCACATATACCTCCTGGTTTGTCTTGGTCTGCCGATTGGACGGCCGGCCCAAAGGATGATCAGCTTCTGTAGCTTTCACAGCACAATCAGCTTCCTCTTGTCCCTATATGCTCGATCATTATAGCTTTGTCCCGTCACATCAAGCGTACGTGCTACTGGCTGATTTGAGAGTTTTTACGGTACAATAAATCGTATCTCAAGTTAACAATATCTCGAGATACCAAAATAAAATTCAACCAAATAATGTGATAAATAAACGGCTAATTTTATTTTGGTATCTCGAGTAATATTTATTGGACATAAAAAAAACTAATATGGAAAACAGGTGAAATTCAGAGGGAGGAAAAGAGAGGACGGTTGCAGGGTAGCGTCACCAAAACCACCATATAAAACATCGGTGCAAAATGGGAATTTCTTACTAGACCAAAGTGAGGCGTGCGGACGTGTGGCTCTTTGACTGCTGGAGGCGGCACGCTGCCACGTACAAATGCTATGAGTTGATTACTGCGGGTAATTAACAATCTATCGAAACTAAATTAATTAAGTTTGCACGCTTGCCTCTGGATTAATGTATGTGCCTCTTGCGTCAGGCACGCGATATGATTAAGTCCTTGATGAAGATAACTAGTATGATTAAATTCATCCAGTCTCCAATTCCAAGCATATCCCGTCCACAGTGTAAACGGCATAAGCGAATACGCGGCGCGTGCAAATTAGCTGCAACGAACTGGGAATGGAATTAATCATGTTTGTTTACTGCACAACAGTCAGTGTCACACGGATGGCTGATTAGGACGTTGTGTTTGTTCTAGTCTTCTTTCTCCTGCTACGCAAGTGACACAACCTGCATAGTAATAGCCTTGACGTGCCCAAAACCTTAACAAAATGAGCTGGTCTCCGCAGGCGTACGTGTGTTGTAGTAGTAGTTTACTAGTAAACTTGTTTTAAAATTGGCAGTCACAGTGTCACACAGACGCAAGGGAGACGTGTGGCCTATGTCATCTTATCATCCGATTGAGGATGTGAAACCTGGCCTTGCAAGTTCTCTGGACGTTCAACAATTTCGCCTGCAGTTTTTAGGATACTCTGCTGTGGGCACCAAGATCTCGGCAATAGCTACTGCTCGATATGCGTACCTGTTACTAAATCGGCTATGCCTTGACCGAAGAATTGGATGGTCAGTGTTCTACGTTGCAGATGTGCAATATGAATGTGATAGACCGGCTAACTGCTTGACCCCAAATCGAGCTTGCACGCCAATTCTGCATGGGACAAACTAGCTCTGTTTGCACACTGGCAGTGCGAGATGTTCAGAGACGTCCAGCTGCTGAATGGGCATGTTGAGAGAGTGCACCGAGGTTCAACACACAGGATCACATCGGTTGATTTTAACAGATGGACTGGAGCAAAGGGAGAAATCAAGGAACTCTGTTTGTCGGCAACAACAATTCAAGAATTCAGGTAAAGACTGCAGAGCAACATGGTTGAGACAGAGTGAGAGACATGTCTGAAATTTGCATTGGATGTATCTGCAATGGGGTAGGTGCTTAGCTTAACGTGTGTTTGGTCAGTGCTGATTGGAAATCCTGGCACATCAAGTTGAAAGAGAAACCAATCAGTACTTCCCACATTTCCGTTGAAAAAAGGTGAGCGTCGAAATGGACGGTTCCACTCGACACCTAAGGCATAACATAAAATTGTTGCAAAACTCTCTCTTGAATAACACAGTTCAATATATGTGCATCCGTACAAATGCTTGGAAAGAGACTCGAGAATCGGTTTTAAAATTTTCACCATACATGATAGTAGAAGAGAAAATGAGGCCCAAACTAGGCTGGGGCGCTGGGCTTCATGTATTTGGGTCCATATTTAGTTCCACCTCTCGTCGTAGCACATGGAACATTAAGAGAAAAAGGAATAAGTTCACTTGAGGTCCCTCACCTTGTCAGCAAATTCGATTTTCGTCCCTGACCCACAATACCGGATATAAGGAGTCCCTCAACCTGAGTACAAAAGAGATCCCTCGACAATATTACGGGTGGTTTTGGATGACGTGGCATGTGGATCCCACTTGTCAGTCAACTGAGTCAGCGGAGGATCCACCTGTCAGTCAAATATAGGAAGAAAAAATAAAAGCTCTCCCATCTCTCCTCTCTCTCCGTCGATGCCGCTCTACCGCTTTGGAATGGCCGCAGGGTGGGCACGGGGCGGCGGCGGACGAGGATATGGGCGCGGGGAGGCGGCCGCCGCCGCGGGCGAGAGGTGGCGATGGCGGGAGACATCCAAAGCCAGTAGGTGGCTGGTGTGTGCCTTCTTCCCCTCCCGGCATCGCCTCGCCTCTCTTCTTCCAGGATTCTTGGGGGAATCGAATTCGAGGAGGAGGATATGGCCGTGGCGGTGGAGTCGCCGTTCAGGGCGGACTTGCTGAGGGGAAAGGCGGCGCTGGTGACAGGCGGCGGCTCCAGCATTGGATTCAAGGTGGCGGCACAGCTCGCCCGCCACAGCATCGGATCCAAATCTGTATTCTGTACTAATGCGGGCTTGGTGCAGGCTGTTGGTTTTGAGGGAGCTGTGCGCAAGCAGGAGGATGCTGCGAGAGTGGTTGCCGCAACAGTTGATCATTTTGGGAGGCTTGACATTCTTGTTAGTGGAGCAGCCGGCAACTTCCGCGGGCGAGAGGCGGCGGCGGACGCGGATTCTGCCCAGCGCCTGCGCCCGTTGCCGAGTCCACGCGAATGTCACCGACTTCGCCCAGCACCTGCGTCTGCCGCCGACTCCGTCTCCAGGTGCCGCGCCAGTGTCCGTCGCCGATACCTCGCGGTGGCGGTGACGCAGGGGACGGGGGTGGATAGCAGGTCCTTCGGATCCTGGAGGCGCCATGCCAGATAAAGACCGAGTCAAAATAGCACGCCACTCCACGTCAGTGAAAGTCACCGTCCAAATCGTTGAGGGACTTAATTTGCACCGGTTTTGACAGGTAAGGGATCCGTTGTATGTGGTTTTAGGGTTGAAGGATGAAAATCGGATTTCTTGACAAGGTGAGGACCTAAAGTAAACTTATTCCAGAGAAAAATGAGCCTAACTAGCACGGGCCAGACCAGTAGACCGCAATGGCCTAGCAACAATGCAATAGCATGATGACATGATGGTTTTATCAAAGGATTAAATCCACTTTATGCCCCTCCTTTAAACGTAAAATCATATACCACACACCCCATATTCTAAAGGGAAAATTAGAGCCATGCCATTATTATTTCTCAAAATTGAAAATATGTCATCCTGGCCCATATGTCATTGACTCACGTGGGCCCTAAATGTCATTGACTAATGAATGACAACTTTAAAAAATTAGAATGGCATGGATCCAATTAAAACCAACATTTTAGATGAAGGCCTAAGGCAATATTAAGGCCGGTTTTGACTTGTTGACCTGGTCCAAATCGCTAAGTCAACATGCTCTTAGGGGATAAATCAGTGAAATGTACATGCCATCCTCTCTTTTTCTCCCATGTTCTCTCGCTCCCGCATCCTCTCACAGTGACAACAACGAATATAATGGAGTTCACTTTAGGTTAGACGACCATGGTGCACTTGGGCTCGTGCTCGGTGATCTCACCATAGCATTGTTACCCCTGTTTGGACAAAAAAAAGCCTGGCCTAGGCCCAACCCAACAATTAATTGGGATGGGCTTATGCCTACGTTTCATTGCCTGAAAGCCTAAAAAATAGGGAAAACTCGAGAAAGCCCGATAGTCAGTCCAAGCTTGGACTTACATTTTGCCCCCACAGGAATGGCACATCCATTTTATTTTATAATTAAACTTTCTTCTTAAAATTTAATCTCTACTAAATATACTAACCGGAACCAGAGGGAGTACTAAAATGTTTAATTTTAGAACGGATGGTCAGGCTTAGTCCCAACTTTTTAGGCATGGCTTTTCCTAGGTCTAGTTTGTCCAAGGGTGAACAACCTTAGTTGTAAGGCTCTGAATTTGCCCATGTTGACACGGTAACGAGGCTAGTCGTCATCCACAACCGCCTTACGGGAAGAGGTGTCAGATGCGTTGTGGAGGAAAAGGAGGTGTGTCATCCCTCTCCTTGTTGTCATCGACAAAAGAGAGAGTCCATGGTTTGCATGGTTGCATCCTTTCCTTCCTCGTTCCTCTCCTATGGCAACAAACAAGGGGGAAGTAGAGGGGGGTGTCAGTGCAACGCGTGCCGACGTGGAGGAAGCGCACAATGTCTCCTCCTCGACGCGTTTGGTGTCCAATACCCATGTGTTCTTCATTACAGTCTCATTCAGCCTACTGTATATTGCGTTCTCCTCCTCTAGCCACCGTGCTAGAGGAGAGTTGTCTGGCCTTTTCACCTCTCCTACATCAAGCTTTGCCAGATCTTATTATGGGTTCGTCACCACTGCCACCTCCTCAAGCTCAACCATGGTCTACGCTGAGTATGTGGATGGTGTGGCGATGGAAGAGAGGAAATGAGGTGCAATCTCTCCGACGGTTGATATATGGGGGTTAAAAGAGGGGGAAGGGCCAAAGGGAATAGAGAAGGAATAAAAGTGTCATTGGAGTATGGGGCTTACTATATTTTTTTAATTTTTTATTAGAGTGACAAGTAGATGTCCTGTGAAATGAGTAGACCAAGTCAATATGCCACATGGATGTCATGTCAGCCAAAACAGATCTAAATACTGTCTTGAGATTTTATTTATGCTGGTTTTAGAGATTGGGAGATGCGTTGTACTGCAATCTGCATCAGTTGCCATTAAAAATTAACCTTTAGTTGAGGGATGTTAAGTGGATTATTTTTGTCAAATTAGGAACATTAGTGAGTAAAAATAACCCGAACGGACGGCCCGGAAATAAATGTTAACCATACCGCAACTCTGCAAGGCATTACGGCATCTACACCAATTTTCTGTCTGCATTAATTCAGTGTCACGTTTGACATCCTGGTTACCCCACCTACCCACCACAAAGGCACCACACAAAGAAACAAATTAGAACATGATGCTCACAATCTTATATAGACAGCCTCAATGTGAATTTTGTTAGTATTCGTTATCTGGTATGGATCTCATGACTCAGCAGTTCTATTATCAGGTCTTTAACTGTACCAGGCATGCCTCTAAATAATCCCAGGCAGCACGGCAAACCTACTGAATCATTTGGGCCCATGATGTTTACCTTGAGCTTTCTGTCAAAAAAAAGAAGATGTTTACCTTGAGCTGATATAAATTTTTTTTTTCTGAAGCCGTGGGTCACAACATATGTATTCTAGCGCAAAAAACGAGTTGCTTAGCCAACGACAAGATCCAGATCAACGATGGTCGATGAGAGAGAGAGAGACTCGCAAGTCTCAACTAATTAACTCAGTTTAGTTTAAGCTTGTATTTAATGGCATGGATGAGAGAGAAAGGGACATGCTGCTCTCCAATCTCAAGTCCCAACTAACCCTCCTTGGTTAATGATGGACTGATGGCACGAGCCCCACCTGCCAGTCTGCCCCTTACCTTCCATTCCGTTCTTCTGCTACCTCCGGTTTTCCTCCTCCGCTACCGTATAAAAATCTCAACTCTGCAATTGAGCCCGATCTGAGGCTTGTGCAGATGGTGCTCAGGCTCATGGAGGCCAAGGGTAAGGATGCATGGGGGCTACTGCTCGTGCTCCTCCTTGGCCAGCTCGTCGCCTTCTCCATGGCTCTCTCCAGTTTCACCTCCTCCCTCATTGCCACACTTGGTACTCAGTTGACTCACCTTTATTAACTTTTCATCAGACTGATCCACACGTACACAAAATTGTCAGTTTCTGACGAAGCGATTTTGCAATTCTTGTATTCTTGGGGATAGGTATCATCTCATTTGATAAGTATATGCTTGTGCAGGAGTTGATGCGCCACTCACGCAGTCTTTCTTCGCCTACTTCTTGTTGACCTTGGTTTATGTGCCAATCCTCTTGCATCGACGGCAGAAGCTGAAGGTGATCCTAGCTGCATAGTAACAACAGCAATGAAAAATGTCGTAACTCATGTCTTGCAGTTGCAGCCACTGAGATTGTGAACTATTGTTTTGCAGATACCTTGGTATTGGTACCTAGCCCTGGCCTTCATTGATGTCCAAGGGAATTATCTTGGTGAGTACAGTTTTCTTTTTCCCTGTAAATCCATAACACCGAAACTTTTCAGTTAGATAGTTAGATGAGATTCAGTTAGCTCCTTGCTCATGATGAATGGTGAATTGGTAATGAATAACTCAACAAGTTGTCATCCTGCAACTTTGCTGCAGTTGTGAAGGCATACCAGTACTCATACATCACCAGCGTAACACTGTTGGATTGCTGGACTGTTGTTTGGGTCATCGTACTGACCTGGTATGCACTGGGCACAAGATATTCTTTCTGGCAATTTGTTGGTGCAGGGACCTGTGTGGCGGGCCTTGGTCTTGTGCTCCTTTCAGATTCAAAATCAACAGAGGCACAAGGTAAGTAAGAAATAGCTACTTAAAAACTCAGTACAAATGATAGTATTAGGGTGTCATTTCCAACATGTTATAAATGCCTAGGACATGATATTGGGATCTCAGCTATGTACGATGAAGTTTCCAACAATAGGTAGAGGCCAGACGCCCAGACCTTTCCTTTTATCTTTTGAACAAAAAGTAATGACAATGACTTTAGTGAACTTCACAAGCTGAAATCTTCTTCTGAATTTCTCTGGAATACCTAGAAGGTAATAGGCTATCTTTTTTTTTTGGGCAATACTAGGTTGTTATCCTTGAGACAAATGAACACTTGGAATTCCATACCAAACTCGTTTCAAAAAAAGAAATTCCATACCAAACCTTGTGTGATTTGAACAATTTCTGAAGACTAATCATCTGCAGATGCGAGTAAAATACCACTTCTAGGGGATGCCCTTGTCATTGCCGGGACTGTATTTTTTGCATTTAGCAATGTTGGCGAGGTTAGTAATACCTAGTGCATCATATATCCAACGGCAGCAATATTTTCTCATATTTCTAATAAGCATTTTCTTTCTCCTTGAATGTGTAGGAATACTGTGTCAAGAAGAAAGATCGAGTTGAAGTTGTTGCAATGCTTGGACTCTTTGGGTTGCTTGTCAGTATAATTCAGATGTATCCTCTCCACAAACCACAATTCACTACTGGTTACATCATCATTATATATTTTCTCTTGTTCTTACTCTTTTGGCACAAATATTCATGTTACCTTTAACTATCAACAAATTAGACTTATATTTGAAAGGAAGAACCTAGATGCAGTTGCCTGGTCTCCGAAAATGGTAGGTGAACTAAAGTTGCGATTAAGTTAGAAAGACACTCTTTTACCTGCAATACAGCTGAACTGGCAATTTCAGATTTGCGATTAACTCGCTCTTCTTTTTTTTTTCCTTTTTTTTTTGGCAATTTCCAGATATGTCTGTTCGCAGGATTTGCAGTGGCAATATTTATGTTCTACACCATCACTCCTTTTGTCCTTAAGGTTAGCCGTTTCTTCATCGTGTTAGGCAGGAAATAATCACAAGTAGCCATGTAGGGATTAGGCAGGAAAGGATCTCAAGTATGGGATTACAGAAAAAAACTAGGTTGGACAAATGTTAGCCTACCGGGTATCAGGAACAAATAGCACGCAGAAGGACCTTTTATTGTGATTTTCAGTAAAACAGTACGTCAGCTCTTTTCTGACGATCATTACGCCTGCAGATGAGTGGATCAACATTGTTCAACCTTTCACTCCTGACATCCGACATGTGGGCAGTCGCCATTCGAGTTTTATTCTATCACCAACAGGTTAAAAATTCTGGCACAAACCTTGACAAAACTATAATACTATATTATTACAGTGTATCCTCACATGTTTTAGGTATTAATCCACAGATAAACTGGCTGTATTATATAGCGTTTGCAGTTGTGGCCATTGGATTGATAATCTATTCACTGAAGTAAGTTTTCTCAAAACATTTTTAATTATCCATTCATGTTGTAGAAACCTAACAAATTTAATTATGGAATCTATGAAGTGACCATTCTTCGGACAATGGAGCAACTGCAATTACAGAAGCAGCAGCCCAATATCAACAACTTCCAGGCGAGGCAGGAAATGTTTCAAACGACATCCAAGGAAGGACACAACAAGAGGAAGTTCATATATGTTAGGGGATCAATGCAGAAGATCTTTATTGAATATGGTGACAATGAAAAAAGAGTTGCAGAGTACAAATTTTGTTGGATATAGGCAAAATGCTCTTTGGTGCATGTATAACAAAGCTATTATTACCTCAAGTAAACGGACGCCTCTGATGTGGAAAGCACCGAGCTCTTTTTTTTTCCCCTATAAGCTTTGATAATTCTTTGTCATTTGCCAGTCAGCAAGAAATGAGTGTGTAATCAGGTGGTCAAATGAACCTGTTATATTTCTGTTAAAGAATAGTCAAAATCCAATGCAAATATTTACTGTTGTAAATACAATTTGTCGGTGCTATAATTAAACAATTGGAGGATATGAAAGCAGTTCCCAACATTATCTGGGCATTATGAGTCTACGAAAATTATATGGTCATTCTAGCAATTGCTGTGAAACAAATTTTACAGTGTCCAGACTCTAGGGGTATTTTGATCGCTGATTTTTTTCGCTGTGCTTTGATCAGAGGGAGGTCAATGTAATGACGTCTACAAATAACTTGCACAAACTGTAGGAATAATTATACTCAATAAATTTTGTACAAGATTATCATCTATTTCGCTTTCATGGTATTCAAATCAAGATAAAGAAACTTGAGATTCATATCAGCATCAGGGTTCCATCTACTTATCAAGATTAGGGGAGCAAACGATAAAAAGCTGAGAGGTGACTATACAGCGTGCTAATAACATGAGTTTAACTAGCTAAGTAAGTAGCTGGTTAAACTCATCGACCATCGGCACACTGTATAGTCACCTCTCAACTTTTTATCGTTTGCTCTAATCTTGATAAAATTTAGTCGGTCATCCTCGATTGACACGGATAAAACAAGTCGTGTTCTAAAGAGCTAGTTGGCTTAAATTGTTCCTCATCTTCTGTGAGCACACTTTCCAAACTACTAAAATGTGTGCTTCGTGTAAAAATTTTCTATATAGAAATTTGTTACAAAATCAAATAAATCTATCTTCTAAATTTATAATAGTTAATACTTAATTAATCATGCTCTATTGACTCACCTCGATTCACCTGCTGCTAATAATCTCACCACGATTAGCCTATTTGATGTCCACACCACTCTACAATCCGTCAGCAGCCTTGCCTACTCACGGTAGCAACCTCGAATGCCTTGAAAGACATTGACGTTAGCATGGCCATGGTGAGAACAACGTGCTGCTGCCTTGATAGACACTGACGTTGCAATGCTCAAGGCTCAACGAAACAAAAGTATGAATATTTGCTTGCCGAAACAGAGGAATTGATACGTCCATATCAAAAATAAAAGGCACACGCAAGTGTAGGTAAACTTTTTCTTGGGCCGTAAACACTATAATCCATATCCCTGGGTGGAAATCCAGCAAAATCAGCGCACTAGGTGTGGACAGCAAAATGTGAATCTAATTCCGCTATCGTAGAAGAGAGAGAGACCCCATAGCCACGGATGTCAAGCAAGAGCATCATGCACTAGATATTTTGAAGTGTTTCACAGGAAAAAGGTGTTGCATTTTGCTAGTGGTGATTATATTTGAGATTTACATACTGGGAGAACTGGATTCAATGAGATCTACCTTGGTAATCCTTCCTCATTTCAAAACCTTGGCAATCCTTCTCCTGTCGCTGACTCAAAATCGACATTTTTCCGTAGTTTGTGGTGCATGGCGTTTGATTTCTTTGGCATGTAGAGCGGTTAGACGGTGCTGAGCTGCTAAGCACAGAAAAACGTCACGTAAACAACATTAGAGCAATTTTTTCTTATACTCGAACCTCCAGTCTTCACATGTTCAATGCACGCGTCACACCTGCCAGTACAGCATCACCTTACATTGCGTGTTCTTCTCTTCTCCTAAAACCAAAGGAATCTCAGAAGGCTGAGAAGATCATAAGACATAGAAGGTCATAATACGAAAGGTGTCTTCACCATTTCCTTCCTCTACTGAAAGCACGCAAAAGGTGTTCTTAGAAGTTAGAAGAGGCATGGTCAAGCCGTATCTTGATTTTCTGAACTAACTCTAACCTGAGATTTCCTTGGTCTGTTCCCAGGCTCATGGAGATCAAGAGCGGGCCAAGGAGGATGATGTTCCTAGTCTTACTCGGGTAACTAGTCTCCTTCACCATGGCAGTATGCAGCTTTCTCACATCTCAGATTTCTAGCCTCGGTATTGAATATTCATCCTTCTCAATTTCTCGTCCGTTTAATCCATCACAAAGTCATTCCAAAAAGCTGAAGCTTGACCCTCGCTTGCAGGAGCTGATGCACCAGTTACACAGTCATTCTTTTCGTATCTACTGTTGGCCGCAGTTTACGGGGCAATTCTCCTGCATCGACAACAAAAGTTACTTGTAAGCATGGGTGCACAAGAATGAATTTACAATTATTACCTTTGATTCATGATTAGCTGATTTGTTTATCTGAACCTGCCTGTAGGTACCATGGTATTGGTACTTTGCCCTGGTCTTCATTGATGTTCAGGGAAATTGGCTTGGTCGGTACAATATGCATGATAAAGTTTGAACTTTTGTAGTTTTGTGACCAAATGACAGAGATATATAAAAAAGTGCTTAATTCCTGTAAATGCTCATCTGAATAATCACCATACAAAAACTTGTGTTTCAGCTATCAAGGCATACCACTACTCATACATCACCAGTGTAAACTTGTTGAACTGTTCGACCAATCCATGGGTCATGATCCTCACCAGGTTTGCACTAGGCACGAGATATTCTCTGTGGCAATTTGTAGGAGCTGGGACTTGCATGGCTGGACTTGCCCTGGTACTCCTCTCAGATTCAAATTATTCAGATGTGCAGGGTAAGTAGGTACTTCCAGTTCCAGCTGCTCAGAGCCCCAGAATGTGAATTGACTTGTGGGTCGGTCTGGTCTAAAAAGAAATGTCAAGAAAACGGTATAGAATGTGATGGGCAAGAGAAACTCTATGAGCCTCATGAGCAGGGAGTGTAGCATCTGATATATAGAGTGAAGTTTACAGTAATGGTTGTAATCTAAGAGTAACTCAACTCTCTGCAGATGTGTCACGCCCGGAATTTCTATCCAAAATTCCGCACGCTTACGTGTGAACCTCGTCCAGGAATCAACCGAGGTGCACAATAACAAATTGATAAATCAAAGTACATGATCTTTATTAAAAATAAAATCGTACCATTATTATTACAGAGGCAGATAGGACCTCTCAAACAAATAAAATTCTAGCAGCGGAAAAAATATAAAATCTAGTGAAGCAGCTCCACACCACAGGCAGCTCGACCGAACACAGCTACTCCTCCTAGAAGTCGCCATAGCTAAGGTGGGGGAAATGCAAGGTGAGTATATGGAATACTCCGCAAGCCACATAGCAAACACGGGAAAAATATATGCAACATGCAAGGGTATAACAAAGGATGGCATAATATGGCTCACAGCATAGCAGCATTAATTATTATTAAAGAATTTAAATAAAACACTAGAATAAATTACAATATTAAACATCAATGTACAACCTAACCCAGTTGCACATGCCCAATCAAACTCTAAACCCAGAGTCAATCCATGAGTCAATATTAAATAATCAATTTATTAATTTCGGGTGAGTCTAATCACGAAAAACATTGCTAGGCTCGTCCATAACCGCGGGCACGGCTATTCGAATAGTTTTACTCTGATCAGAGGTGTACCAATTTAGCCTTAGGACACGCTCCCCGCAGGGATCGTGACATGACCCGCATAGCAATGGTCAACGACGCAACAACACCCACCAGTTACGAGTCTCCCAAAACCAAATCGACTCCCCTGGCTCCGTCCATGGGCTTATCTCCGCCATTTCACAGTCGGGTGCGCCACATCGCCTCCCACTACTACGCGAATCAAGCCGTTGCCCACGCTGGCCTAAGGGTAGCACGGATAATGCTTCACAACAGTAGCTCGCGACCGGTCCTTAATTGTCATGAGCACGACCATCTAAACCATGTGCTCACAACCCACCATGTCATATTTTAATTGGTCATATTATTAATTAATCCAACACGACCATAGTCGCATACCATCATTAAGTAATCATGAACATGTGAAGTCATTAGTGATCTCACTAGTATGCTAACCTTTCTAGGCATGGCTAAGCATAAGGCTAAATCTAGTTACAACATTATATAGTATTGATAGCTAGTCAAAATTAACCCACGGCCAACAAGGTATAAGGTAATCAGTAGAAAGAAAGGCATACAAAGATTATAGGTAAAATCCTCCCGGTGTCATTCTAAAATAGAATGCATCTTTGAAATTAGATGAGCGAGAACTAATAGGAACAACATGATCAACGAGGTTTAAGACTAGGTGACTTGCCTTGCAGAAACTTATCAGAATCCTCCTTGAAAACGTACTCCTCGGACATGTCGGAAACTAGGCAAATAAAGAAAACGAAATAAACAACACATAAAAGAACAAAAACAGAGCAAGCTACTATTTTTAGTGAGTAGATCTCGATTTTTAAAGATTTTAGCAATTTGAATCACCCGAATCGGAGTTCGGATGAATTAGATATGATTTTTACAAGATTAAGCGATTTCTGAAAAAGGTGGAAAAAGAGAAGATGACGTTGG
>CM002483.1:14028483-14060911 GCA_000325765.3 Leersia perrieri
CTGGTACGTGCAGTCGTGGATTAGCTTCCACAGGTTCGTGTGAGCCTTGTCGAGAGCCTTCTTCTCCAACACATCACGACGATGAGAGTCGCTGTCCGTCGCCCGTGTACTGTCATAATGGCCGGCTTGAATACGGGTGGAGCGGTTCTTGGGGCTGTAGCGGAATGATGTGTCGGCGAGGCGCTCGTCATAGTCATGGCGCAGGTCACCAATCGCAGTCCACGCGGCCTCCTGGCACGCGTGCCTCCAGTTTCTTCCATCGCATCGGTATTGACGGGACGGGCGATCTTTCCGGCGGCTGTCCAACGTCACGTGCACACTCACGACGTTTCCAGGCTAGGACACAGACTTGTACACAGGGACATTGTAACCCAGCAGCTTTGCCAAGTCACGAAGTTGTTGTACGAAGCCGCCGATCGTCAAGCACTTATCTGGACCACGTGTCATCTATAAAAGTTACAAAGTCAATTAGAGGAAAAACATAAATTTTTACAATAAAGCATAAAACAAAGGTTTTAAATAATATTTTTTTTCTCCTACCCGAAGAGTAAAGTCATTTTTCTTTTTTTTTTTATCCTTTCGGCCGAACAGTTTTTTTTCAAAACCTTGCCGAATCAGATAGTTTTTTTTTCAACAGTACCGCAAAAAAAAATTTCCACTTTTTTTTTGCTCTAATAGTTTTTAAAAGAAGAGGATGAGAGGGGAATAAATTTTGCAAACATTTTTATTTAAGAGGGCTTGGGTTTTCAGGTTGGCTGATCCTACGGTCAAGGAGGCTCTGATACCAACTTGTCACGCCCGGAATTTCTATCCAAAATTCCACACGCTTACATGTGAACCTCGTTCAGGAATCAACCGAGATGCACAATAACAAATTGATAAATCAAATTACATGGTCTTTATTAAAAATAAAATCATACCATTATTATTACAGAGGCAGATAGGACCTCTCAAACAAATAAAATTCTAGCAACGGAAAAAATATAAAATCTAGTGAAGCAGCTCCACTCCACAGACAGCTCGACCGAACACAGCTACCCTCCTGAAAGTCGCCATCGCTGAACACGGCGTCTTGCGAGGTCGACGGAGTTCCGGCGGTCGGCGACAAAGACGGATGGCGGGATGGCGTTCTCCTCGGTCTTGCGAACCCAACGGTGGTGGCGGCGACGAGAGACGATGACCGAGGCGACGGCAGCGGCTTGCCGAAGAGCTCCGGCGAGCGACGGCGGTGGAGAGCGCGCGGAGGCGGCGAACTAGGGCACGGGAGAGCGGCTCGGTTTGGGATGGAGAGGAGGGGACCTAGGGGGTACTATTTATAGCCCCGGGAGGGAGAGATCGGGCCCGGAATGGAGGAATCGGCGCCGGAAAAAACTAGGTTTCGGAGCTTCGGGATAACTCCGGATAGAAGCAAAATCCTCGTGATTTACCGCGTAATTGAGCCCGAAACTTGAGGGGAAAGGTAGAGGAGGATTAGGGGACAAATCCCCTCAAAAATCCCGCGGGATTTGAGCCAAAAACGACCGGATTTGGAGGGATTTCGGCGCCGGTTCGGTCTTGAACAGAGGCAGCTGGAGGTTGAAGAAACACCTGACAAGCGGGGTCCACGTGGTTGCTGTGCGCGGGCGAAGGAGGACCAGAAGCAGACTTGGGTGGGGGCTCACTCGCTCGCGTGCTGCGGCCTGGTTTGCTCATGCGCGCGCTTGCAAGGACCAAAAGCAGACTTTCGGCAGCTGCTGCTTGCTCATAGGCCATGGCCTGCTCACAGGGAGGAAGGGATCAGCTGCTTGGGCTGAAAGGGGGAGGGGAGAAGGGAGCAGGCTGGAGGGGGTGGAAAGAGAGAGAGGGAATGGGCCGGCGGGAATTCGGCCCAGGAGGGAGGAAAAAGAGAAAGAAAACACTTTTGCAATTAAAGTAATTCATGAAATACTCTTTCATTCATTAAAAATGCTTCCAAGGCTCAAATAATTCCCAGAAAAATCTAGAAAATACTTGAGACTCCCAAGTATGTAATAAAATTTTATCTTACCCACTTTCAAGTTGAAACTTTTCCATAAATTTTAACCTAGCCTTCTTTAGCATTTTACATTTATTCTAGAAATGCATTAAAGAGAGGATTTATTAAAATTACGAATTTCAGGGCGTGACAAGATGCAAGAAAAATACCACTTCTGGGGGATGCCCTTATCATTGCAGCGACATTTTGTTTTGCATTTAGCAATGTTGGGGAGGTTAGTGATGTCAAATTGTCAATATATAAATGCTGTCAGCACCAACATGCATGCCAATTTCTCATGATTTAAAACAAAACTTTTACCTTTGATATGTAGGAATACTGTGTCAAGAATAAAGATAGAATGGAATTCGTTGCAATGCTTGGAATATTTGGGATGCTTGTCACTGGAGTTCAGCTGTATCCTTTCCTGATACCATTTGGCATGATTAGGTGCAGTTGTATAATTATGTTTGCTCTCTTATTATTTTAATTGTCAGCACAATTTTTGCTGGAGCAACAATTTTTTCATGATGGCCTATATTAATAAACCTTAGATCACTGTTTGAGAGAAAGAATATAGAGGCGATTAATTGGTCCCCAACAATGGTAAGAAACTAAATTCAATAATATATCATACAACTAATTTTTTATGAATCATGTATTTGACTGATTTGATCAGCAAGAAAACTCAAAACTTTTCTCTGTTCCAGATAGGTCTCTTCATTGGATTTGCAGTAGCATCTTTAGCGTTCAGCACCATTACCCCTTTTGTTCTTAAGGTTAAGTTTCTGCAAGCTGTTCAGACTTCGGACTTTCTTTTCTGATGGAAATTACATGTTGGAAACAAAAGGAAATAACAACTGATACTACCAAGCAGTTCTATAGATAGCAATCCAACCAACCACATAACCAAGTGCTAGTGCAAAAAGGCCTTCCACTGTCATTTAGCGGTTCCTCGCTTAGTCATTCTGATAGCTCACCTCATACAGATGAGTGGAGCAACTATGTTTAACCTTTCACTTTTAACAACTGATGTTTGGGCAGTCAGCATTCGAGTTCTCCTCTACCATCAGCAGGTGAAAATTTTCCAGTTCTGAATTTGTACAGGGTAAATTGGATCTAGTATGGACCAACGTTCCTATATTCAACTGCAGGTAAATTGGCTCTACTACGTAGCATTTGCAGTGGTAGCCATTGGATTGGTTGTCTACACCATGAAGTAAGTCGGAATCAACTCTTTCTCAAAGCATTTATGAATATGGCATTCAATTTACTCAAACCCAATATATCTTATTGCATACGATCGATGAAGTGAGAGTTCAGATGGTGATAAAGCTGAAAGTATGATGGGAACTGAAACTGAGTACGAACAACTTCCAGGAGAGCATCAGGAAGATCACAGCTGTTAATGGGTTAATAAAGAAAAGTGAGCTCCAGTCAATGGAAAATGTTGTTTGGAGAAAACCAAATGTGATAAAATATATGTGAAAATACTGTAACCATGAATCAGTGAAACAGGAACTGGCCCTTCAGAAAACCACGCCAGTTCATCTAAGGATTTCTCAATTATTTACTGTTGTTGTTGTTGTTGAAATTGGACACTAATGCATTATGAGTGCAAGAAAATAGGATAGTAGGCCAAGGTAGGCCAATTCCAATTTCCCAAACCATGACTGTAGATAGTTCATATACGGATACCAGTGCACATTTCAAGCTTATTATGAAACAAACATTAAGACATGTTTGAATGAAATAGAAATCATACCGTAAAGAGTGAATAGCCTTTGGTTGTTCACATCGAATTTTCCCTGTCTGCCCATGTCAACCCATAGGGAACCTAAAGCACAATATAGAAAAGAATAAATAAATCTACAGCCAAAGAAACTATATGTACAAAGACTTTCGTCAAATAATTTCAGTGCAACTAAATATGTGCTTATCAACATCGTACAGATAGACCAATATTTACCATCACATCAAAAAGTGGTAGGACTGTATGGCATTTCATGGAAACTTTCCTTGTTGAATATAATCCATCAGCTCACAATGTCCTATCATGTTATTGGGGCCTTGTACAGGCACTGCAGAGCCACTCCCATGTTAACAGTTTATAACACAATTGTAGAACTGCCTGACTGGCTGACTGCCTGTTGTCAAATACAAAGTCATAATTGGGATAGTGAAAGGATATTTTATATCTACATGTTCCAATGTAGCTGCAGATTCCTGTAACATATGGTGCCATAGCATGAGGTGTTAAAAATGCTGCTTTGATGCACTTTCACTTCACCAAATTTAGAACCACAAAAATGACAGCAAGCTTATTATTTTTTCTGCATAAAGCAATTATATAACTTGCAGCAACTAACTTTCTCTAGGCAAGAGTTTGTAACTTGAGTCACTCAGCACAGCATATCTGCAGACAGTGGTGATGCAAACAAACCAATGCTTTGTATTCACACTGGTGGTCTCTGCCTTCACAAGTAACTATAACACTACTTGAGGGCCTCTAGCTGATATCAGCTATAGACAGCCCATTATTCCAAAGCCAGCTTGCAGTAATATTGCACAAGGGTGGCACAGCCAGAGTTTATCGTATCCAGAAAGTTTTTCTGCCCTCCACTTACCAGAAATCACCACAGGAGCAGGCCCCAGCATTGAAGTGGTGGAACCTGCTGCAGTCTCGCATAATGATCTCCCTGTCCTCAATCATCGAAACCATCTTCATAACCATATGGCAGTCTCCACACACCCGTAGGTTTTTGACAATCTGAAGGGGTGTTCCTAGTGGAGTAGCTATGAGGCCAAAGGCAAGAGCTAGCCGCTCACTGTGCGTAACCAGCATGGCTTCCTTCTGATCTTCTGGCGTGTCATGAAGCACAAAGCTTGTGTTAGGAGAATAACCTTCTTGCTTCAACCTTGTTGTGATTGCCTGGAGCTTTGCATATATCTGGTCTGACATAGGATGTGATTTGTCAAAGGCTATAAACGAATGAACTTTGTTCTTGATCTGAATCCAGCTGCGTCCAGCTTCTTTTTTCACCTTTCTGGAGTCCATGAGCTTCCTCACTTCATCCCTTTCTTTCCACTTCCCTGCAGCCGCATAAATATTTGAGAGAAGCACATATGTAGCTGAATCATGTGGCTCAAGAGATAGCAGCTTATCTGCAGCAAACTTCCCAAGCTCAACATTCTTGTGAACTTTGCAAGCACTTAACAACGTGCGCCATACCATTGCACCTGCAGAGAATGGCATGTCTTTTATAAGGTTCATTGCCTCATCCAGCTTGCCTGCACGGCTATAAAGATCCACCATGCATGCATAATGATCCATGGTCGGGCTGATCTTGTATTCCTTGACCATCGAATCAAAGTATTGCTGGCCTTCTACAACAAGACCATTATGAGTGCATCCCATGATAACAGAAAGGAATGTAACGCCATCCATCTGGATGCCCGAAGCTTCCATCTGTCGAAATGTTTCGATGGCCTTCATGCTGTAACCATGCTGCGCATACCCTGATATCATCGAGTTCCATGAAACCATATCTCTATCTGTTTGCCTCCCAAAGATAGTTTGAGCACTCTCGATGTTCCCTTTCCTTGAGTACATGCTGACAAGTGCACTGCTGACACAAATTGTATCATGGTATCTGTATTTGATTGAAATAGCATGGAACTGCCTACCCTGGTCAACCCCAGCTGATGGAGAAGCACAGGCATCAATGGCACTTGATATTGTGAACTCATTGGGCTTCATGCCTTGGATGGCCATCTTGGTGAATAAATGTGTGGCACCTGCACAGTCACCAGCTTGGGCATAGCAAGACAACATTGCAGACCATGCAACAACATCCTTTTGCTCGATCATTTCGAATATAGAGAGGGCCTCTTCAGGGCTGCTGAAGTTTGAATATGAAGAAAGAAGTGCAGTTCCGACAGTTGGGTTATGCTGGTAGTTTGTCTTGATGACCTGGGCATGAATCTGGGGAGGTAAGATGGGTAGTGATGCTTTCAGCATTGCTGAGTAGGTGAATTCATTTGGCTCGACGCTGTCTTGTCTCATTCTGCTAAAAAGAACAACAGCAAGAGGAATGTCACCATTTTGGATGCACCCACTGATAATAGCTGTCCATGAAACAACATTCTGAGATCCCATTGTCGATAAAAATATGTTTAAAGCGTCAGCCAATTCACCGCATTTGCTGTAAGCATCCATGATGGCTGTCATTACATTTCCTATCAATTGAAACCCATGTTTCAACACACAGCTGTGGAGTTGCCGTGCCAGGGCCAACTGTTTGAGGATTGCACATAACTTGATCACTGTAGCATATGTCGACTGTGTCAGCTTTCCTATGCTGATTCGTGATTCATGGAACAGCTGCAGAGCTTCCTGTTCGCACCCATTCAATTCAAGACCTGCCATTAAAGTGTTCCATGACACCATGTCTCTGGTCTCCATCCAATTAAACACAGCCTTGGCATCTTCAACCAGTCCACACTTTGCATACATGTTCATCAGAGAATTGCACACAAACACAGTTGAATGGCATCCAAACTTAACTGATTGAGCATGCACACGCTGCCCAAGATCGAGTGCACCCTGGCTCGCTATCGCAGAGAGAACACTCGCAAATGTGAATGGATTGGGCCATATACCCTCAGCACGCATCCTGAAAAAGAAGGCCATGACCTCCGAATGCATCCCTGCCTGAGCACAACCAGTAAGCAACGATGTCCACGTGACGACGTTCTTCTTAGGCATCCCTTCAAACACCTCCTTGCCCTCACAGACCCTGTAACACTTCATGTACATGTCGACAAGCGACGTACCGACACTGACCACGCCTTGATCATACCCACCCTTGGTGCATAGGCAATGCAGCTGCTCCCCAAGAACTCTGTCCGGCACCGACCCGCACACTTTGAGAACACAGGACAGTGTGGCGCCATCAACAGGCACGCCACAGCGACGCGCAGTCGAGAACTGATCCAAGACCTCCCGGACCATCCCGCGCCGCGCGTAGTCGAAGAGCACGTGGTTGGATCCCACCGCGGAATCCCGGCGAGGAATTTTGTCGAACGGGTGGCGGGCACCGCGAGGATAACGGAGATCAACGTCATCCTCCACCCGGGCAGATGACGCGATCGTAGCTAGGAACCTCCGGACCCGCTCCGGTGCGAAGCTCACGGCGCCCTTGCCGCGGAGTAGACCTGACATCGCCGCTCTTGGCGTCATTGCTACGGTTCGGTACGGAGAGCGTGGATGTGTGGGGTTGGGGAGATCGCAGATGTCACTGCAGAGTTAGACTGGTCCGGACTCTAGCCTGCGGCACTGCGCCATATGCGGGGAAAATGCCGTACACCGGGACGACGAGGTCACGGCAAATGCGGCGGCCGGCCTGAGGCGGAGCGGGAATTGGGTGGAGGCGGCGCGGAGCCCCATGGAGGCATGGACACGAAGGGAAAAATTGATGGGCTACACAGTTTACGCATTCATAGCAACTTGGTGTATTTCAATTGGCGGACTGTTTTTCACTTTTAGGAGAGAACTGTGGGCCGAAATGTCTAGGGCACATCTGACGACATTGGCCAGATTAAGCCCATCTAGGAACCGTTACATATTTGAAATGGTCCGGCTCATTTAGGCTAGCCATCAAGAATCTGAGGGGCTGTTCGGCTGCACTTATACGCAGCTGTCCAGCAGCAGTATCTACAGTGAACAAGCTTAGATTATAGCTAATTTTGTATTGCTCTGGCTGCAGTGCAGCCGCTGCACTGCTGTAGCCAGGACTGCCGAACAGGCCCTGAGTATCTTATAAGCAACTAAGCAAGCATCATTTTTCTCATGCCCTTTTCTATTGGTATGTTATCTTTTTCAGACCAAAAGAAACAAGAAGCTCCGTACTTCTATGATATGTTCCACCGAATTTGTGCATTGACTTTTCTGTACAAAACAAAATTGCAGGCCAGCTTGAGGTTGAAAATGCTAGGCACATCTAGTAAACTTTATGTCAAAGCGGCGTTGTCCAATTCACGGGACAAATCACTCAACTGTGGCTTTGATGTTCTAGATGATTATTATTATTATAGGATGATAGGCAGAAAAAAAAACCCATAAAAAACAAAAGATCAATCATAATGAACACGAGATTTAACGCGGAAAACTCTTCCAAGATGGAAGAAAAAAAACTATGGACATCAGGCAATAAATATCTTTACTATATCGGGGTGAGATTACAACGTCGAACGGCGGCTTACAATACGTATATATATCGGTGAAACTCTAGAAGGGTCCTAAACTCATGATCGGCCGGAGCGAAGCGGAGTCCAAAGTCGGCCTTTATCAATAAGTGTAACTTAATCGGGATCACAATTCAACAATTATTGTGAGTATTGATAACTTGGTTTTTCTTCAACAACGAAAAGAAATTGCTTTTATCACCGGCAGCTGAGAAGAGACAGCTTCACTGTCCATACAGTGTGCGTGTCGAATGATATCACTCATCTTTCCCATCCGGGCACCCCAATGTGTTTTCCAAAAAAAAAAATTCGCTAGTTTACCACTCAAGTATATACGCAGGTGAAGTTACGCAATTACGCTGAAGAAAGAATATAGGTCCCGAACGAAAGTAGAGATAAATCCACATACTGGATAACTTAAGTGCCTAATGTACCGTAGAGCCAGAGCTGTAATTGGAGAGAAGTGTACTGTAAAACCCTAAGTGTCTAATCGTTTTACCCACCCTGAAACTCCTTTTACCCTTTTGCTCTACTTTTGTACGGGCCTAAGAAGGCTCGAGTAGGTCTCAACGCCGCAGATATCATAAGATGCTCCAGCTTTGTCGCTCGGACAGTACTTTTGATGCCATCTGCTTTTGAAACAGTGCCCCCCTCGTGACAAAATTGCCAATAATAATTATTACGATTGTGCAAGCCGCGACGCACAGGGGGAGACACGGCGCACCGGCACGAAAACGAAAACAATTGATGTCTCAGCTATAATAATCGGAACCTGCGCTCAGAATGTCTCCACATCGACGACCTCCGTCCGCTCCCTGCTCATCCGGTACGACGCGATCGCTGTCGTCCTCGTACGAATCGCGTGGATCTTCCTAGCCAATTAGCCAGCGATTTGGCGTCGTAGGTGAAAAAAAAGGTTCCAACCGAGCCGAGCCGAGCCCTACACTGTTGCGAGGTCAACCGCGCGTCGCCTCCCTCGGCCCAGCGGCCACAGTGGATCCGTACCGTCACCGCTCACCAAATGGGGGCAAATGGACCAGCGGCCCACCGCCCTGGAACCAACAGCGAGGCGTCACCTTCTTGCGCATGCGACCCTGCCCGCGATTGATGGAAGTCCGTCCGGAGGAAAATCCACGCGCGAGATGCCGCACATGGCCGAGCACAGAAACATGTGTAGCACACCAGGGTTTACATCACCATTTTGGATATTTCTCCAGTGATTCTGTCGATAAGACTACCAACCGGTTAACGATGAAATTAGGGGAAAATATGCTAGATAATTGGTTTTCACTTTGATGTTTTCTGAACTTAATTAGCCAGTTCATCGAGCGGTTTTTGAATACTTGCTTGTATTATTTTGAAACCCATATAAGGCCTACATCTTCTCTGCATCTTCTCCTCCTCGATCGTCCGGGCGGTCAGCCTGAGACGGCCGACGGCGACGGGTCGCTGCCTGCTTGCTCCATGCGCGCAACCTACGAGCCGACCTGCGGATGTCACAGCATACGTGAGCTCGCTGTCTGTGCCTGTCTATATATGGGGATAATATAGCTAGATTAGCTAGGACGGCCGGAGTCGCTGTGAGGCGCACAGGCCGCTGCGTCCCGTCTCGTTCAAAAGGTCTCATCTGCGTAATCGATCGTCATTTGTCGCTCGCTGTGACGGTGATGCTGCTGCTTCACTGCTTCCTTTGTCAAACGCACTGAAGCTAATTTAACCCGCTCCTGTCCACGGGGGCCACACGACATAATAATGACGATGGTGACGATGATACTTAAGGCGATGATCGATGCAGCCAGCCAGCCATCGCTTCGCTTCGCCGATCCAGCGCGCACCCGTGCGTTGCGTCCTCGCTCGCTGCTGCGGTTCGTGTCAGACGCCAGTACGATTTTCACACGCAAAAAGACAGTCTACTTTACCGGTTTCAGCCACCTCTGAAACACCACGAATCATTTTTCGTTCCAAGAATTGGGATTGGAGTCATGGAGTACATCTCAGAGCAAATGGAATCCTTTTTGTTCGGAAAGAGCCATGATCCGTATTTCTATAGACCACGTGTCCTTATCGTGCGACGCTGTAGTGTTTGGTAGCTGCTTTTGTACCACGATGCTGTATCGATGTCTGAATGTGACGCGGACTGTGGAGCTGCGTTGGATAACAGCGTGCGATCGATCTAGTGGCACTACAAGCAAGTACTAATACTGTCTTAGGAGAGGACGGCCGGGGAATATATTATATCGTGGGCAGCAGACAAACAGCCCATGGTTTCTCTTTGGAACGGATTAGTGAATTATAAACCGCATATCGTCCCAGATCGATCGATGGTTGCAACTTGGAAGCCTAGTTGTTTGTCGTCGATCGATAGATGTTCCCTGAACAGAGTTTATTGTTAGTGCAGTACTGCTTACTGCAGCTATGTCATGATTTACTGATGTAACATGATTAAAGTTGCATTGCCCTGTCATTTATTCAGATATTGCCCTGTCACCGAGTCGCTTCTGCGCGCATGAGGTCGCTGCAACTTCTTCGTCCGGAATGCCGCTGCATACTTTGGTGGGAGGATCTGGTAATTGCGAGTTGCGACGCCGGCGAGCAGGTATAAGGAGCGGGAACCATATTCATTGCCTTCTTTTGGACTATTTGGAAGGAACGGAGTCCTCCACAACGAGTTTTCAGAAATCAAGCAGCTTAGGCCTCTCACAATCAGCTTATGTGGCTCGTCCCTTGAGTCCTCCACGTTGGATGAATTTGTCTACTTCTGCAGTGAACCGCTGCCTGCGAGGAACTCGAATCCTGCTGGGGGAGTCGGTTCCTTTGTCAGAATGTGAGAGTTTTGTGGGCCCGTTAGAATACGGCTGCACTGTTAGCTTCGTTGCTTTACTGGTTCTTCACTGCACTTTTTTGGCTAGAGCAACGCCTTCCCATGGCCCTGACCGTGAGAGACCTTATTGTGCTTTTGGCGCCGGATACTTCAGAACTTACAAGATGCTTTCTTTGTGGGTACCATCGCCGGAGCGCGTCACCTGAAGGATTTTATTCCAATCACGTAATCTTGACCGTTCATGTTTTGATCGGATGGCATAGATCCACAACGAGAAGTCCTATAAAGTAGTATTTTTTTTGCTCAGGGACATGTGCTATAGGGACAAATTGATGTAAACCTATCAATTCTCATCATGTGGTGTTAGATCAACTGCTTAAGTTGCAATTAGAGGGCTTGTTTGGTACAGGTCCACTCTGATGGTGGAGTGGAACCGAGCTACGGGTGTGTTTGGTTTTGGGATGTGTTGAAATGGGTTAGACATGTCGCTGTTTTTTTTTTTGGTTGGAACGGTTCCACTTTTCTATTTGTTTAAAAGGTAAGCGAGACTGTTTTTTATTTGGTAGAAGGAATAGAGTATAGGAATAAGATAGACACCATCTAGAAAACCGCACGTTGGTCAAATATGAGGGTGTGCGGACCTGTGAGGGTAGGCAGTGGTGGAGGAGCCGTGAAGGCAGCGGACGAGCTCCTCCTCTTCCTTGCCTTCCACCACGACGGGTGGATCTCGACGGTCGGCAGCGAGTGAGCGAAGGTGCTTGGTTGGGCAACGGTGGAGGGGCTCGATGACATCCGCTCGAGCGAGTGCGGCGGCGGCCTTGAGCGAGCACGACAGCAACACACCCCGCAGATGAGTAGGATGGGGCAAGCCCGCGCGTAGGAAAGGCGGCGGCAGACAGGGTGTAGAGGCGGCGATGACGGCCCGTGGTAATGGAGCCGAGGTCGCGTCAATGGGAGTTGCGCCAGGTGACGGGCAACGAGGGGAGCTACGGAGGTGACGGGGCGGCGAGGGAAGCTGTGTGGTGGATGCGATCTGTGCAGGATGCGGTAGGAGGCCAAGCTCTTTGATGTCGTTTGTTCCATTGGAGAGGAGCCGACTGGTCCGACAGATTTGGAGAGATCAGCTGGAGCCAAATTTGGAGGGAATATCTCCCTCAAGGATAATATCGAATATGGACATGTCGAAGTGACCTACCATAAACACTTATCGATCTGCCAAAATTTGACAGGCCTCACCACAAGAACCTGTCGAACTACTGTAAGTATAGGGGCATGTCTAATTGTCGAAGTTTGTCAGGGCCGCTACAGTGCCCTGTCAAACTACGTGGGTTGACAGGGCCTGTCACTTTTTGCATTTCACGATAGCATGATTTTTAATATTTTCAACATGTCGAACGACGGGAGGTAGCCAAGCCCCTGTCGACCTCCGTTGTTCGATAAGCCACCAATCGAACAATGGGAGTTTGATTGACTACTAGTTTTGTGATTTTTGTCACTCGAACGTTATTTTTGTGATTTTCTTTTAAAATAGTAATATTTCTAAAAAAAATTCTCTTTCCGGTGCCTTCATTTGAAGAGCCATGAAATACAAGTATAGTCTAGCATGGAAGAGACATAGCACTACCATTCAGTATAATGTTAGATATTGATTGTTAGCTTAATATGAATATAATTTCATTTACAAACAGAAATTCTGCTGTCAAATAAAACTTACAGTTCTAAGAGGATTCAATGATTGCAAGAGTTGTACTTAGGGTGATAAAAGAACCTGGAAACAAATAATTATGCTAAAAGTCACGCAATATTTTTTTCAAATATATTAGAAATTATATCATAGATTTTAGAATAAAATGGGTCTAGCCGACAGATGTGTGAGCCACCATACTAGTTATTAGGAGGAAACATCACTATTGAAGGATATATGTAAATGTCATCTATAATGTATTTGACGTTTACATAAACTAAACAAATGTATTTTTCTAAATAATGGTACTCCTCCGTCCTGGATTACCATACACCGTATAATTTACTCCTTCTGTCCTTCAATATAAGGGATTTGTAATTTAAATTTGTCCACAAATATAAGGTATCCAGTAGTATTATTAGTCACATCAATCTATTATCATTTGAATTTCTTCCAAAACTACCCCTAACTACCCTCCTACCTCCACTACCACAAGAACATTATAGTCTATTTTTATCATCCTTAATCTTTCTAAAAAGAGAAAGATCTCTTACATTAGAGGACGGAGGGAGTAGAATGAAAAGGTATTTCTGTTACATGACATACTTCAATAAGGAAAAATTAGAGCCATATCATTACTATTGTTAAAATTAGAGATATGTCATCCTGAGCTCACGTGTCATTTACTCACGTGGGCTTCACATGTCATTGATTAACGGATGACATATCTTCAACTTTAAAAAATTACGATAACATGAATCCAATTAGCCCATAAAATAAAGTTCAGAACACTGAGCCATGTGGGGAGCATGACAATATGTATCATTTTAATTGTCTTAACCGACTGGAACACGACAAAAAAAATCTGTAAATAGTGCTTCTCTCAATCTCGGGTAGCTGCAAACACTGATCCTCACTGCTGATTTTTCAGCATCCTTCTTCACACTTCAACTTCAGTCCAAAGGCTATCCATTTTTACTGTCGATTGCACAAATACTTAGTAGGTTGTTGCATATGCCTCCTCTTGATTCAGTGGTATATCTAGCTTGCAGCTTCGCCTAAAGGAGGCTGGGAGGTTACAAGCTCGTGTGTGATTGCCCGGCCGGTTTTGTGGCAATAATGAACTGATCAGTCGTTAGCTGTTTTGGGTCAAGGAATAAACCGCATCTTGTGTTACAGGCAGCAGACATGGATGGAGGAGAGACAGAACACCATATATATGTGCAAGTGCAAATCCAATGCATCAACGAATCTGGCCGTGTAAAGACAGCAACGTTTGATAGCAAAACGACTTGTCCGCGAATCGTGATTGAGTGGTAGAATTGCATCTGCATTGCTCACCATCATGAAGGGGCAATTTAATATCATTTTCCGAGAGTTCCATCTTATATTTTTCATCGATTATGGACAATTCTTTCATTTTTAACCGTTGCAAGACATATCTTGTTTGGTCCGACGGTGACAATTCACTTGGTACTCTCTTTATCCTCTCTTTAAATTGATTGGCATAGGCGCATAGCTCTTGTCCTTTCATTTAAATAAATACAAAATAAACATTTTGACAATACATGATATGTGGGTCATGCCTTTGCCTTCTTTAAAAAAAATGCGGGTCATCAAACAATACCACCTTAGAAAAGTTGTCAGAATATTATGGGGATTTACTCATAGTAAACAATATAAATATTTTATCTTTGGATAAAGTCTAAATTACCCCCTGAATTATCGAGGTAGTACAAATTACTCCCCTAAACTCAAAAACTATACATTCCTCACCCTGAACACTTCAAACCAGACAAATTACCCCCTCGACGCTGTTTTAGGTGGTTTTGACCCGAGTTAACCCACGTGGCAATCTAATATGCAAAGTGGTCCCACTTGTCATATGTACGATCGTTCCTCTTTTACCTCCTCTCTTCAACGTGTGCGCGCGCACACTCTCTCTCTCTTCGGCACAAACAAGCGGCGGGGGGCGATGACCGAGCTCGAGGCGGCGGGGCGATGACCGAGCTCGAGGCGGCGTGGCGAGGTTCCATGCCTACGGGACTGGCGGCGGTGGCGGCGGGGTGAAGTGGTGGGCGCCATTGCCAGGATGGCTGGGCAGCCCAACTAAATCGACGAGCAGCCGGCGGCGGTGGAGGAGATGCCGAGGATGGCGGTGAATCCGATGGTGCCGCAGGGAGGTGGCAGGAGGAGATTCGGCGTGCGGACGGAGGAGAACGCATGGGACTGCGACGACGACCACCCCCGCCTCTCCCTCCTCCTGGCGGGGGTGGTTGGGGTTGGGGGCTGTTGACGCAAAATTTTGCCACCGGCCGATTAGAGTTGTTGATGGGTGCGTTGGCCGATGGAGTTTTCTGCGCTCTGACACACGAAGGCCTGGGAGATTTGCTTAGCTCCAGTGTAGGTCCTAAATGTTGAGGATGCGGGCGTGCCAGTCAGTTTGATCCTGCAACTGACAAGATGTTGTATGTTGATCTCTGTGAAGCTGATCGGCTATTGAGCCAATGTGATGTAGCGTCTCCTGATGGTGTTGATGTTGATGGTCCAGGAGCCGATCGGCTTATCAACCGATGATGGTGTGCTTCTAACCGATGTCGATAAGATATTAAATATCAATCGGTTGTCATAGATCCAAGTAATCAAATAGACAATTGAGATCAATAATAGTATCGACAAAATAAAGGATATGGCATGAGAAGCTAATACAAGACTTAGATCTAGTCATAGGATAACTCATCGGCTAACCCTCCGATGAAACTACACACGCCGACAGCCGATACACCTAAACCGATCAGCTCTAGTCTTAGACCGAAAGATCAAGCGGGGTCGAGACAGCTTGCGCCAAGACTATTGCTAACCGATCTACGCGAACCAACTAACATTATGTATAGTGATGGATATAACAAGTCTATTTAGAATAGCATTATGATTAGAGAAATATCGGCTAAGATAGAAGATTAGACCTAACCGAGACAGTTCCAACTAAACCAATGTGTCTCTAAACACGATGCAACTAGAAATAGAATTGAGATATCAGATAGGCAACGCCTGCGTTAGTTGGATCGATATATCTAACCAAGAAAGTATTAATCGTCCCCGATACAAACGCCGTTGATGGAACTTACTTCTTCGCCGGAGGTCGGACTTAACCGATGCAGCCCAACTTGGTAGAGACCCTAAACTCGACTGATCTTACAAAGGTTCTAAAGCAAACCTATGTAGCCCCGATAGAACAGTCGAGAACCCGTCGAGTAGGTTGTAAACCCAACGAACTAGGGTGGTGATGCGCCGAAATAGTTGTATTGAAGTCGAGGTGATTTTACAGGAACCCCTGGTACATAATTTATACCCTTGGGTCGACCAAGTCCTAATAGGACACAACTCAATCGGCTTGCTATAAACAGTCATTACAAGAAAGGAAACTAAGACTCCTAAACTTATAAAATAAGGAAACCGATTGGCTTTCCTTGGACTCCTTCCTAATTACATAAGGAAATAGCTAAAACATGTCTAATGAATAGATAGAATTAAACTGCGAATTCGCGGTCTTCACGATTCCTTCCCGATTTCGGTCTCCTCTTTCCATCGGCTCATTGCTTGACCGAATCTAGTAAAGAATCTACCAAATTTGGCGTTGTCTCATCAATTTACCAAATTCCGGTGTCAACAGGGGCGGAGGTGGTGGGGCGGCCATGGATGCAGCCATGGTCACCAGCGGCGGCGGCGCATGAGGGAGGGGAGCGGGAATAGTGAGGTGTGGGGGGACCGAGAGTTGGCTGGCTGCTCTGGCTGGCCCCTCCCCTTCTCCACCTCCATCGCCGATAAGGAGGATGCAACAAGGTCCAGCCCGACGGCTCCACATGTCTCCTGCGAGCGAGAGCGGCACCCGTACTAGATCTAGTCCGCCCACCGCCACCTCATTCTTCTGCTCCGCCCTCCACGTCACCGACACCTTCCTCTACTCTGCTGGCCGTGCCACTGGCGCGCCTCCCTCTATTCCACCTGCCGCCGGTGCCTTTCTCTGCTTTGCCCGTTGCTGGCGCCTCGGGATGGGGAGGCACGGGAGGCAGGAGGCCCGCTGCCCACCGTCTTCCTCACCGTGGAGATTGGAAAGAGGAGGAGGGTGAGGTGGGAGAGAGGAGGATGACATGTGGGCCCTATATATATTTTTTATTTTTAATACTGACTAGATTGCCACGTAGGCCATATTCGTTCAAAACGCTGAAAACAATATTCAGGGGGGTAATTCATCCGGTTTTAGAAGTTCGGGGTGTATAATGTCTGATTTTTGGCTTTAAGTGGATAATTCGTACTCCTTCGATAGTTGAATGGGGTAATTTAGACTTTTTCCTTTATCTTTCATAATATAATGGACCGTACATATTTATATTTAATACCTCTTTTGTCGGTGTTAACATTGGTAGTGAAAACAGTAAAGACCACCATAAAATTAAGTTTCTCGAGACAGTAAGACAACATTTTCATATATTAAGAGAGGAGTTAGTATTGCCCCAATAGCAGCTAGCTGTAGTTTCTAACCCTTTATCTCCAAAAAATGATGGGGCACCGTTCAACAAAAATCATTCATCGAGTTAATACTACCTCCGTTCCATAATATAAGGCATACACGCTTTTTAAGATTCAACTCTTTAAGTATTTGATTAACAATTAGTCTATTGTTATTTAAACTTTATTTGGTAAAAATAACATCATTGAAATAACATTTAAATGTACTTTCATATGACTATAATTTTGTAATAAAAATATTATAATATATGAGATATTAAATGTTTAAATTAGTTTTGAAGACTGTGCCAAGTTTGACTGCGTCTTATATTATAAAATGGAGGGAATATCAATCATGTAGAAATGTAGAATATCTACTACATTTTGTACACGTGCAATTAATACATAGTTTTGTAAGTTTTAGTTGATAGCTATGCCCTTTGAAAGACTGAAAGGCCAGACATGGACTAGATAGATATATATGATGGACTCATTTAGTATTAAGGGTCATTTTGGTTTGAAGCCAAAATATGTCCTACCAAATTATTGGTTGAATAATGATTTGGTAGCATTTGGTTTTGCTACCAAAATTTGCCCATTACACCTAAAAGTTGCTAAAAAAAATTGGCACTATCAAAATTTGCCAAGGTTTTGGTATTGATAATTTTTGACATAGCTGCAAACCAAACAGGCCCTAACTGTATGCTAATGTAAGTATCAAGGTTCCACTTACGGAAGCATGAGTCCTCCATTTAACAAGAACCAACCAATTCATGGAAATGCCAAATAGCTGAGGAAGATATTTAATTGAGCAGCAAACATCAATAGTCAGGGACTCGATCAGGGTGCTCTTCCGCGATGCCCCTGGCTTATCTCTCCATTATTTAGAGGCCGAAAGTGATTTTAGTTTAATTGTATCACCTTAATGTAATCATCTGAGATTAATAAAGCTTCCTTTGTCAAAAAAAAAACTGGCTTATCTCTCCACGAAAGGACCTCGGAATCTATTTGTTCAGAGAAAAGGTGGAGTATATTTGTCCAGGAAAAAGATTAATTAATTTTGAAGAGGAAACAATGCGTTGCCCGTACTTCTCATCGATTCAATTCATTGGTACAAGGGTAGGGGGAATGGGGATTGACTAGAGAAACGGGAATTAAAGAGAGTGATCCAGATCCTACTCCATGTCACACGAACAATCATGGTGTTTGTAGCCCCCTACAGGTGGGCCGGGAAATTAATTTGTGCTCATGCATCACTGGAGAAGAATATGGTAACTCGAAGAAAAAGAAAAATTGCAAAAAATGGTATCTGGAGCTTACAATTTTGTGCAACAAGCCTTGTCGTAAGGAAACACCACAAGAGCGATTATATGTAGCTACGTACATGGATGCTATTTATGGGGAAAATTATATTGTTGTGCTTTCTCTACATCAAGATGTATTCTATATATCGATATTATAGTTTTCATGTAATATTGGTCTAGATAGTTGGATGACAATATTTAAGATGTATTCATTCTCCATAGGACATTCAAAACAAGAAAAAAAAGTGGCTCTTGTTGTTTGATTAACGGCTGATAAGCAGTAAAGATTAAAAATATAGGCAAAACTTTTATACTCACAAGTGTGTTCTTATGGTAAAAAGCCAATCCTAAAAAATAAGTTTGATAAAAAAAGAGCCCTCAAAATCAACTTAAAAACAAACTTTTTAAAATTACTAATAAATAATATAATTGTGGTACCTCCTAATATCTCAAGCACCTAACTTTTGTCTGTTGTTTGGCACACTCATATGTTGTTTGGCACACTCGTATAGTGGCTGGCATAAAAAACTTAGAAGGTGCCTTAGAAAGTTTATGAATATACCAGTTGTATACTTGTGTTGGACCAGATAATTATTTATTGCGTTAGCAAAAGTATATATGTGCTCACTAGTCCCTAGTACTATTTCGTCCATAAATATAAATATTTTTAGTTATAAATTTAAATATAGAAATATTTATATTTATGAGCAAAGAGAACTCCATATTAGCTCATAAATATGCAGCTCCCTTCCGATAAAAAGTCCAAGCCGGCAAATGGGGGCATTTCTGCCGTTTTCTCCCTTTTATTGGATTAAAGTTGCGGTTAGATCCCAAAAGATAATTTGGGTCAAAAATGTTACATCAATGTTTGAACACATATTTGACGTATTAAACGTAAACTAATAACAAAACAAATTACATATTCTGACTGTATACTACGAGACGAATCTTTTGAGCCTAATTAATCCATCATTAGTACATGTTGGTTACTATAGCACTTCTGGCTAATCAGGACGTAATTAGGGTCAAAAGATTCGTCTCATAGTGTACAGTCAGAATATGTAAGTTGTTTTGTTATTAGTCTACGTTTAATACGTCAAATATGTGTCAAATATTAATATGATATTATTGATCCAATTTTTTTTTATCTAAACGCGGCCTAAAATCTCCGGTAGAATGGCGACCATGCAGCGCAGTCACTCGGGTCCTCACGAACCGTTGTTCAGTCGACACCTAAACAGCCGCCACGTATTCCCGCACGTGCCACGGCATATCTCCACAGCGTCTTTTCTGATCGAACATCCTTATCCGCACAGTACGTCGACACTGTCCAGGTCCAGCTAAGCTGACACACCCATACTGGAGTAGAGCTGTAGCCTAGCGGAATCCGGTGCCTAGCTACAGCTACGTACCCTCGGTCCTTCAATGTAAGGGATCTTCTGCTTTTTAGAAAGATTAAGAATGGTAAAAATAGACTATAATGTTCTTGTGGTAGTGGATGGTGGAGGGTAGTTAGGGATAATTTTGATAAAAATTTAAATAAGAATAGATTGATGTGACTACTAATACTACTAGATACCTTATATTTATAGACAAATTTAAATTGCAAATCTCTTACATTGAAGTACGGAGGGAGTACCTAGCGCGCGCACCGAATCGATCATGGCGCACCCCCCTACCCTACGCTACGCGGTAATCTGATAATCTCCATCCCACCCGGAGCTGAATCATGACTCCCGCGAGGCGAGTGAGCCCCTCGCGAACGGCGGAAGCCCGGGCGTTCGCGTTCGCGCCTGCGCGCGTGGGACGCACCCGGCCGGTCGACGAGCCTCTGGCCGCGGTCCCTGGGGAGGCCAATCAGTGCCCGCGAGGCCGTGACGCGACCCCCGCGCCTCTCGTCAATGCGGCGGCCATGCGGGATGGCCGGTGCAACCACGGCGTCACGTACGTACGTACGTGCCGCGGGGGGAGTAGTAATCCCGTACTACGTAGGGCCGGCGCCGAGGCAGGCAGGCAAGCTGCGACCCGCGGGGAACGTGCAAGCGCACCCCGCGCGCGGCATGGCGATCGGGCAGCCCCGGGGGTGCCGGGGGGTGGCACACTGACAGCCTTGGGGTTGTGGTCTCCTCCAACCAACTGAAACCCAAGTGCGCGTTGCGGTCTTGCACGGTGGCAGATGGGTGAGTGAGCTGGCTGGCTGGCTCCCCGTGACTTTTGTCACGCAGGTGGTGTTGTGTCCACGTACTTGTCCGCTGGGGACTTTGGTTGACAATACAGCGGTCGCCTTTGGTTCGTGTGGGTGTGGGTCATTTCGGCACGAGGTTCATGTTTCCACGAGAGGGAATCATTCGACACGAAGCTTCCTGCTGATAGGATAGTCCACACGCCGTTATGCACACATCCGCACATCCCATCGAGCACACCATGCTCACGCATCCGTCCTTATGTAGTTATGCACACATCCGCGCACACCATTAATTGAGCACACCATATGCTCACGCATCAGTGTGATGCTTCTTGCCCCGCATGCTTAACAAACTGATCGATGTTAAACAATAAATTAGCGAATCCTAGTAAAATTTCTATCAATATTACATCTCTGTGGCCCTCACCTCATCGATCATTTGGGTAATGATATCCGGTAATAGCGAGATAAAATCCGGAACCAAAAGTTATCTCGTTCGGCAGTGGCCAAGCCAGGATTCGAGTAGGGGGGCGGTATCATTATAAACTTCTTGATAAATAGGAAAACAATAAAAAAACCTAGATCATGCTAGGGAACAATATTTTAGAATTTTTGAATTGAAGAGGGTATGCCGTTAGTTCCTGATAATAGAATACATAACTGACGATATAGAAAATCACACTGTAGTGTTATGAAAAGATAATTCTTATTTGTCTTTCATTGGTCGTTGCCTTTAAGCTAATACATAGATGGTATAGGTGTGTGGCTTAGCTGTTGGGGGGCAGGGCCCCTCCACACCCCCACACCCCTGTGGCTTCGTCACTATCTCGTTTGGTACACTGTTTATGTCGCCGTAATAAAATCTAGTAGTAGCGAGATACACCTACCTCTTATGTTATAAGATAAAAAAAAATAGGCTCTCAACAGAGAAAGTAGTATTGAAAAATACACCAATACTAGTCTATGAGCCGCATACTGACGCGACTGTAGCCATTATATTATATAGGTTATATCTATGGAAAATAAATAAACAATATTAATTGGGTGAAAGATTCATTATCATTTGTCAATATAGTCAATTGCAACTGTAACCATCCTTTCGATATATTTATATTTAACTTTGATTTTTTTCCTACTGTTTTACTGAGGAAATTACCACAAGGTGTTGTTAAAATAAAAAGGTTTTTTTGATATGTAATAAACAATATTATCATCACAACAGACCATTGCTGTAAATATTTATCATAATTTATTGAAAACTTTAATTTTACATGTTAAACTAAATTTATAATACTTTATTATAATTTCCACCGTTGAATGACCCCCTACCTTCTCAGTTTAACTGGTAGTGCTACTCTACATGTGATTATTCTTTTGTCTTTCTTTTTTTATTTATTTTAAGAACTGTGCTGCGTGGTGCATGGTGCTGCTTGGGGAGACTTCTGCAGTCCAGCGCCTCGGAGGGGTATGATCTTTTTAACTAATCTTTTTTTAAAAAAAAAGTAGTACAAATGCAGACGTCCATACATACGCGCGCACACTCACCCGTATGAACGCACACAAGCACACCCTATCCTTATGAGCACCTCTGAAGACTGTGCCGACATATTTTGAGATTGACGAAGTCAGCACAGGCCCCTCGCTGTCGACAGGTACTTCGTCTACCACTGAAAGAATAATAACCATAAAAGCGAGCACTTATGTCAAATTTAGGATTTGAACCCAGGTGGACATGTTTCCCAATTGGATAAACGGCTTTGATTTGTTCATCCTCATTTTGCCGTTTATCTAATCCAACGGTCCATACATTTTTGCTTACGTGGCTCATCCAGGGTAGATTTAAAGATTAACTTTTCACTAATATAGATATGTTTTTTTAGTTTTTCATCAACTTTAAATATAGAGGTATATAGAGTTAAAAAAAAAAGAAAGATAGAGTATATACTATGATGCATATATACCTCTTCCAAGGACAGAAAAGTCTCAACATCGTCAACCATGCACTTATATGCTCTAATTAGTTTGTGTAATTTAATTTTTTACTCTTAATTACGAGGGTAGTATTTCAAATTCACTGGTTTTAGAGTCTTAATTTGAATTTTTCAAAATTTCAGAAATAAATACAAATCACTCATTCATTTGGAATCTTAACTATATTATCGTCACAATCTTAAACTATGTTGTATATGTATATTATTACTAGCCCTAAGTAGCTGTATTTCGGGAAGGTGGTAGTAATTAATAAATACCAAGTAGCTCTACTTTTAGAATCACAATTTATATTTCTTTATCAATTTTCCATTTTGAAATTATAGAGTAGCTCTAGTATTTTTGTAAATGAATATTATTGTTTGTACAAGATATATAAAGCACCAAAACATATAGAGTACATATAATTAGAAAGAATCCATTTTACACCCCTGAGCTCGTTCCAATTCAACAATTTGCCATTGACATTGCTGGTTTCTATAACATACCGTTGAGTTTACCTATTCTTCTACAATACGCCACTGAGTAGGGTAATCTTTTTCAAATATACCCAAAATACCCTTATAACCATACAAGTTTAGCTATTGATTTATCTCATTAGAAGTTCTAAAAATATATCAAATATTTATTGTGTAGCTTCCCTACATAATATGAAAGTTTATTCTATATATTTTAAGATTTTTGTTTCTGCAAGATTTTTGTATTTATACTTGTATACAATACATAAATGCAAAATTCTTAAAATTTATACACAAATATTCATATTGTGTAAGGAGGTTACACAAATAATTTCATAATTTTTAAAACTTCTTATGGGACAAATTAATCGCCTCGATGGCATGTTGTAGAAGAATAGGTAAACTTGTCGGTATGTTATAAAAGATGGCAAAGTTAATGGTAAATTGTTGAGCCGGGACGAACGCAGGGGCAAAAATGAATGCACATGGCCGGCTTAGCTCGGCGCATGTGCATGTGGCATCCCCTCCACCACCTCAACTTGTGAATGGGTGCACTTAAATTGTAACCTATTTAATTTAAAGTTTGGTCTCTTTTCTATTGGTTTTTCATATAGTATTGGTATTTAACATTAATTATGGACCTTTGCAATTTACTAAATTAAATGGGCTTGGCCAATTAATCCTAACAGAGCCAATCGCAGGAGCCATACAAACACTGTGGGCCTATTTAGATTGTAGCCACTTTCAATCTTACCAAATTTTGGAGTTACCAAAATTTTGGCAAGTCACCAAATACTGGTAATATTCTAGAACTTTTTTTCTCATAACTTTCACCAAAATTTAGTATTGACAACAAAATGAACATTACCATCACCATCTTATCAAATTTTGGCATTATCAAAATTTGCAAAGGTTTTTTTTTTTTTGCAGCAAGTGAACAGACCCTGTGTTTTTCTGTGTGGAAGGTCCTTTGTAGCTGAGCTGCTAAAAGGTTAGCAAATGGGTTACAGGTCTGTCAACTAATCAGGGTTCTGCTACAAAGTTTTAAATTTTCATTTGCAAAGCATGCAGTAGTACATACAGTAGCAAGTACGATTGCATAGGATTACACAGTTTGTGTAAAAGGTGGGCCCTTTAATTCAAATGATTATCAAAGGAATTTCATAGGATTTAAATTTCTTTGGATTTTTTTTCTATGTATGCTTTTTATTCGTAGGAAGAGAACAAAAAAATTCCCAGATGATTGCATTATTGTGCTATAATTCCATAGGAAATTTAGCAAGAGGTATGAGCTCTTTGTAACTTTCCTCCACTTTTCCTACAACTCTATCAAAAGGTTATTATCACTTTTTCTGCATTTTTCAATCCTATAGGATTGAAGGAGCATGTCGTTTTAATTACTGCATTTTTTCTATTTCTGTGTTTTTCCTATCCTGGGAATCAAAAGGATAAAAAAGACAAAGACTAAACATAAAGCAGGGGTACAAATCGTGGGCCCTCGCACACCTCTACGTACAATTCTTAATAGTAAAACTTTGGATATAAAAACGGTGTGAGCTGAGAATGCCACAAACTGTGTGTCACACACACACACACACACACAACACACACGGACACCCTCCTCAGGCAGGCGCACGCGCGCAAAAAGGATCGAGTGAAACCCGGTGTTTCTCGTCATGGGCGCGGATGCAACCACGTTGCACATCGCGGTTCACGCCCTAGCGAGCTCCCTGCAGCCGCAGGTGGCCGCCGTGTTCTTCGTCTCGGCCGCGTGCACGGTGGCCCTCGCGGTGCTCCTGGCCTCGCTTCGGCTGCGCCCGCCGTGGTGGTGCGCGTGCCCGGTGTGCGAGGCCTACGTGACGGCGTCGTGGGCGCGGGAGTTCGACAACCTCTGCGACTGGTACGCGCACCTGCTGCGCGGCGCGCCGGGGCGAACCGTGCACGTTCACGTGCTCGGCAACGTGCTCACCGCCAACCCAGCCACCGTCGACCACATGCTGCGCTGCCGCTTCGACAACTACCCCAAGGGTGCCCCCTTCTCGGCCATCCTCGCCGACTTCCTCGGCCGCGGCATATTCAACGTCGACGGCGACGGCTGGCTCTTCCAGCGCAAGCTCGCCGCGGCCGAGCTCGCGTCGCCGGCGCTACGGGCCTTCGCGGCGAACGTCGTGGCATCCGAGCTGCGTTGCCGCCTCATCCCTCTGCTTCACTCTGCCTCCAGCGACGACGGCGGCGGCAAGAGGCTGCTGGATCTCCAGGACGTCTTCCGCCGCTTCGCGTTCGACTGCATATGCAAGATCTCCTTCGGCCTCGACCCCGGCTGCCTCGAGCTCTCGCTGCCGATATCGGCGTTCGCGGACGCGTTCGACACGGCGTCGATGCTCTCGGCACGGCGCGCCACGGTGCCCATGCATGTCGTCTGGAAGCTGAAGCGGCTGCTCAACATCGGGGAGGAGCGGGAGCTCCGCGACGCGATCCGTCTCGTCGACGCGCTCGCCGCCGAGGTCATCCGGCAGCGGCGCAAGCTTGGCTCCGCCGCGTCCGGTGACGACCTCCTGTCGCGGTTCATGGGCTCCATCAACGACGACAAGTACCTCCGCGACATCGTCGTGAGCTTCCTGCTTGCCGGCCGCGACACTGTCGCCTCAGGTCTAACCGCGTTCTTCTTGCTCCTCTCCGACCACCCCGACGTGGCCTCCGCAATCCGGGACGAAGTCTTCCGTGTCGCCGGAGGCGGAGACCCAACTTCCGCCGCCTTCGAATTCGACAAGCTCAAGGACATGCACTACGTGCACGCGGCGCTGTACGAGAGCATGCGGCTGTTCCCGCCGGTGCAGTTCGACTCCAAGTTCGCCGCCGGGGACGACACGCTACCGGACGGCACGTTCGTGGCCAAAGGCACACGGGTGACCTACCACGCGTACGCCATGGGCCGGATGGAGTCCGTATGGGGGCCAGACTGCGCCGAGTTCAGACCGAATCGGTGGCTCAGCGACGGCCAGTTCGTGCCGGAGAGCCCGTACCGCTACCCGGTGTTCCAAGGCGGGGTGCGCGTCTGCATAGGGAAGGATCTCGCCATCATGGAGATGAAGGCGGTCATCGTCGCCGTCGTCCTTGGCTTCGACGTGGAGGTGGTCGGTCGGAGCTCGCGCCAGCCCAAGTTCGCGCCTGGGCTCACCGCCACGTTCGCCGGGGGCGTGCCTGTCAGAGTGCGCCGGCGGCGAGTGCGCGATAGCGAGCAGTGCGCGCCAAGTTAGCTCAATCAAATACGTCGCGTCACCGCGCGCGATCTGTTCGTTTTATATAAATTTTTCTTTCTTTGAAACGGGAAACATTTAGTCTATGTCAGCATGCACATGGAAAGCTGCCCTGATCTATGTGTCACTCTAGTCAACAGTCACCACTCAATTTGGCAAGTGCGCTGGGTTCTTATCCTCCAGGACCTCCACTCGAGATTCCTCTGATACACCGTAATTAAAGATTTTTCGATTACAGAAAGATGCATGAGAACACAGACACCCCCCCCCCTCACAACTCGCATATGCACTCTTTCAAAAATTGATTAAGTAACTAATTAATTAAAAGCAAAGAATATATATGACTCGGTAAACATTCTTATTTTTTTTTTAGAATTACACAGTATAACTCAGACATCATTGGCGCGCCTCGCTGTCGATGGGTACGTCGCTCCCACTGAAAACACGAAGCCGTTAAATCCTGAAAAATTCGTTCTCACGGGGAATCAAACCCAGGACCTCAGGTGCTACTGAGGCTCTTGTAACCACTAGGCTACAAGCCCATTCACGGTAAACATTCTTATTATGACGTATGGGATATGTAAGCAAATGTAACCAGGCAAAAAAATAAAAATAAAAACTGATAAACAAAGTTACGTGAACAAGAATAAAAGGGGGAGCCGCCACTAAAGTATCTGCATGTGTGAATGTATAAATTGTCTGTTCAAACTTCAAAGCACAATTCGTAGCTCTGATGCCATTCTTGAGATTTTTTTTCTTTTTTGCAGATTCTTAATTTTATAGAATACTCGTATATATAAATATTCTTCAGCGTGGCCCTCTTTTCATACGGACAACATCAATTATTGCAAGGTGGTCGGCCATAGAATTAGAAAATTGTAAAGTGTTTGATTCCCATAGAAACATGAGTATATGTGGATAAGTGATGACTGATGAGGATGTGTTGCAACTGTGATTTATAATTGCAAGCAGATTTTCATTTTGTGCTGTCTGCATCAGGAGAGTAAACAGGGTTACTGATGTGAAGACGACTCTTTTCGACACATAAACATATGACTTTGAAATGGACCGGGATCAGCTGAAGTTGGCAGTCCATTGATCCATCCGTCCAATAAGGGACCAACGGCTAGATCAAATTCATCTATGTTTTCCTTCCTAATTTGCAGGTTATAGATAAAAATATCAGTTAGATGATGCATGAAAACTTGTTTATATGGGATTAGAATCCCCATTAGAATAATGAGTGAGTTAATTATGCTCTGTTTTTTTTGTCAAATTTGGATTTCGAACATTCTATTTTGGAGAAAATGAACATTCACTTTTAACAAACTAATTATAAGGTATTATTTTTGTTTGACATTATACATACACAACAATGCTCTTGGTCGTGAGGTTTAAATAAATGAATTTAGATTTAATAGATAACTAAAGAAATAAATGGGGAGATATGATCTTGATCTAGCCATTGGTGGCTTGATGGGTGGTTGGGATGAGTAACCGCTAAAACTGCAGTCGAAGCATTAACTTTACCAGATCCTAGTTTATTTGAATATATTCTCTCTTTCGAACTATATTAGCATTTTAGGTAGGATATGACATATTCTAGTACAACGAATCTAGACATACGTTCTGTCTAGATACATTAGGTTAGGATGTGTCAAATCCCATCCAAAATGCTTATATAGTTGGGAGTAGAATCTTGTCAGAGTGATTATGAGATCAAAGGATGCCGTCAACACCGGGATTCAAGCCATGTTTATAGCAGCTATAGGGAACATGATCCGCTTCATGTCTTTCCACCCATAAGTTACTATTGAACAACGGTGGCATGTGGGCCCATTTCCCGCATGCTAACTGTCGGCCACAACTGCAGAGAATCTACTATCCAGTACATGCTCACAAAATTTTCGGGTCCCTAAGAAATTTGGATTGTGCTCTTATGATTTTTTTAAGTTCCATTAGGATAATAATCAATAAAGAAAATTATTTATATGATTTTTGTTATATTCATATTCAAAAGTCTCCTATGAGTTATGATTACACTTTTCCATCGCATAAATGACATTCTAATAGAAAAAAAATATGGGTCAACATCTTGCTTTGACGAGAAAATACACCTTATAATTTATGACATACAGAGTAGTATGTTGCTTCTAAGTAAGAATCAATAGCTATAGGATTCAAAAAATAAACAAGCAACACAATATAACAAAAACTTTTTCTAGTTTTTTTTTTCAGCTGGCTACGTACTCATTAGCAGGTTTTCATAATACCGAGCATTTAGAGACGATCTTCTCCACAATTATAACAGTTCTTACAATACAAGATGGTGGACATTCTTGACATATAACGTTGAATGGATATGTTTGATTATAATTCAAAGCAGTTTTCAGTTTCAATGTTTTTATAAATTATTTTAGATAGATTTCTTACAGGTTGCCTTAGTAGCCATGAAAGAGACAAACAAAACCCTACAAGTAATCATGAAATCAATTCTAAATATCCACTTTTCGGTTATAATCCATAACCGAACCAAATGGGCTTTAAACAATCGTTCGCAAAATAATGAGGTTGTCACCTATTGTTGTCGTTTGTTTTCCTCTCCTTCTTGAGATAAATGTCAAAGGGAAATCCCCTGCCCTTGCCCAATGACGGATACAGGGAGGGGCGGCCGGTGGCTTGGCCCCCTCCAACAAACTTTTTTGTACATTGGATCATTTAAGTGATTAGAGTAATTAAGCTTAGTATCTATGTATTAGCCCCCTCCAACTCTTTTTCTCCCTCCATGGCTAGAGCCTGGCTCTGCCGCTGCCCTTGTCCTTATTAAACTTAACTCTCACACATTTATCGTCATTGGTCGTATGTTGACCAAACTGATTGCAAAAAGCTTAGGATCTGTTTGGAAGTTAAAGTACCACAAGAACTAAAATAACATTTTTCCCCTAGAAACTGATGAATTATTTGAAACCATAGGCTCGTTTTTCCTCGAGGGGAACAATGCACATGCGTTCGTGGGCCTCAATTCCTCATGGAAGGTGGGACTGCCACTGTTGGATCCTACTACATTTCGTACCCTTTGTACAAATGCATTCTCCCGATCCCTTGCCAACTAATACCTGCTATGCGATGATGACCATGTGCTTCAATTCTTTATACGGCAGCTTCGTTTTCATAATGGTGAGGTGGGGAGCACGTTTTCATTAGCAGGAAAAGCAGCCAAGATCTCAAGACAGAAAAAGGAAAAAGAAGATGTATATGTGTCATTCGCCATGTGTGTTCGGTACCACATTCGTATGCATCGGTTGGTCGAACCGTTGGAGGTTCGGCTGCTCTATCGATCTATGCTCAAAACCTGGTGAAAAGTAATTCTCTAAAGAAATGAAGGAAAGTGGTCACTTTTTTAGCATGATTTAATTTATAAAAAAACTATCAGTTAAGCACGTCTCCCGTGATAGTTTGATCACTACCTTAGCCCTCAATCCCTCACCCCCTCGTGTGGAGAATATCCATTCGACGCTTCATGCAGAGCAACAATTAATCTCCGTCTGAGTCAATGTTTTTCTTTCAAACAAAGTTGTGCCGAGCAGCTAGCTGGTCGGCTCGCGCGGTTCATCAGAATGATGACCTCAATATTTAAATCTCTCGTTAGCTTTCATCGGGAAGAATCTTTCCATATATCTGCAAGAGTTTCCTTTGTTTGCATAATATTATATTTATCTTACGCTATGACCCATGAAGACACGAAGTCATACTAGACACGACCATAGCTGGATGACATGTAAGAGCATCTGAGACTAGCCAAATTCACTAGTCATATTTTATTTGCTCCGAGAGATTCTTCAATGTATTCCATGAGTGCATTACAGGCTAATGAGGGACATGAGAAAGGAATAGCCAGATTTATCCGGTTAGGGAAAAGATTTGCTAGTAAATTAGAATACTTAGGCCACATTCTTTTTCATGTGATTAAAAAGACTACTCATGGATTATCACATGCATGCTTTCCGAGCCATTAAACAATATGAAAAATATATGTATAAAAGCTTCTTAAAAATTCAAATATATCTATTTTTTATATAATAACAGCTTGTCTCATTTTACATCCGGCATCCTACACTCACTTTAAAACACAGTCTTAGCCGGATAATCAGTTTGTTAGCTTATTTTTGAACTTTTTTTAACTAGTATAATTTTTTACTTGGTTGGCTGTTTTTGGAGATGGCTAGCTTGATAGCTACTCTAATGGTTTATTTGGTTCTCTACCTTACCAAAATTTTAGTAATGCCAAAATCTAGATATATTTTGGTACTACCAACTTTTTGTCTTTTTGGTAGGGTAGAGTTAGCTATTTATTGTTTGATTTGGTTTCAAAGTAAAGTATGGCATTGTACATGAAGAATTCTCTAGAGTGCCAAATGAAGCATGAGCACTACCAATTCTTTGGTTTCAATCCCAACCAATATATTTACTATTCAAGTGTCCAAATATTTTGTAGGACAAGTATTGGTAGCAAACCATCTCTTTTGTTTTGGTAGCAAATATTTTGTAGGGCAAGTATTGGTAACAAAATGGCCCAAAATGTTGTTGTGGGAGAGGCCGACCAATCCTCTATGGAGACTAGAGTATACCATCGCTTTTTTCCAATGTAAGTCTACATATACCTTTTTTTTTTCAAAATAAGCATATGAGAAACTATTAATGGTTAGAATTTTACAAGTTTAATAGAATCTTATCCTTAACGTTAAATATTTATGATCAAATGGATCAATTAAATTTATTTGTTGCAAAAGGAAAAAATGGTATATATGGATTCATTGGAAAGTGTTATCACAAAATTGTAAACTTAGCAGTCTTTATAAACCTATTCAGATGTAAATTTGTTAGGAATAATAAAATTTCGATCAAATTGTCTTGACCGTCAAAATGCAAGAATTTTGTAGTATTTGGAAATTTTTAAGTGTGAAATGAGCCTGGATTAACAATGGCTTGTGGTGCTTTAAGTTGCTCGCACTGACAGAGTGCCACACCGATGTTATATTAGCAGCAGTGCAATCGGCTCGGTGCGAATATTGATAGAATACAGTTGACAAAACATGTATGCATTCATCAGTTTTCCTGCTTGCCACGAGAGATCGAATCAAGGCTTAGGTCTACGAAATTTGGAAACCAAGAGACAGAAATAAGGCATGCACAAATTTAGTTATCTACGGCAGCGTCCAAATAAACCTGTCAGACGTGTGCGTGTGCCACATGCGCGAAGTCCTTTCTTGAAGCGCCGGTGACACGTGAGAGGGGCGAACAAGCCCATCAGCCTTTCGCGGCTTTAACCGACAAAATGACAGCCGCGCGAGATGAACCGCGCGCGGCGCAAGCCGGCAAGCCCGCACCACACGTCCACAAACTCGGGACCGGCAGGCACCGCAGGTCGGTGGTGGGACGGTCGGATGGAGCCGATCAGCCGATGGTGGAGTAGAGGCGAGCCCCCAGACAAGGAGAGTACGAAGCCCAGCGCGCGCGCCATGTGGCCCAATCAACCCCTCCATCCAACCTATACCGCCGCATCCATGAGTGGTGGCGCCGAGATGGTACAGCGCGCACGCACTCCACGCACATGAGGAAGGAAAGGAGGAGAAAGAAATGTCTACTTGCGAGGCTGCGAATTGGGAGAACGTGGCCTTGTCTCTGTCAATCGTTTGTTTAGCTCTTTATGGACATGTTTGGTTCGCTGGATTTGGAGGGTTGGACCCATTCCTAAGCCTGTTTGGTTTGAGGGAGAGGTGGGATGAGTTGGACCCAGGGAGAAAATATTCCCTCCAGATTCGGGTCCGGGTGGTCCGGCAAAAACTGTCGGACCGTGTCGACCCTTTGCAACGGAGCTCACGCCGTGAGCTCGTCGTCCGCGCCAGCTCACCTCACATCGACGGCCGACGACACTGCAGATCGACCAGCCACTGCCCCGTGTCGACCCCCCGCTTCCGCCGT
>CM002483.1:14061011-14125333 GCA_000325765.3 Leersia perrieri
AGGAGGCGGGCGGCTAGCACGATGGAGGAGACGGGAGGTTGGTGACGAGGAGGCGGATGGATGCGAGCAGAATAACGGCGTTTTGACGCTTAATATCTGGTTCCTTCCCTACCCCTCCAACCAAAAAAAAATGGAACCGTTCTGTCCCTTCCAACCAAACACAAAAATAGAACCGCTCCATCCTTAAAAATCAGAATGGAGCCAACCCATCCTAACTCATCTCCAAACCAAACACACCCTATGTTCTTCCACCGTTTTAGGCGATCAAAGGAGAAACATGGTAGCCCAACGGCCAACACCCAGGCAGTCGGGCCGGCGCGTGGGCGGGCGGGAACGGCCGGCCGGTGTGGCGAGTGCCGGGTCCTGGGTTGGCGACTATCGACACGTGATGATTACATCGAACTGAATCACTGTCTCACTGATGGTGGTTTGAGCCTTTGAGTGACCGCTAGGGGTGAGTGGTGGTGTGGAGCGCTGTCATATTTCAAGGACATCTTGGTTAAGATCGACGCTGTATGTGAACGTTATTTCGATGGAGTTCCAAACTAATGTCTGCACTCTGCGCCTACGGCCTAGCCTTTTGTGCCCGACATACGTGCTCGTGGAGTGGTGCCGTGGTGGTGGCCATCAACACTAGAGGTGGGGGATGAAATTGCATCGTGTGGGCTGTTTCTCGTGGGCCTTTGGTCCGTTCACTGTATGTTTTGTTTGGTCATCTATTCCGGCCTGGCAACCCCACCACCGTGTCTGGTACAAATTTTTCTGGATGGAATATGTTCACTTTTGGTACCTCCTCTTGCACCGAGTTTCAAAATCGTCCCCTCAACTTTAATACAGGAAATATTGGACCATAAACTTGTGAAAACCGTTTAAAATAGGTCCCCCTGCAGTATGGATGGGTGGTTTTGCTAATGTGGCATCTTAGTCAGGTTGTGGGACCCACTTGTCACTCAAATAAAGAAAAATAAATAAATAAAAACTCTCTCCCCATCTCTCCCCTCTTTATATACATTCCCTGCTTCTCCATCGGCTGACCGCACGCGAGCTCCGCGACCCTTCTTCTCATGGACGACCTTCAACGAGGTGATGACGAAGCCTCCCAACCGCCAAGTTGTTGGGCACAATAGCCGCTGCGGTGGGAGGCAAGGATGCGGGAGATGGCGATGTCGCTGTCTCCACCACCCTCCGCAAGTGATGGAAGGCTCCTGTAAGCACCTTGCACCAGAGGTCGAGGGAGAAGTCGCTTGCCGGGAAGGAGAGGCAAGGGGAGAGCGGGAAGCGGAGCGCGTTGGCAGAGAGGTTGAGGATGCAAAGCGTTAAAGCGTTGAGAGCGAAGCCATGAAGCAGGTCGGGAAGGCCCCAAGAGCATGTTCCGGGAGAGGTTGAGGTCGAGGAGCATGCGGGGCAAGGAGCAAGGGAGCTTGTCGGCGAGCGCATTGTCTGACAGGTTGAATGCACTAAGGCAGTGGAGGAGCGCGAGCGACACGCCGAGGAGCTGGCTCATGAGGTTACGGCCTAGGAGCACGAGCCCTACCATGAAGGATTGCTGTGTAAGGGTGCTGTCACCAGGGTGGGTGGAACGAGAGCCCAACCATGATGGGGAGAGCGGGCCGCGCCACAAGTAGAGCACCGCTCAGGAGGGACCAGCAGCACGACGCAATTTGACGGTGCTACAGCCACGTGTCGAGGCACGAGGAGGAGCAGGAGGAGAAAGACAAGGTGGAGAGAAATCGGCATGATGCCGGGAAGCATGTGAAAAAGGGTGAGAGAAGAAAGAAGGGGAAGAGAGAGAGGAGGCGATAATATTTTTTATTTTACCGATATTTTATTTTTATTTTGCTGACTAGGGCCATGTTCAGCTGGTTGGGCTGGGCTGAATGATTTTTTTCTTAAGAGCTAGCTGGACTGGCTAGAGCCAGCTAGCTAGCCGAACAGGGCGTAGGATGCCGCGCCAGTAAAACCATCCATTTACACGACCCTATCGCCCTAGGACCTGTTTTAAAGTTTCTGTAAATTCAAGTTCCAACATTTTCGTATTGCGGTTGAGAGATGAAATGAGACTTTGATGTATAGTTAAGGGATCCAAAGTGAACTTATTACTTTCTGAACGCGCATTAAGTTTTTGCGATTAGATTTGCTGTTCACATCACAGGGTCTTCTCCGCGATTCCGGAAACTGATAGATGTTTCTGGCCCATGGCCCATGGGCCGTGTATCCTCCGCTCTTGTTCCGAAGGCTATTGATTGATCTGAATCCAACGATCAGGATTCAGTCTGCCTGGTAGTGCATCCATCCCAGCCGTTCCGCCTCACTATATATACCAGCCGCTTTGGCTCATTCCGGGAGAAACCCTACGAGCGCACGATCCTCCTCTCCAACGCCGCCGCCGTCCTCGCTTCGCCGCTCATAGTTTTCGAGGTATGCTCCGATGTAATCCCTTCTCGGCCTTAATTTTTGACTGTTTGGAGCCTGATTTTGGTTAGGCCTTTGTTCAATACACCTTATGAATTGTCCGGATCGTTGTTTAGTTCGGCATGTATTTACCTTTTAACATCACGGTAGTGGACTTGTTTGTATGCTTGATGATTATCGTGGATCTGAACCCTATTGTAACTACTTTGGCTCCTGATCCGAGAATGATAGCTCTTGCACTCTTGGATCATTAGGCATTCGGTAGCAACCTCATACTTCCCATATGATCTCATTATCACCTTAATTTCGACTTTTATCTACTTTGCCTAAGGGGAGACGGTAGATAATTATGTAAAGAGAGGCGGGCAGCTCGCAAATTTGTACTAACAGGGAAATCTTTCCATTGGAAAATATTTTTTAATGAAAGGTCACTCCTGGGGTTCTTCCCCCACCTGAATCTTTCATTGACCAAAGGAAAGAACTGCACAATCCATGGGTACACCAAGTGTAGGAAGTGAACAGAGAAAGAATGCATCCTAAGTGCACGGTGATTCAGTCGTGTTTGCTACTTTTATGTTACATGTCTGATTGAAGTGAATTTCCATGGATGATTACACTTGTTTCATTTTCTTTTGTATTTTACTTGCTCTAATTCCTGATTAGAACATGTTATTTTAGCTTTTTATATATTGCTATTGCAACTTTCCATCCCGCTCGGTACCCCCTGGTCATGGAGTATTTTCATTCATCGTTGCATATAAGGATTTGACACTGTGATAACTTTGGTTTAGTTCAGGTGTTTCTCCACTCTTCACAATGAAGCTGATCGCTGCCTACCTGCTCGCTGTTCTGGGCGGAAAGACCTCTCCAACTGCTGATGACGTTAAGAACATTTTGGAATCAGGTATTTCTGCTCTTCTGCTTATAAGTGCCATTAAATCAAATCCTTCTACCTAAGTAGTCAAGCCAAGTTTCCTGGTTAGAAGGTTTTCCTCAGTCAGGATGGTGACTTTTTGCTGGATGTGACATTGACAAATCCATAAGTACATTTTTGTTACTGTTCAAGTTCAAAGCAGCTATAACTTCTGAATTTCTGCATACAGAAATATCATTATGATCTAGTTCAGAGCAGCTATAACTTTGGGAACCTTGTCATTATGATTAATTCTATTTGATATGGTTTCTAATGTGAAAGATGTGTAATGAAAATGCCTATTTGTGTAAAAAACTGGTATAAAAAGTTGCTTTATTATTCTATAGTATTTGCTGTAAGAAATGTTTTGATTTCCTTACAGTTGGGGTGGAAGCTAACGAGGAGAGGCTGGAGTTCCTTATCTCTGAACTGGAAGGCAAGGACATAACAGAAGTGATTGCCGCTGGAAGGGAGAAGTTCGCTTCTGTGCCTTCAGGCGGTGGTGCAATGGCTGTTGCAGCACCTGCTGCTGCAGCTGGCGGTGCAGCACCTGCTGAAGAGGCAAAGAAAGAGGAGAAGGTTGAAGAGAAGGAAGAGTCTGATGATGTAAGTATTTATACACCATGTTTCTTTAGGATTAATGGAGGCGCCTTGTGCAGATAATCATTTAATGGAGTGCTGAAAGTATCGTAAGAAGTTTAATTGAGGCACCTAGTTCTCTAGTTTGTTGCCATTGCAGGAAGTTTGACATTTGGTCTAGAAATTGCATCCTTGACCTTGCTAACATACATTCATTAGTTAGATATTAGTGCTGCATACCTCTTTTTTTTTTTTTGAGAAGGTGCTGCATACCTTTCATTAACTGCATTAAGAACATGAAATGTCGTTTATGGTATATTTTCAAATCAAGCTTTTATTGTGTTTTGATCTTTTGCGCAAATACTGACTGTTTTTTTTGTTTAACTTCTGCAGGACATGGGTTTCAGCTTGTTCGACTAAGTTCTTCTGCTCGCCTGTTTACCCAGTATCTTTCGTCCATTGCTTGCTTTAATACTATCAGCAAAATGAGCAATGTGGTGGCCTGTTTGTGCTATTTTTGGTCGAGACTGTATATGTCTAGTATCTTAAGAAGTTTAATGTAAAATTTGAGGGAACTGGGTCAGAACTCAAAACATGTGTTGTTTTCTACCGTCAGCTTAGCACTATCTACTCTCGCCCCCTCTCCATGAATGGTTGAACAACGCTGAGCTGATTTTTGTTTGGGTGATGCAACATTCTCTCGGGAGTAATTTACGTTCACGATGATGTATCGAATCGTATTGCCTTACCGGGAAATCATGTATCGAAGCGTAACCTTACCGTGAAATCAACAGTTTGTATGCCCCATTTGTTACTATCCAGCGATCGACGCGCGAGGTGTCAGAGATACAACACGCGGTCTCCGTGTGTCCTGCCGCCTGGATTGATTCATGTGAATATTTCGAGAGAGATTGTAGGATGAATATTCAGATCTAGTCTCCCACAGCAACATTTGTTCCGTCATTTAGAGCAAGTTTAATAGTGAGCTGTAAGCTGGCTAAATGTCTATGTGGACGAGAGAGATAAAGCAAAAGGAGAAAGGTTGGCTCTTGTTAAGAGTCTGTTTTGCACGTGACAGATGAAATAAATATCCAAAAGAGAGATGAAGAGAAGAGAAGAAACTTAGAGGTAACTTTTATCCATTATACATATTAGATTTAGTATTATTTTAGATGGACTTATAGCTTGTTGTTGGCTATATTATTAAACTTGCTCTTATAGTTCAGCACATGCTCCACTTGTCGAATGCTCGCTGGGGATGGTGCAATGATACAAGTGACATAATATTTCTCATTTTAATTTACCTTTTCATTTGATGCAAACCTCTCGCACGCACTACCTTTTTTTCTATTTTACTCTATCTGCTCACTGAGTCACTGTGCTTTTTTTAAAAAATTCATCAATAGTAACGGAGAGCCAGCCTAGTAAAAGAAAAGCTCGCTATAACTGTTGCTTCTTTTTTCCACGGGTAGAACTATAGAGGAAGCAGTTCCTCTAATTTCAAAGCTAGAGAACATTTCACACTGACATATGGACCCATAGACCAGGAGACCTGCATATCAGTGAGCAAGTCACCTCTAACTCAAAGTTAGAGGATCCCAATCCAACTGTAGAAGGGGTTGCGCAGTATTGTGGGAGAGAAATACAATGTAGTCATGCACATAACCTTACTATTTATGCATAGAATCACGAGTAATTTTAACTGTCCAAAGAATTAAGTAAAACTTATAATATTTTTAGGTACCTGAAAACAATAATCCCAAAAATATATGGTAGTATTTTCAGGTAAATAAAAAGTAGACAGTCGCTAAACACATATGGCACCTTGTTGTTAAATAACACGGATGTTTATATCTACCATATTTCATTAGATCTTGCTACCAAAGGGCTTGTTCGTAACCAAACTCAACCAACAAATTGGAATCGTTTGGTTTGTAGAAAAAAGGCTGACATTGTCAAAAAAAATTTAATCATGGTTCTATACTACATGCCCGGCAACACTAGAAGCAAATCAAACGTAGACCAACCATTTTTTTCACCAAAACTTTAGCAATAACAAATATTGCAATATTGTTAAAACTTCGCAAAGGTTACGAGTGGTGAAACAACCAAACAAAGCAGAATTAACCGTTTATCACTATCTCAAGAAGATCAGTTACTAAATGCCACGGTCTTGAAATTTTCGTTTTGAAATACCATCCTGGTCTCTGTCATCCTATATTTTTTTCCGCTCACCTAGGATGGCACTTGAGAGGCTGGTTAGTGGGACCTAGTGACGTTCGAGAACCAAAGTATATAATGGTAGATAGTTAATTCTCCTAAGCCCAAAAACCTATGGCCGATAACTGACATATCAATTTTGGGTCAAACCCAAGTTAAACCTGCCACTGGAAATGTATAATGTACGTGTGGGTTTCGCATTTAAATTATTCTCAAAATTTGTATAAGGTTGCTTCTCTGTACAATAAATCATCTCTTTAAATTTCAATTAAATTTGACAAAATTTTATAGTGTGAATGTGAGTTAAAAAAATCTAGAGTCAAAGTTAACACTATATAATAAGTAGAAAATGGGCATTGGGTATGAATAAAACAGGTAATTATACCATCTCCATCTAAAACTGGAATGTGTAATTTCTAAATAATAGGTATAGATTTGGATAAGGGTTACCACTAGTGGCAGGCCCAACCGTTGGTGTCGGGCCGACGGAATTGTAGAGGGCCTGGCACTGCTAGGACCGTAATTGTGCCCGAGGTGGGAAAAGTCCTCGAGAATCTCTCCGTCCCCTCGTCGGGCGTCCACTCCGTCTCCTGCGTGTTCGCCCGCCGCCTGCGCCCATCTCCACCCCGCGAGCAGAGCAGGGGCGCCGTCTCTGCTGCTTCCCCCGCATCCTGGTGAGCATTAAATCCATTACGCACAATAGTCTTCATCTTTCTATCCATCCATTTTTTTCTCGAATTTGCGTTAACCCTAGCTTCTCTTCTAGATCTGGAAGCTTGGGGATTCAACTGAAATCGCTCCTGCGACATGCCTAAGATAAAGACAAGCCGTGTGAAGTACCCTGAAGGATGGGAGCTTATAGAACCAACTCTGCGTGATTTGGAAGCCAAGATGAGAGAAGGTGAGCACGCATGTGCAATCTGTAACAGCCCGTCGATATTTTCTACTACAGGGTGGTAAAGGTGTGATTTTTCTGATTGCTAATAAAAAATGTGGTTTTGTGATGCAGCTGAGAACGATCCACATGATGGTAAGAGGAAGTGTGAAGCTCTCTGGCCAATCTTCCGCATTTCTCATCAAAAGAGCCGTTACATATATGATCTTTACTATCGAAGGAAGGAGATATCAAAAGAGCTGTATGAATTTTGTTTGGACCAAGGTTATGCAGACAAAAATCTGATTGCAAAGTGGAAAAAGGTAGGTACACATGGTCTAATGCATGCTTCATTTTGTTGTTTATTTTCCACCTGGTATATGAATACCATTAGTCTCTTGGGTATCTTCAAACTTTTGACAGTGCAGCTTATGTTGCTACTCTTGTAATCATAATATCTGAACCTAGGTATTCCTAAAAAAAAACAGCAAGAGCGATTCTAATTCCATTCCCAATTTACCTATTTTAACACTAAGTTTGTTTTACAGTAATGTTGACAGAAAATGGGTTGGCTTTCTATTTGAAAGAAGAGACGCTATAGAACACAATGTGGTCAACACTCATTTAGCTTTTGAATGCATCCAAAGCCACAAACCAACGTAATTGTAGAATTCATCTGAAGATGTAAATTATTTCATGTGAATTTTATAACTGTGAAATGCACTCTTTATGACTTGCTAGTTTAGCTAAGAGAAAATTGAACTCACCAAAACCACAACTTTAGCTATATGCCATCAAAGTAATATGTATTCTGTCTTGGCCATATACAGCCAAAAGATTTGAACCATTGCTAAAATAAGTTTCAATCTTCAAATTTTTATTCTTGCATACGCAGTCTTTTCTCAAATCTGATCCTCAAACACAATAGAACAACTGAGTAACATTATCTGTTTGTGCACACTCCAGTCAATGTGATTTCCAATTCCTCGTAACAAACAGAACAAAGTATACAACAGCCATAAAAGAATTCAGAACATCTGAATATGTTAGGTTTCTTTAGGCTTTTCTCTACAAAGGTTAATTAGGAACTGGTAGGCTTCAGTCTTCACAATGACCGTACAGATTTAACACATCTGTTATGTTTTTCTGAGAACACCCCACATCTACTTAAGGAAATTTTCTAGTAACACTGGGCGTAAGTTGGCGGTTTAGAGTTTTGAACACGATTACCATGAAGAAATTAGTTTGGACGAAAATCAAAATTTCAGAGAAATATTGTCTTTCTAGAATTTTCTACCAATTGTGGTTTTATGAACATCGTGATGGGTGATAGCCTATCTGCTCCAAGAGACTGCTAGGCTTTGAGTTGCCATCCCTCTTTATCTTAAGTTTTTAACAATGACATGACAGCTTTGTTGAGGGGATCTTAGTGTGCACAACTATTTGGTAGTATATAGCTAAAGTTGAGATAATTGAGCGGTATCTACTCAATTTTCTTTTTGGGTTATGCTCAATTTTATGTTCTGTCAACACCAGAAGCCCTTGAATATTAAATAAACATTCGGATTGCTCATTGCCATCCATCTTTTTTTTTTGACTTTGCAGCCAGGTTATGAGCGACTTTGCTGCCTCCGATGCATACAGACACGAGACCACAACTTTGCAACCACTTGCGTTTGCAGGGTACCCAAGCACCTCAGGGAAGAAAAGGTTATAGAGTGTGTCCATTGCGGATGCAGAGGGTGTGCCAGTGGTGATTGAAGTTGCCATCTTGTGGCTATAAATAATCTTGAGACTAATCGCTTGAGATGGTTGATTGTATTTGATCCCTGATAAGACAAGCACCATATGGCATAACCAGGTAATTCGTGTGGTGTCCTGTAAACTCATGGGCATAGCATGTGTGACTGACGATTTCTCAACATGTTGAGAGTTCACAAATGGTTTGCTGTAAACTAGCCTCATCTTGCTTGATGGATTATTTGTACCCTGCTAGAACTACTTAGTACTGTATGAACACTTATTGATACAGAGGTACAAGGCCTAGAGTATAATGCTACGCTTGATGCTTCAGATGTTATCAGGTTTTTGATACACTAGTATTATCACACTTTGTCTCTTGCTGCTTGCGATCTGACTCACCCTCACCACCCGTACACCGGCTGCCTGGATGACAACTGGGTTTCTACCAAAGGAATTTCTTGCAGTCCAGCTCCCGTCTCCCTGTATGCACAAGGCTTGAAACCTTCAACTAGTGATACATTTGGCTATAACTAGTTGTTTTACCGGCAAATTCTTCTGTAGTGGTATATAGGCAGCAATGCCTTTTCAGATTAGTTGAATAAATACGCATTCCAATTGCCAACATTTGTAGCAACTCCACCGCAATCGAGAAGATGACTATGGACTGAGTGTGGCCTTTGAGAGTTTTAGTCCAGGACCGCTTTTTCCTTTCAATTTCCTTCCTGGATTGAGTCGTGGAAACAGTTGAACGTGCAACCAATGTGGTATATGCACATCAGAAATGAGAAAACAGACAATGACCCGTACAAGTCTAGAGATGCTTAACGAGTCTACCACGGCTGTAATGATGTATTAGTATCGAGCTTTCGTTTTCTTTGAGCTTTTGAGCTGGAGCTGACCTTGACTATCTCTGAAACAATAAAAAGCCCCTGGAACTTGAAGTCGTAGCTAACTCTACTATTCCTTGGATCCCCTAAAGACGCGTCTAGTGAACACAGACCCCGGTGTTGAGTTGGTACCGCTTGGCCGTAGCCGAAGTGCGTCTGCTCGGTGGAGCATGGTTCGTACTTCGTAGTTCGTGCTACATTGCTGGGCTTGTGAGGCACGCGTTCATGTTTGGCACCAACGTTGTGCGTCAGATCGGTGGGAGTGAAACCGGTGGACGGTGCCACGGTGGTAGCACAATTGTAGTTTCGGTTACGGTCGCCGCGGCGTGACCGGTGGGCACGCACTTTGCCGAGTAGCCGTTCCGCGCGGGCGCGGGAGCGCGTGGCGTGGCGTAAAGCGTACGGGAGGGGGAGGCCAAAGGCGCAAAGCACCCAGCGTCACGTGATCTCGTGTGGCGCCCACAGGCCACAGCCAACAACACCACCGCGCACCCGTCGCGGCAGGGCGGTGGCGCAGCCCGACAAAAACCGAGGCGACCGGCCGGGCACGGAATGGCAGAATCCGAGAATCGCAAGAATCGCGTACGTTGTCGCCGCGGATATAGCCGCACTGTAATGCTGCCGTGAGTAGAGGAGAGGAAGGAGGGTTCGAGAGATGGCGGCGGCGGCGGAGGCGACCACGGCGATGACCATCGACTTCCTCCGCGCGCGCCTCCTCTCCGAGCGCTCCGTCTCCCGCGCTGCCAAGGAGCGCGGTGACCAGCTCTCCAAGCGGGTGCGTTTCCTGCTGCTCTCCACCGCATTCCCCTATCCCCGCATTTCTCTCTGAATTCACGGTCGCGGTCGCTGCTGCAGGTTGCGGAGCTGGAGGAGCAGCTGCGGGCGGTGACGGCCCAGCGGCGGAAGGCGGAGCGCGCAGCCGGGGAGGTGCTCGCCATCCTCGAGTCCCAGGGCCTCGCCGCGCGCTTCTCCGACGCCGCGGATTCCGCTTCCGGTTCCGACGACGACGAGGATGACGACCCCAAGGTCGCCCAAACCGGCGGCGAGGCTCGTGGGGAAGTGGAGGATGCGCTGTCAGGGTCGGAGCTGGGATGCACTGCTGCGGCGGCGGCGGCGGCTCAGGCCGGGGTGCTGTCGTGGAAGGGTCGCGCCGCCGCGAGCCACGAGTCGCATAGGCAGCAACTGAAAGGCAGGCAGCTCAGGCAGAGGCATAGCCATGGCCATAGCCATCGGAGGGGCTACTTTTACTTGCTGACCGCGGATTCGTCGCCCAAGTACCAGCCGGGGCAGTCGTGCCGGAAGGTCAAGAGGAAGGATCTGAGGTCCGGGTATTGGAAATTAATCAGATAATGTGATGATTGTTCATCTCTATCTGTGCATTGCTAATCTGACATAGTGTAGCTGTACTGCCTTTTTTTTCAGGTTTCATTCTGAAGGGGAGGAGGGGAAGGACAATGTTATGGAAAGTACAGAGGAGGGGCAGGAGAGATCAGATTGTACTGTCTGCACTGATGAGCAGCCTGATATGGATGGTGAGATGAGTCAGGATGGGAGGGGTTCTTGTGGAGATAGAAGAGATGGAGATCATGATGATCCATATGCCATGGAGTATGAGAAGGATAGGGAGATGGAGAGAGTTCTTGAAAAGCAGGCAGAGCTAATTGGGCAATATGAGGCAGAAGAAAATGCTCAGAGGGAGTGGGAGAAAAAATTCAACATATGCCGTGATTCAGCTGTGGTATGCGCCGTCCTTCTTAGCCACAAAATGATGTTTCATGTAGGCATAAGATCTATTTAGGAACTTAACATTGATTTGGTGGTTCACTGGTTATTTTAGCTTCTTACGTGGATGATGATAATCATTTTTTTTTGTTAAACATACTTGCTGTCAATGTTTTTGTTCAATGGGATACCTCCTGTGAATATAGTAAACCAAACACTTTTTCTTTGCTTTCCTTTTCTGTTGAACTTGTAGCTGACTGGATTATATTGAAAATATGTAAAAAAAAAATGTTATTTTGACTTGTTCATTTACATTCCAATTTACAGGGTGATGCTGAGTTACGCAATGAGCTAAATCAGATTGAGGAAACTTGTGAGCAGAGCAACAAAGCTGCTCAGACCATGGATACAGAAATTTCTGAAGAGGGAGGATCAAGTGACAAAAATCTCTTGGCCAATGGCTGTCCATCTGAATGTTTGTCGACTGATTCTGTTTCTGGATTGCTCCTAAATGGACCAGAAGAAAATGCAACTGAGCAGCGCAAAATTGCTGAGTCTGATCATGATTTTGGCAATGCTACTTCAAAAGTTGTTTCAGTTCATAGTGGCCCACAATTTAGGAAGGATGAGTTGGCGAATAAGAGTTGTACTGAAATTATTGAAGGAAGTGGGAATAATATTGGAAGGGCGTCACCTTCACTACAAGGAAACTATGATAGCAGCCGAAATGCAATGCGTAATGAAGGTCAAGTAGAAGAAAGCTTGGACGGTGTTCCAGGCTACCATGTCAATGCTTGCTCTTATGAGCACTACATCAGCACACCATCAGCAAGTCGATCAAGTGACACCCCTAAAAGCAAAGTCTCTGAATGGAGCTCATCATGCTTTCATAGCCACACTGATAACCAGATTGACACACAGATGCATCAACCTTCAAGTGATGGCGTGGGAGGTGTTCTGGAGGCCCTTCAACGTGCCAAGATGGCCCTTAGAGAAAAGCTGAGCAAACCAAGCCCACCTAGCCAGAGCATGTTGGCACTTCCAGCAGCAGAGTATCAATACACATCGGATGGTTTGCCAGTCAGAGACACACAACTTTCACTTAGTATGTCAAGGCTTCCCAGCCAGGAGATACTGGCACTACCAGAACCGGCAGACTATCATAGCAGGATCCTACCACGGGATGATGTGAAAGTGCCCGTGGGACTTGCTGGTTTGTTTCGGTTGCCAACAGACTCGTTTGCTCAAAATGAGGTGTGTTCAGCTGATAGCTACGGTTCAAGGTTTAGTTTAACAAGCCGGCAAAACCTCTCAAATCACTTCCTTGCAAATCTGTCACATTCCCGATATGGTTCTGAATTCTCAGCGGATCCATATTACAATCCTCGTAATTCTATGTTATTGTCAATGCCTACTGTTGGCGGATGTAGCAACCCAGTGTCAGAATTCACAGCAAGGGACGCTTCTTTCCTCTCTGAAGCTCCAAGATTTAGCAATGATTTAAGAAGAGGGACGCCTTCTGGAGATCTAGGGATGCTGTTCCATTACATGGGTGGTTACAGCTCGAATAAGTGGATGTTGTAGCTACGCGTGCTTAGGAATCCTAGTGTAGTCTGAGTAGGATGCTCTTTGCTGTATCAATTCTGTCTACGGATTGACAATGATGTGTCATATGTAGTATTCCGATCTATGAATAAGTTGTGCTTATAAGCAGTATTTTTTTTTGTTTGATATCGTCTCTCTCTGTGATATGCCTTCGTGACAAGGTATTTTGACATCAGGGAAGTTTAACATGAAACCATTTTCCTCGCAAATGAAGATTTTTCAGAGTATGCGTATATTCATCGGACAGGGAAAAAGATACTCGGTAGTGTGTCTGGCAGTACGAATCCATCATGGCAATTTTTTTTCTTATCTCGCTTTCATGTGCTTTTCTAGTCTCCTGTTTTCCCTGTAGATCATGTGGTTTAAAAGCAAAGCAAGCTGCTTCATTATATAACAGTCACTTGCTTGCTTCTTGAGCAATCTTAATTTGCATGTATTGCAACTCATGACACTGTTAAACATGTTGTTTCACAACCGTACGCGTTGCTCACCATTATCATTGCAACATCGCGCGATGTTTTATCATTGTCATCATGTTTTTGGCCTACCGAAAACTTGCACCTTATGTTATTTTTAGGGAAAATGGAAACCTCTCAGAAGAACCGATAGCTGACTAGATCAATCATCACCATCCTTTTTTTTTGTCACCCCCACTAGCACATATTATGATGCCAGTGGATAAACTCCCTGACCAATTGAAATGCTAAAATGATCAATGCCATTCGTATATCCCAGACATAGAATCTAGTAAACTAGAGTGATAAACAATTAATAAACACTATACCATTGACCTCTAATCACTCCTAGACCCACTACCTGAAGAAAATTATGTCGATTATGACGCTCTGTATACAGGGAAACATCAAGTAATGATAATCAAAGTCATAAATGCAGTTAGAATGTACCCGCTGTAAGTTCTGAGAAAAACTAACCTGTTACGAGAACCAATGGTATACATAAGTACACAAGAAGATAGCGTTACATGGACAAGGTCTCTTGGTAGTTGAATGTAAAAAACAAATGAAAAGTGAATAAGATACACCAACTCACACAAAGGAACGGAATGATATTCTACGCTCAGATAAACTGATCTATGATGATTCGCATCCCACCGCACTAGAGGTGCATACGAATTATTGGTAATTTCTCGTGCCCAATTGGCTCCCACATCTTAAAATTAACTGTTTCAAACTCCGCTGTTTATTTCATAGAAGAATGGCTGTCGTTCTGCAGGAACTAATATGACCGATGCGCAGATCAAGAGCTGATGTAACCACCAACATAATTTATAGAATTGATATGTCCTTGTTGAAATCAGCGTGTTTCCTCAGTTGCTGCTGTTTTAGAGGATCTTCGCAATTTGCTTGCTGCAAGGTGGAAATGGGGGCATAGAGGCCTTGGTGCCCTAGTTTCCATGTCAAATCCCCTCACACAAACAAATCCTGCATTACATTTTAGTATGCTAATGAGACATAAGACTTCATACATTTGGTATCAGGTTTTTTTCACTGTTGAAACGAAATACCAACAAGAGGATGTGCGCTAACTTATTACTATATATAAGCATTTGGGTAAAGATGTCACATATCCTAATCCTAGTACTAGGATTTCTGTCCAGATTCGTTGTACTAAGATGTCACACTGAAACAGTAACTGAAAAATACTGTTAATACCTCTCCAGAAGCACTGCTGTATTTCTTCTGTTGTTAGACCTACAGTGAAAATACAGTTGTCGGTATACAGATAATAATTTATTTAGTCATTGCTTTGTTAGTACATACGGGTGAATGGTGATAACCTTTAAATATGGTTGGCACTGAAGTCCCAAAGTAAACCATACGCCTTGGCAAACTCCATAACTGCTCCCTTGGGATATTTATTGGGTTGTGGCTGGATACGTGGTCAGCAAAAACCTGCAGAAACAAATCCAGAAATCTTAAAGTCAACCCTATAGAGAATTGAGGCCCAATAACAACTCTCTACTATCCTATTCATATTTTGACAGACATAACTCGGCGTACCTCATTAACTTGAAAGTAAGTGCCGTTGAGTGGAAAACTACCTCTCATGGCTGTTCGGCAGGGAACCTGTTCATGTCCCAGTAACCGTCATTAGTCAAGAAATATGCGTAACAAACCAGCAATGCATGATAATTGATATACAAGAAACAGTCCGTTTTCTGATACTGAACTTTTCTGTTAGTCCAGAAAAAACCCCAAAGCATAAAACTGGACATGATCCAACCCTGAACCTGAAGTATTGAAACCATGCATTTTTCAACCTTGTCACAAATTTAGAGTAGTTTCGAGTGGCGTGTCTGAATGTGTCCCATGGAGGGGGGTCTCACTTGAACTAGAGGTTATTTACAATGTAGAAAATTTTAGGTACAAGCAAAATAACATACAATGGGTTGCAGAATAGTGTTTAAAACTAAATAAAATCGCTTTTCATGGAATGACTAAACTCGATGCTCACCAAATTGATTTGAGTTCGAAATGTTTCAATTGCTTAGAAGAATTTTGCAGAATCTTTTGAGTGAGTAAAAAATCATAAATATTCAAGTAGCAGTTCAACCTTGGCTAGGGTTTTTGGATTTTAAATTGAGTGCAGTTAAAGTTTAGTGGACTAGCAAAAAATAATTATCTAGTTTCAAACACTAATTTTTGTGGTCCAACAATGGTTTATTTCAACCTTACCGATCTTTATTATTGGTTATAAGTACTTCACAGTGGAAGTAAGGTTATTGCAGAAATTTTAAAGTGTGTACTAATTTAAAGAAAATGGTAATCTTTGGTCAGAAACATCACTTAAACCTAATTCAGCATGACATTTCCAGTTTAAAGGTTCAGACTTGTCTTTGCGACTGTCACAAAAGTTCATATTAAGATGTGTGGTATATCCGAAAACTCAAGTACATGCTATCCTTATCCTTTAAGTGAATTTAGTAGATTATGTCATGCAAGAAAAAAGAGATTACATAAATAACAGAACATCATTTTCTTGACACTTTAAGCTGTAGTTTTCATTTATCATCTTTTACATTTTCTTGAACTCTTAAAGCCATTATAAAGTTTGAACTAAATAAATATTTTGTTTACTAGTTACTTAATGCAGGAATTCAGCTTTTCAATGTTGATATTTGCTACGTAATGGTGGCTGCTTTACCAGAACTGTGCCTCTGACGTATCTATATTGGTTTTCTCGTTCAGATACACAGTTGTGGCACATCTCGTTGCTGCATAAGCCACCTTCCGTTTGAGAATTGCAGCATGGTTTTGGTTTCTCAATTGTATCCTTTAGTTCATCTGCAAAGTAGCCACATGGTTCGATGTGAACCAACACACATGAACAATCATATTCAAAGCAAATACACTTGCCTGGAGTCCATATGGCCAACAGGTAAGGACTTGGATCATCAGGCTCCCTTTGGTCAAGTGCTAACTGATAAATCATTTGCAATCAGGAATGATATCTTGAAGTGTTTTAAGGAAAGATGGGAATCTCTTATGGTCTCACCTGTTGAATGAGGGGATGTGAATCTGGAAGCTCATAACTGCTAGCAGAATCTTAAGTCAGTAGTAGTAAATTAAAGAAATAAACATCTTCTAGATGTTCACAGTACTTGCATGGTGTGATCTATAATAATTGCAAGTTCAAAGAGATACATGTTTAAGCTAAATAAAAGGTCAGTTCACCACTTACACGTAGTGTTCTGTCCGAAGTCTATGCACGTTCTTTAGTTTAGGTGCAGGAATTGAAGCTGCTTCCGTGCTGATAGCAACCAATGCTTTTGCAATATCATCAGATTGGAATTCTTTATTGCTTTCTTTTATGCAATTTTCCAAGTTTTGAGCAAAAGCTTCCATGTTAAGTTTTATTGTTGGGATTTCATCAGTATCTTCATCAAAATCTTCAATATCGTTTTCTAAAGTTTCTGGGCATTCTTCCTCTCTTGGACTTGCTGGCTCCTCAATTATTGGATTTGTGTTGTTAGCATGAGTATCCCTTGCATGGATACTCCCCTCTAGCTGAGGTAGAGGAATTGAATTTGGTGCGGGCATTGTGCCATTATGGAAAGCAAATTGATTGCTCAATGTCACCAATCTTTTGTCCTGAGGAGAAGGAAGTGCCAGCCTTGTGCTTCATTTAAAAAAGTTGATCACAGTAAGAAAAGGAATTAACAAGGAAGAAATGACAAATGAAGAAATATGCAAAATGACAGCTACCAGGTAAGGTAAACTGAAAGCACAAGATATCTCATGAGTTATGACAGCATGCACATGCAAACAAAGCGAGAAGAAAATCAAAGGAGGAAATACATGAACACAAAGGTCCCGGGTAAGACAAGTGTATTGTTACAGACACAAGCATACACAAAATGCCATCGCAGTGTACTGGAAATATTCTGAAGGAGCATGGCAAATGCCATAATACCTTGCAAAGGCACTTGCAAAATGCTTGCATTCACTCCTCATTGGACATGCATTGCAATTCGGCTTGCTTTTGGTACAAAACACCTGTATTTGTTATGATTAATCTTTAGTCATCCAAAAGAGAATGATTCTGTCGGTAGAGGCTAGTGAAGAGAACAAATTTGCTGGATGCTAGTTACCTTTCCAAAAGTAATCATCTGATAATGTAGCTCATACCTGTGAAAGGCATAAAACTCAGTTAATAATTCATTATAGTTCCAACTTATTGCTTATTTATTCATGATTGCAAATATTGTAATTTTCATGAAAGAGAAACAACCTGGAAATTACACAACTAATAAAAAAAGTGCCAACTATGAGCTGGCAGGTTAACATGTAACTCACAGCGTTTGTTGATCAAGTTTACACAGACGAGGCCAGAGGTACTTTTGTATAGTCTCCAAGACAGGGTACCTTTGAAGACACCAAAAATTTGATATAATTAAATAGAAACATAATCATATAAAATTGCAGAGAATCTTTAAACAAATGCAGTAGAAATTGCAACATTCTTACAGCTCCAGAAGGTGCAACTGAAGTGATTCAGGAAGGGGTTGAATTGGCACCCATCCCAACCGTACACATATACGACCAACATTGGTATCAACCTGAGTGGCAACAATGCAGTGCAAATTTCAAATTGGCTGCACGTGAAGTAGAATTACTCCAACAGAAACTTACTGGGAATGCGAGATGATGCAATGTCAAAAGGCGGACACACTCAACACTTTTGAGGCCCAATCCACGTATACTAAGCAGGTAGTCCCTGAAAAACACATAGTAATTGAAATACTTCACACCTGTATTTTAAACAAGCTTCATCAAATTTGCTTTCCTAAATAATTTTTTCACTGTTTAGTCATTTGTGTCATAGATTATACAGCCTTCCCTGTTATGCTTTCACAGACCTTCTATGTTCATGGAACTTAATTCTAGATATTAACTGACAAGTTCTTGCATCAGCTTGCTCCATTTAATCAGTTCTTTGATACTTAATTTATCATTTCCAGAACTTGAAAAATCTCACTGCAGGGTAAAGGGATCTGTAGATACAAGCATAATATCTTACTTGGCTGAGTCTGGGGGAATATCTCTTAACCATTCAAGATCAATGCTCCCATGATCGCTGACCAAACGATCCAGGAATTTCTGTGAATCATCAATTGACATGAGAAAAAACTACAACAGCGGCCATGAGATTTCCTAGTGCTACAGAAGATGTTTTCCCAAGGGTTAAGGAAATAAAGAACAGTTGCCAACTTCATAATACAGCCTTCTGAGAATGATAAATGTAAAGCTTTCAAGAAAAATATCAAGTGGTCCATGCAAGCCTCATAAATCCTAGCAACTGTTCTGTCCTAAGTTTAATACAGGCATACAACTTACTGAAAACGGAAAGGTTTTATTCCATTATAATATCAAGCCGTGCAGATAAAACCTAGAAAATCATAAGACATGTTCAATTGGTAACCTGTAAAGAACTGTTCAACTAGTACCTGGATCCGCTCTGCTAAAACATTATTCATTCCTCGTTCTCGAATGGCATGAGAAATTTTGTGTACATCTGCACACCTTACTGCTTCCCAATCAACAGAATCTCTTCGGTCAAAAATTCTCTCTTTCGTCTGATAATTACTACAAGCATTTCTTCGCAATTTATCCCAGTCAAAATTCTCACTGTTCTTTTTACTTGTGGTTTTTGATTTCTTTGGTTTTGATGCCTGTGCTGCTTTATCTGGCAATCCATTAGAGGAAGCAAAACCAAATTTTAAGGTTGAATCATCTGCTTTGGTTGATGTCTCTGGTATCACTCCACCAGTTGCATGCAGTGTTTCATGGCCCTGCAACTCTGATGCTTCATAACCACTCTTTTCGTCGTAATGTAATATTTTGACTGCATAGGCATTCAATTTTTGTCAAGGAATTAACAGATAAGAATTATACATCAATTAAAGTGATAGAGAAAAGAGATGCTTGCCGACCTGGAAGCTCTGTGCTTGTTAATGGTAAGCTAAGATTTGTGTCAACAATCTTATTGCCATTCCTATGTGCTAGATGAGCATCAAATGGCATGAAAAGAGAATAATTCTCCTCAATTGTGCCAATTTTGAAGTTTGATGATGCAGAACCTATAGAACTATTAGGAGAGGTAGAAGAAACATGTGGGTCACTCCTGTCATCTAGTTGTTGACAATCAACAGCTGAGAAAAATGGATACATATTGGGACCAGAAGTAACATTATTTGTTTCTGCTGTTTTCATTTCTTGGTACTCACTTTCATTGGCTGTGGCATCATTTCCTGCTAATAATTTTCCATCATCAAAATTGCTACCCACCTGCTGAGAAGCTGTATCGCTAATGTTGCCAACAAAATTTCTAGGTGCATGATCCACCCCAGAACTCAAAGGTAATCCTGGTTGAAGAATTGACTCTGAAGTTACAACACTTTGGGACAACGATATCTCCTTCTGGAACTGTGTCTCAAGTTGGTTTTTCATATATCCTGTCAAATCTACTGAGGACAAATCTGAAAATGGTTTTTGTTTATGATCTATTCCTGTCTTGTGGTCACAAAAACTTCCAGTTGATTCCTTACAATGAAGAGAATTGTTCTCACCTTTATTTAACTTGTTAGCAGTAGTATTGTCCTTTGGTTCCATGTGTATCTTCTCACAGGTCATTGAGAGCTCCTCAAAATTTAATCCTATATCTTGTCTTGACTGATTATAAAAGAATTCAAACGTGCTTTTATCTCCTACTGCACTTGTACTAATGATTTCTTCATTATCCTGACTGGCAATGCCATCATTACAGTTGCTATTATTGACTGACCCTGGAGGAAAACTTGCAGCAAGGGCCATATATGCAGAGCTGTAGAATATCAAAAATAGTTTTGAGTCACAACAAGATGCGGGACTGCTGGTCCGTTCAATTTCTTATTGCAAAAGAATCAAGAGTTTATTACAAGCATTCTGATTGTGATTTGTGAATATCATACCTGGAAAGATGATCAGCTACGTTCTGAGTTAGGAACACTCCTACTACAGAGTCCACTACTGATCCTTTCCAAGGAGAAAAGCGCCTGTCACCTGAAATTTTCAGTACCAAACTTTAGTCCTGGAAATAAAACACAACTTTTAGTAGCGCAAACTTTACACTATCGCATTTCTATTTGCTTCTTGTATATGGTAATGGTCATATGAAGATTATAATACAAAGTCCAAATGGTTGTGATCACATTGTTCAACATTGTTAATGAACATGTATCTTTTCCACATTATTTCCGCTTTTTGGAGATGAAGGCCTGAACTCAAGTTCGGAAACAAGAGGTTAGCTTGTCAAATAGCAAACTTGAAATTTGAATTCTACCTATAAGATTGGTAAGATATATCTAATCACATACAGACGATAATCTAAAAAATTCTTTTGCATCATAATGTCCCCATATGGAGCAGTGGAGTTACTTCAACATAACATATGCGTTTGTAATATCTTCTCTGTCAAGCAGCAATATCATATCCAGAGCAGTTTTTAAATTAGGTTGTTTAATAATGGATCTCATAACCTAACAGCATTTCAAGGATAGTCTATGCTAGTTCTATATGGCTGGCTGAGGCTTGCGCTTTGTTTCTAAAGAAAATTCTATATGGTTGGCAAGCTCCTGAGATAGTCAGTACTTGAATGGTAAAAAGATGGTTCAAGGAAAACTGAGCTAAGCATACAGTAGGCTTCAAAAACTAAAATGATTAACACCAGCAGCATAAGTACCTTGAACTAGACGCATGCGTGCTATAAATGAATTAGCACGGCCTTGAAATACTTCTCTCTCTTGTTTCCACCATCTCTCTTTATCAACATCAGTTCCATCTACAGGGTCAGCTGCTTTACCCATCAGAAGGTTCCAAACCCTTGTCGTTTCAAAATCCAAGTCAACCTTAGCTCTAGGCCGTTGCTTCTTGACTAATTGAAGTTGTGTCTGATATGGGACTACCACCCCACCAACATATGGGACTAAAGCATTCACCAGACAATTTGTTGCCCCTGAAGAAGAAAAAGAGGGCATGGTTTGGGACAAATGCATCTCAGTTCTACGCACTTGCTCACTGTTCAAATCAAGATATTTAAGCTTCGATGCAACTCCTTGAAGGTAATCTATTGTGTTTAGTGAGCTTTCTTCTGATACTTCGCTATGAATATCAAGGTTGATCCTTTTATCATTTGGGGTCTGAGGTAAAGTTTGCTGGAAAGCTTCCCCTGACCTTTTTAATCCATTGCATCCACCAAAAAAAATGGTTTCAGATGAAAACCTGTTTTTCTGATCTATGTTTGGTTGAAAGGAATTGGAAGAGTTGAGCCGTGCCTTGTGTGAACGTTTCTTGGTGGTAAATTTTATGTATGAACTCTCGTACATGGCCTCCAAGCATGACTGCGGCAGTCTTGATGATTTTTGTGAAATGTTGTTCTCAAGATCCATAACAGAAAGAACAGAATTTCTGCGGACTCGGGCAGATCGCTTCTTTTTAATCCCACAAGCTTGGCAAACTGCTAGCATCTCAGCTGCAGTTCTCATGATAATGGAGCTGTGTGTGCCAGCTAGGGAGGACTCACCCCCATAATGTGGCGTATGGTTCTTGTCCCTTTTGGACACCTTAGTCATATGACCCTTTGTGGAGTCTATTTCTGGTAACGAGCTAGCCGAGCAATACAACTGAAAACCATCTGTGTTAGAATGGTTCAGGTCTAAGTCCTTTTTGTCCCCTTCCATTGTGATCAGACCGCTCCTTTCAATATTACAACTTGTAGAATCAGGATCATGAGTGTGTCCCACATCATCTTGGTTCCTTGCTGGTTCCTCGCTGACATGATCAGAAGCAGCTGGTGGGACTTCCTGTGCAAGTTTAGGTGCAGCGTCTGGCAAATGTATGTACTCATCTAAAATTTTGTTCAATTTGGAGCTGATGCCAAAAAACAATCCTTCTGGCGAATTTTCCATGTTTACTTGCAGCCCAGGTTCAATCTGCGCAGACGGTTTAGTCACTGAGCACAAAGAGCTGTGAGCATTGACAGGTTTGTCCTGTTTTTGGTACCATGAGTTGGTCATTGATGATTGATCCCCATGCACTCCTTGCTCCCCAAACTCGAATTGCAGCCTTCTTCGAACTGATGCAATGCCGCTTCTAACAGTAGTTCTGGATTCTCTAGAAATGCATTGGTCACTAAAAGGCTCTGCACACTTCTCCGAAGAATTGAGGTTACTTTTCTTCCGCACGTATTTTCTTTTGGGTTTCTGATTTAGAGGTTTTTCTTTTGATGTTGTAACTGTGGTTTTTTGCATTTTGGTTGGCCTGTCCTCACGGATTACCTTGGCTCTGTGCTTTTTCCTCCTAGTCTTCAGCTTTTGTACTGGGGTATCCTCACTCTTGAATGCTTCAATTTTCTCAGCACCTGCGATATGCATCTCTATCTGATTTAGTGTTTTTTCCTTGCATACAGATACAGCTGGTGTTGGCAAGTCTGTGTTATCAATGTGTGTGATTTGTGTCTTGGCCCTTTTTGTTATCTGGTGGTACTTGTGGATGTTATCATCAGTGGAACCCGTTGCAACCAGGCCAGTTGATTCTTGAGGATTTTGACCTTGAGTTTTCTCAGTGTTTGCAGGAATAACCGATTCCAACTTACTGCGGCTGTCAAAGATAACTGCTGCTGCTGTTGATTGTTGCAATTGGTTAGCATCTCTTTCACTTTCAGTCTTGGAAGGTTCAGCATATGAAACGTTTGGCTGAAAAATTGTATTTATGTGCTCTGAAACTGAACTGTACCCATATGGAGTGGCTAGTTCTGAAGGATTCATTGCCATATCACCTGCAGAAACTTTCAATGAACTTCCAAGTGACAATAAATTACTTTGACGGTCTTCAAAATTTTGTTGGAGAAAACAGAAGCACAGTTAAGTCTAAATTCGTAGTATGCCATCATAACTCATCCATAACAACATAACACAACCTTGAAAGAAGAACACCAAAAGAAATGCTTACCCTCTGAAACACCTGACAGGGCAGGAGCCGGCATGGAACTACGAGATGGCGTCATCAACTGACGCCTGGCGCCTTTTCCCGTTAGCCTTCTGTGGAACACCACGATACCTATCGGCACCTGCGTGGTGCATCCCGGAGGAAGGCTATAAGATGGCCGCACGGAAGGGCCAGCATGTTGTTGTTCATCAGCGGCAGCGCTGATCATGGAACCATCGTGCATGGCATTCAGCAACGCCGTTGCAGACAAGGAGGATCCTGGGAGCAACGTCGGCGATGGGCAGCTCCCGCCTGCTCCCATGGCTGTTCCGGCATGATTTTGCCAGCCTCCCAGGAATGCAGGGCTGATTTCAGAGATACTTGGAGTCTCCCTCCCGATCGGCATGCCGGAGGTCCAACCCTCCTGGTTCTCAGAAGGATTTGCCGGCAATTTGAGCCCTGGGGGTTCCATCGTTGCTTCTTCCACAACGTACACGAAGAAGAAGATGAAATTTTACACCAAAAACGAAATCTAGATTTACACCAGCATATAATAGTGAAAGGGGAATGAGAAAAACCTCCCCAAAACCCAGAAAAGGAGTGGAAAAATATCGCCAGGAGCGTACCTAACGAGAGAACCGGGGTTCAACTGAACCCCTAAATTTTTTGTTGGAAACAAGCAGCCGATTCGATCCGAGCCGGAGGCAGATGGAAGGAGGTCGTCCGCGTTGATCCCCCTCCAAACCTCCTCGCCGGCCGTGCACGCGACGGCGCCAGGCCGCACAGAACCACGGAGGAGGAGGCTTAGGGCGGAATCGGGGAGGAGAAGACGCCGTACGCACCTCGCCGACCGCGCGCGCGAGGGGACGACGCCTACCTGCAGCTCGCACTGCCCATTGGGGAAAGAGAGAGAGGGTGAAGGATCAAGGATGGAGACGCGGCGTAGAGTGTTGCGGGAGGAGAGAAATATCAGAGGGAGGAAGGACGGGCTCTTGTCATCCACCATTTTTTTTCGGCCTAGGGACGTTACAAGCAAACCGCTTCCACGCGCGCGCTCGGTGGGGATCAAAACTGATCGGATTATATATATCGACCGTTATCGGTTTTAAAATTTTTGGCAGATACTAACCAAAATTTTTGGTGGATACTGACCGATACGAATATTTGATTGATGATAGATTCAAATTATTATAAAACCATATGGTAGATTTAAATGATAAAAAACACTACACGACAGAAGTCTGTTTCAATGGATGGCTTCGTCTCCGCATCCTTTCTCCCCTTTCCTCCTCCCCTCTCCCTCTCCTCCATAATCCTTGAGAGGCTCGCCCCCTCCTGCACCTCTTGTGCCCGCTGCTTGCCATCGTGTTGCCCTCCTGTCAGTGGTCTAGCCAGAGCGGAGAGGGAATACGGAGAGGAAGACGCCGATAACCACGGTAGGGAGGAGATGGCGAGGGCTAGATCCGCCACCGACGACCTCGAAGACAGTATATCTAATGGTGGTGGCGAGGACGCATGGCTCCAAACAGGTACGCATCTTCGACGGGACATGGGGAGCTCGCACGAGTTATTAGCCCGTACTTAAGGTACCATGTATGATTTCTATATGCACTAGTGGACAATATCTCAAGATATTAGTCTTGATACCCAAAATGTATTTCTCCGACAAGACACGCAACAATGACAAGATACCGGGGGACAGCCCGTTGAGGTACAAGACTTGGTATCCAGGTGGGTACCTATGGATATCAGATTTGATACCCTAGATATCGGATGTGTACCCAGGTATCAGAAAAGGTATCAAATTTTCTGATACCTTCTTATGCGACACCGGTGAAGAGAAATGTGGTGGCGGTGGCGGGCATCGCATGAAGAGGACACCAGATTCGGTCTTTGATACTGCCTCTCGTCATCCTCTCCAGTGAGCCCCTTGACATCCTCTCTAGCGAGTCCATCTCTTCGGCAACCCTTTCAGCGAGGGTGCGGAGCTAGAGCTAGGAAGAAGATGCGGGTAGGCACAATAATGGAAGACGCTGAGAAACCACGATCATGTGAGAAAAAGTGGGACACGCACCATTGCTTAGTGGCTGGAGGTTGAAGACGACACCCATTTTGTAACGGACGTCTGTCCTATAGTCATCCTCTTAGATTATATCTCGAGGTCAAACCCCGCCTCGGCCAGCCGTCATCATTCTCGCAAAACCCTAACTCGCCCCTCTCTCTTTCTCATCGGAGCCCGAGCGGGCGCGACGACACCGTCGCACGGCTCCTCGTCTATGTGCGCGCTCGCCCGAGGACAAACACATCGCTGTTGAGCGGCCTCGTGGCGGTGTCTAGAGCACGCGCACGGAGGGCCTCTTCCTCCCTTTGGCTTCCCGCCTGGCATCGGTGACGCTCGGCTGTTCTACCCACGCGACGTTATCGACGACCAGCGGTGGTGGTGGAGCTATTCCTGCGGCATCGTCGATGGCCGTTTGTTGTAGAGATGAGTTTTTCTATTTTTCTTCTTTCTTCCGTGGGCTCAATTCGATCCGTTTCCATATGTCATGGGATTTAGAATTAAATTAAAAAAATCTCGATCCATTTCCATGTTCCATTGGTTTTATAATTAAATAAAAAAAATCAACGCATATCTAGGCTCGGACTCAACATCTCCAACCCGCTTATGCAAATAGAAATTACGCTTCGACGGACTATTGAATCATCTTTCGCTTTTATAATAGTAGAGAGGTTTAATGATCTCGTCATCGTTACCACCGACATGTACAGCCTAATGTTGTATTCAAAATAATATTCCCGCCACCGTCGTCGCCGCCGCAAACAGACCCAGTACTGCACCCGTCTTTTTAAGGTTTGTCCTATACCCAGTATCGGTTGAAGAACCGATCTCCTCCTAGACATCCAATGAATTGTTGTAATCCACTGTTCTCACAGCCATCCGTAGGAGGCAGAGAAAACCAACAAGGTTGGTGAAAGAATTGAATTGGCCGTCTAAGAATTTGATGCGAGGGCCAAGAAGAAACAGAACGAAATTAAGACGTGGCCTGCAGGGTTATATATTTTCTCTTCGGCCAAACAAGTCTATTTCTTCGCAAAGTTAATTCACTCGCCGACGTAACCATCCAGAAACAGCAGAGACAGGACAATGAATGCAACATTACGCCCTTATCCGCTTCCTTTCAAGATCACGGCAACACAATGGGACACACGATCGGAAGCCGCAAGTGCATCTCCAAGGACCAGCGGGCCCAGCTCTGTTGGTAGTTACTCCCGTCCCGCTCCCGCGCGCTCCAATAACCGTCTACCCGCCGCTATACCCGGCGCGCACTCCCCAGTAGAAAGTGGGACCAATCCCCGCGCTCCGCCGGGTCCCGCGCGTCTGTCACACCGCTTCGCTAGCCTCTCCGTCGCCGGCGCGCGGTCGCTACTCCCTCCTCCCAAAGCGGGTCACTCCTCAGACACTCACCACGCCAAAGGCGAACACCGTCCTTTCCCGAGCGGGGAGCCGGGGTCCACTGCACCTCGGAATGAGTGCCCAGCATTATCTCCTCATATCGTTGCGATTTTTCCTTTTTTCTTTGGGGGTAGGAGAGTATCTCGGCACCTTTTTCTCACCTACTCGGAATAGAAGAGCATCGTCTTTTTCAGCTCTGCGAATCTGTCTATTGATGGCCACACCGGCCAGTCGCACCGCTCTGCAGTCCTGGCGTCAGTCAGTGTGTTCGTCCGGATGGTCGTGCGTGCTTCGGATGCTCGTGCTTCGTTCGGTGCTTGGCGTAGTGGCGTGGCATGTTGCGGCATGCAGCGTTGAGGGTCGACGGGTTTCGTGGGCTTTTTATTTTTGTGCATCGCGTTGGGTGAACGAGGAGCAAAACACAGAGGAAAGAGGGGAATCTCCAAACCCGCGTGAGCTGCAGTAAAACTCCGGGAAAATGAGCCGTGCCGCTGGGGCAGTAGGGAGGAGAGACGTGGCGGCGTCTGGTGGCGAGGCAGGGTTGTTTGGAACGGGCTAACGCTTGCCGCCATGCCGTTTGGCGTTTGCAGCACACCGTGGTCACGTCACGTGGTGCTTGCTCCCCACCTTCCGTCTGGAGCTGTGCACACGATGACACGAACGAGGCTACGTGATGTACATGTACACAAACTTATAGTGAGCAGTTACACAAGGCAAAGCAATTTTGGAATATAAGCCGTGCGGCAGCTTCTGATGGCTGCGCATTATCCAGTGCCCCAGTTTCAGAAACAGGAACAGTTTTCACAGTTGGCATTGTGTAAATCACATATTCTTCTCATTTCAACGCCTGGGGTCCTAAGTTTTTCAAGAAACATATGTGCTATTCTTAATGTAGATGTAGAATCATGTAGAAACCAAACGACTTGTTCTCTTCGGTCAACAACTTGTATGAAATATGGACTTCTGTGACAGACAACGAATCGGCCACGAAAAAGTGCCGTGCCAGCCTCCAACCTGAGCGCACCAGATTGACAGCAAATTGATGAGCATAAACATGTTACTGTACCTCTAAACAGTCGTCTTGCTCACTAGGACAGGATTGCAGGTCAACTAAAGGGAATAAACCATGCGATCAGATAGCTCCTTCCCTACAACCTTCACATATCTGCTCAATTGCCTTTCCAGCTGACTGAGGTGTCTCCTCTCAATTGGCCCAACGATTCCCTGAAGGTCCTGAAAGTAACCAATGTTGCATTACATGAGCAAACTAAATATCAGTAAAAAAGTATCAACTAATACAATATGCATAAATCAACAGCCTTTTAACCTTTTGTTGTGGTAACAATATCAGAACACAGAAATACAATTCCTACACATCTACTATCTCCGTTCCAAAATATAGCAACTTTTACACAGATTAGACATCCTAGGGCAACGAATCTGGACAACCCCTCTATCTAGATTCATTGCCCTAGAATATGTCTAATCTGTGCAAAAGTTGCTATATTATGGGACGGAGGCAGTATTATGCAGTGTCAATCTTATGTAGAATATATAGTATTTTTTAGCATGTTCTGTACAAAAGACTTGCAAAATTATGATGATTGAATAACATGACAATTTCCAAAAGGGAACCAGAAAGGTAAAATTGCTGCCTGCCTGATTGCACGCCTACATTACAATTCTGGTATGGTGGTGCAGTTTGTAGTACCTTATATTTCACTCGAGAACCCTTCAGATCCAATATGATATTTTCAATATCACTTATGCTGGAACAATCCTCCGTTATATCAGTGTTGGATTCTGATTGAACCATCTCTTCATCAACCATCATGTCTGAGTCATCATAGGATAAATCTTCATCATCCTCATCAATGGGAGACTCACAATGGTCATATTTTGATAGTTCATCATCAGGACGAGAAAATTGTGGCTCAGGCATCTCATCTTGTATTTGGGAAAAATCAGATAGGACAGAATACAGGCTCTTATCTAGTAAACGTTTGGCAATATCATAGCACACCCACCTGCAGAAAGGACATAATATCAGAAGATGTATGGATAAGTTAGCAACCAAAGAAAGAAAAAAATGATTATCCCTCCTAAGCCTTATCATAATTGTTTTTTCTTTAATTAGCAAAAACAAACATATTCTTAGCATTTGAAATCTGCAGTTAGAACACTTGGGCTGTAAACATGAAAATAGCTAATCTCCACTTTGAATAGTTATGTTCGTGATAATCTTTATGAGCAAGTGAGGGTTTTTGTATTTTCCCCATGGCATGAAGTTGAATTGTAAAAAGTGATGTACATAAGTCTTGTGCAAATTAATTGTACCCTTCTTAAGGACTGTTCCTGTTTGTATGAGACAACTCTTTTCTGGGTTCAGTTGAAATTTGAACAAAATCCTAAAAATTTGTATCAAAATCCTCATAGGCAGTTACGAGGAGATACATCCTAGCCATTTTTCAACTATCTAAGACTAGCACAAAGAATACAATCGGTGTTTTGTCTCCATATATCCTGCACTGTTGTATTTGCATCAATAAAAAGATGCATGAAAGTTTTCAACTTAAGAGAAACATCTTACTCGTAACGGACTGGACAGAGAAGTTCTGATGGTCGATATGCAGCTTTGTATCTCATCTTATTGCAGGAATGTATATAATAACCAAGATAATAGTATTGAAGGTTGGGGCAGCATTCCTGTGTTGTCTTGACCCAATCTATCTCCTTCAGAGCTGTATACTTTCCAAGAGATAGGAAAGCAAAGTCAGGATCCCAGAACAAATACTTGCTCGACAAGCACTTTGGAAGGATATCAACTACACCGACTGCCACAAGTTTTCCATCAACTCTATACTGCTGGTGAAATGAACCAAACCCACATGGTGGAACTGTGTTATCACCACTTCGCGGGGGAACAAATACAATAGGTGTATCCACTAGAAATCTCCTGTATGAGCTTTCCATAACATTTTTCTCCTTATGCACTCTTGTCTGATATCTTTGATACAAAGCAAATTCCTCAGGATCAAAATGTGACCTTCTCATTTTAATTTCAAGCTTTCTTCTTTTTTGGGGAAGTCTTGCATTGTTTTTGTTCACAGAGCTTTCTTTTGATCTAGTAGACTTATCTGGAGCATGTGCAGACACAACAATACTGGTTTTGCTTTGCACTGCCTGATTGGTGACTGAATAGAAGTTCAGGTGGCCATTACAGGCTTTTACTGCTAAACCAGCTATATCTCCATGGTGCTCCATTGTCATGGCCAGCTTTTCTGCAATAGAGTTTGGAGAAATATCTGCTAGTACTTCACTGTGATTAGAACCCTTCTCTTTAGGCAACGCACGTCTGACTGCTGCCACTATTTGGAAGCTTATATTACATGTGTATAGCAAATCTTGCACTGGTTCTCCTACTTTCTTTTCTTGTGATGCTCCTCCTACTTTCTTCTTTATTTGTGGTTTAACAATCTTTACAATGGCTTTAGGGAGTTGAACATCAGAACTTAATGTACCATCTTGGAAGCACATATCCACCACCTCATTAATTTTGCTTGATAGGCAACAGAGGAAGTCATCTTCTTCAAATAAACTTGGACGTTTGGCTGCTTGAAATTCATTTGTTGATGTCTTGGATACTTTTGAGGTTGGCGAACTCATAGGTTCAGTGAGTGAACGTTTTGTAGGGCTAGTTATATTCTCTGAACTTCCAACCTGTGGATCAAGCTCTCCGTCAAGGAACCTGTGCAATGATAGGATGAAGACACAACACAGGACAATTTAACGATAAAGTAACACGACTACATATGTTAACAATTCTGAAGGTTTATATGCAAATATGATGAGAAAAACAAAGCAAAAGGCATGCACCTTTGCATCTTTTTAAGTACACGACCTTGCTCCTTTGAACAACTGAAATCACTTGCCTTCAAGCGTATTGTATATTGGGGACAGCATGTGCGTTCCATCTCAGGTTTGTAAAGGAAACAACCAGATCTCCTCCATCCACGGTCAAGGAGAGCTGTAAACAGTGGCCAAAATTCCCAATCATGATAAACCATACCAGCATAAGTAACTCTTCTTCTTTAGAAAAATGAATAGTCACTATCACAAATGATAAAATTTCACTACTCCACCAATAAGCCAGCTTACTCCACTTTGTTACGAATAAAAAAAATTGAAATCGATATATCCAAAGTCCGAAATCGAAGGTTTCATCACAGCATGGAACTCTTAAACAAATTGCCAATGTAGCAAAGGTCTCTGCCACAAGAGGGTAAGCCTTCACTACCGTACTTCAGCAAATACCTCAAGTCTTCACAAATTGTAATTCAACTCTTCAAACATGAATCTTGCTTTAGAGACTTGGAACCCGGCGAGAATGATTAGATGTGGCCAAATCAGGCCAAACAAAGAACGGAAATACTACTGCAAGACGACAAGTAGTGAGAAATATCGTGATGACGACAAAGATGGCCATTGGTCATGACGTGTAGCAAGACAGCTACGAAAAGGACCAACAGGGCAAGGTCAACATCAACGGCAATGATGATATTAGCTATCGACGGGACTTAGCTAACGATGAAACTTGGCTGAATTGAAGTAATTTGTAGACATGCATGGCTCGTGTGCAAGACTTGGATGGACATGGCAGAAATATGAAAAAAAAAAGAGGGGGGATGAAAACAGCAGCAAAATCTCAAGAGGTGGAAGCAGCAGCTTGAGACTTGAGAGGTATACAGATACTGCAGCTTGGGTGATAACGGTTTGTACCAAAGAGGAACAGGACCTGCTCCTTGCTCCTTGCACCAATTGGATCCGCTTGCGGTTGGTACAAGAGGCAGCTTGCACAAAAAGGAAACAAGAACAAGACGAACTGGACAAAGAAAGAGATGGGCTGCTGCTGATGCTTCACAGATCAAAGATGTTGTACTTGATGCAGATCGATGAAGCCACCCCTGAGAAGCGAGATCTTCCTCCCAGAGCAGTACAGCAGGAGGACAAAGACGGTGACCGGATCAGAGAACCGCGGGTTCTCTGATACCATGTTACGAATATAGCATGTATATTGAACAATATCCCCAAGGAGGCAATATATAGGGGTACAAGAGTGAATATATAGAAAGGACTCTAACCTATATATGTAAAGGACTCTAATCTATATATGTAAAGTAATAATCTTAATATGGAAGGACTCTATATTCCTTAACACACCTCACCTTTGTTCTACTTTGTATGAAATCTCTAGCTAAACTCACAATTTAAATACATTCATCCTAGTTCTCAAATACACTTGTTTCATGATATACATTTTTTCTCTTGCAAAATGCATGGACATAACTTTAAGAAAGCATGTTTATTTAGTTGATCTGACTCTAAGTTACAAACATGCTTTCTTATAGTAACGATATGATTGCTTTTTTCTTTAAATGAAATGGATATAGAAAATATTGTGCAGCAGGCTGTTAAATTTCTGCATACTGTAGCAAGCACAACTATCAGCATGCTCATAACAACATATTCCCTCCGTCCACAAATATAAGCATTTTTTTGTTGGATGTGATTCATCCTAAGACTGTGAATCTACACGGAACCAAAAATTGCTTGTATTTGTGGACGGAGGGAGTATGTATTTATCCTGCCTCATGACACGCATTTCATGTAAATAAAGTGCCCCACAATCACCTTGAGATTCCCAAGTCTTTGGTTGACACAACCACTATATTTCACTAAAACGTCACACCCTATAATGCTATGCATAAACAGAAGAAACATCCAGCCTCCGAAATCCACATCCCTGCCCCATCTAATTTTACTGAAAATAGGATATTTTAAAGAATATCACCAATATTCAAGTGGTACCAAGCAATACCATAAAAACTCTACACCTCACAAAATATTACTAACGTCAGCCAAGCTGTCGCAAATCAATTTTCATGACAGAAATACCCCTCTAGTATTCTTCATTATCCCTGCTCCTCCATGTTTCCACTCCTCAGGCTGACACTACTCCATGAGAAGCTCCCTGCCTTGACTTTGAGAAGCACACCCAGGTTTTGTGCTTGAATTGATGTTGGGTGAGGACCAGCAGATGTATCACCTGTCCACTGCTGTGGCTGCTAACTGTGTGCAGAGGGCTCTCCAGTCTCCCCTCACCTCTGATGAGCACATAGCTGCGTCACAGTCAGCCCACGCGACAACGGCGAAGATACTGTCCATGGCGCCGTGTGTGCTGGAGTCACATGTTGGAGGACAGCCACCACAAGATTGTAAGAGGTTTGTTGGCGGTGAACATAGCCATGCTGGCCACAAGGCGCAAGCTTGAGAGAGGCACAAAAACGAGTTGACATAGATGTGCGGAACAGCAGTGGAGGCAAGGATGAGGAGAAAGTGTGACAGCGGACCTCCAGCAAGTACTAGCACAAGTGATGGAGACTCATCGACAACAGCATGTCATTCTAGCCCTGTTTTAACACCATTACTCCAAGAACTGATGGCAGTTGTATTTTTGGCAGATTTCTTTTTGCTTGACGGTAAAGAATAGCAATGAAAAAAAAAAGATCAACATGATGAAATTTTTTGGTAGCATTAATTGGTACCAGTGTTGTGGAAAATGGAATGCGGATGTCGGACGGAAAGGGTACCGCCAAACAATTAATCGGAATACGTCCAATTAATCGGAATTTGGCGGAAATTTAACGTTCATAAATATCATAACGTTAATATGCAAATTGCAGACTTGCACATTAGAAATTTACTAAAATAAAGAAATTAAGTACATATATTACACTATAATTAGGAGAAAGTGAGAACGATGACAGCTATTACAGCATGCACATCTCTTTGAGATCCTACACTAGCAGGTTGCAACCGCTAGAAGGCCAAACATCATGCGGCAGAAAAATTAGATCGGTATCAAATGTATAATTGCAGCTATGGGCTTGAGGTAATTGTTCTTGGCTTGCTGGACCTTTTGATCTCGCCGATTATGCGGCCAATTAGCCAGAAACGGTGCGATTAATCGGTACTAGTGGAGATTTTGCGCTCTGAAACGATAAGTGATGGCCGTTATGTAAAAACATGACGGACTGATCACCGTCACCGTATTAATGGCCATTAATACGGGCGTACCAAGCGTTTTCCACAACATTGATTGGTACCACTTCAATTTTGGTGGTACAAATGTAATTTTCTCTATTATAAATGAAGCATAATTCTGGGTTACATACAGGAGGAAAATATTAGATTAAATAAAACTATGTACCTTGATAGTCATCAGCTTTCAGACTGTTAGCCCATAGACCTGCAAGATATGTAGAATGAAAAGTAGCACAATAAAAGGTGTGAAAATTAGGCTTCAAAATAAGGAAAACGAAAAGAGGAGAACAAGGATGGACTATCTAATGTGAAGTTAAAAGTTAGCTATCTATATAAAAATATCAACCAGTGAGATTGTAGCTACCTCTTTGCTTTGAGACTGTAAAAAATTAAAGGAAAAAAATACTCTCACTTATCGATAGTAAACGAAAAGGATCTATCCCACCTTTTTTTGGTAGGGACATTAACAACAGAATAATTAGATCAACATATTGCAGCTATTACGATTGTATGACATATTTGCATCCATATGCACAAAGAACATGTTGCATAGATATTTTCAAATAGCCATGAAATTGCACCACATAACTCTGCTGGCTCTTCATAACATTATGTGCGGCACACAAGTGTTCAACACTGACCCTGTGACGGAGAGTATGCAGTAAGCACGCTAATGGCCTGCTTTTCATCCCATTTTGCTGACAGAATTTGATGACGTGGCATGTACACAAGCTGAAGAGTTAAACTGAGGCATTTGAAACGCTCTTAGGGCTCAGGTAATAAAGACAAGATAAGTGGTATATGCTAATAAAAAAAGGGTAACGGTCAATGTCGATAGGCTATCTGCACACCCTGTAACCTGGTAGTGAAATCTTACTTCCTTGAGAAGCATGGACAGAACCAAGCCCCAACATTGTAGGTGTGCTAAAACCAACATTGGAGGTGACCTGTATTACTAGCGTCCAACATTCGTATTACCATCCAGGCGTCCACACGTGCGCATAGGCTATAATAAATTCCTGAGTTCGCCAATGCTCTTTTTTTAGTGAACAAATCTTCACTGATCCGGCTTTTAAAGAAAGTCAACAACACAACAGAGTTCTGAATCCACAAAAGAAAAGGAGCAAACTAAAACTATGTAAGACAATATAACAGAGTGGGGTTCCAGTTGAGTTCACCACTGCTTGCCAGGATAAGCGGATAAAACTGACAATTCACCACAACCCAAATTATGAGGCGTGGCATAATGTGCTAGTAAATACAATAATTGGTACTAAGCAATTTCATTGGCAACACAACAGTATCTACACCTGAATTTCCTACGTCTCAGGGTTCATCTAGCAACCGTTACGCATCGACTCGAGATACTAGCACTGACAAAGAACTCCGCACGCGACAGGACCCAATCCAGAAAACTTTTTCCCCCTCTATCAGACTATCATCAAAAGGGGTTTGTGACTATGCGGGATCGTACCGTGTGAGATGCTCGTGGGGCCGGTGGATCGGCAGTAGCCACAGGTCGTGCGGCGCCGGCCGTAGTCGATCACCACCGACTCTCCGCCGCTCCCGCTCCCGGCGGCCGAGGTGGCGGCGCCGCTGCTGCTGGCTCCGTCGGCCATCGCGCGGCGGGGTGCCCCGTCGTCGGCGACCCGGAGGACGGGATTGGGCTCACACGACACGAGGACTCCGCGCCGTGGCTGGGCGGGGATCGGTTGGGTCCCCGGATCTGGTTAGGTTGAAGAGATGGAAGTGGGATGCGTGCGGGCTGTAGTGTGTTCAGAGAAGAATGGACATTGAACAAGTCTTGTGTATCTCTTGCTGGCGGTCTAGAGGAGAAAGTCCAAAATCCATCCATAGTTTTTTCTCCATTTCCATTTTCTTATTTCAAGAGGATAGGCGACGTCACAAAAGTTTGTTTATTTGTTGCCAGCACGGCAGCTGCAAAGTTATATGTACAGCACTTTACTCAAAAAAAAAAATTGAAGGTGTTAGGTTCGAGGCATCTCCGATCAACTTAAAAAGGCCTTGCTTAGTTAAAAAAAGTTTTTCTCAAAAATATCACATCGAATTTTTGCACATATGTATGAAGTATTAAATATAGATAAAAAAACTAAATGCACAGTTTCATGAAAATCGCAAGACTAATCTTTTCAGCCTAATTAGTCCATGATTAGTCATAAAGTGCTACGGCAACCCACATGTGATAATAACGGATTAATTAAGCTTAGGATAAATTCGTCTTGCGGTTTGCTAACACTCTATGTAATTAGTTTTTTAATTAGTCGCCGAGATAGCCTTTTGATATCCGATCAAACATTTTACGTGACATCCAATACAAAATTTTTCCTCAACTAAACAAGCCATAAACCTATTAGAGGAGGAATCGTGCAGCCAGATAGTTCGTATGTTGGATTGGCTTAATCCGAGAGTAGTCACTTTATCCATAAATATAAATATTCTATGCCGAGTCTTTAATAAAAATTATATTTGTGTATAGAGTTGTTGGAATTTATATATAGGCTAAGACCCTATATGATGATTAATTCATAATAAAAGCACACTTTATGAAAAGCACACATATAAATCTTTAATACTACCTCTGGTTCATATTGTAAAGGTTTTGACTTTTTTGCTTGCAACGTTTTACCTCCGTTTTATATGGTAAGAGTTTTAACTTTGTTTTTTGTAACGTTTGACCATTCATCTTATTCAAAAAATTATGAAAATATCATATATTTTATCTGTGAATTACTATTACTAAAAACATTTTAAGCACAACTTATCATTTTTTATATTTGCACTAAATTTTTGGATAAGTCAGATGGTCAAACATTACAAGCAAAATAAGTCAAAACCCTACGTTATGAACGGAGGTAGTGCCATATTTAGTTCTAGCAAGACGAAAACCTACTAAAATAGAAGAATGCTCTATAGCCACTTGAGGGGAAAAAAAGTAGAGGAATAAATATGCATGCTTGCTTGTCGAGACGAAGACAGGCGTGCGTAAGCGGTGTGCACTCATCTGTTACTGCAAACCCTACTTCGCAAACCCTCGCTGTGTGGGATGATTTGGTTATGTTAGTAACTAGTAGAGTGCCCATGCGTTGCAATGGGTGAAAAAAATATTGTTTGATCGGTATGGAAGGAACACCCTCTTCTCAAGTGCTGCAGCTCAAATACCGAGAATGCCTAAGAAATAGACCGACACATGCAACGGTTAAAAAAAGTACTAAATCACATACTGTCCAGACCACTGCATGGTGTAATGACCAATGGCCAAAAGGAGTATCAAATGAAACATATGTCGATATAAGTTGACATGTATGTGCTGCCAGTTACAATTTCAAGCAAACATTGCTAAACACCGTAGAGCGACAATACAATATTGTTGAGCTGTAATAACCAAGACCATATGACTTAGCAACAAAAATTCTCACGGCGTTGGGCCGTGCTAATACAGCTGACCAAATCGCGTACGCCATCTGGAGTACTCAATTCAAAATCATTTCCCGGGGACGTCAGGAGATGCGTTAGGAACTGTTTCCTTAGGTCACCACAACCCTGCACATGCAATTATTAGAATTACTAATACCAGCAATTGCATTGATCTATGATTCTGTCAAGGATGATAAATTGATAGTAGTACTGACCTTATATGTTGGCAACCTTAGCTCTCCATTGCTCCATGACCTCATAAATAGGTACACAAGATAACCAGACTGTGTCCTGTAAAACAAAACAGTTTTAGCATTCATTAGGTAGCGTGGAAACATTAAGTGGATTCAACAATCCAGTCATAACAAATATGCTTACTCGTGTTTATGCGGAATATCAGGGAATACAGGTACCCATGTGGCAATATCTTCGACCCACCCACACCGTCTCATTCCTCTCATCAAGTTGTCGGAAATGCATGCGATCTTTCTCGTATACGGTCCCACTGTCCCACTGGATAGTCCTTGTGTTTTTCATTAACAGGTCTAGGGTCCAATATAAAGACCTTTTTTTAACTCTTTGTCCACTATGATCCAAGTATCCACCCATCTAATATACTGGAATAAAAATCTGCACATAGGTCTTTGTTATTAGGATTGAAAGCAACACATGGTTATATGCAGAGTATAGAGAACTTACACTTTTGCAACGTGAGAAATCATAGCCACAATCCGGCCAGCTAGAAGCATACATGAAGAGCTCATCATTCGTAGGCTCTTTATGGTAATGTTTTCCACGGGCGAAACCAAGACTAATCTGTAGGATGTAAAACAATGCTTATAATATCATGAACAATGATTATAATAACATGATCAATCAATCCCGAAGAAAACTATGTTGTTCAATGACATACCCAGAAACGCAAATCCATGAAGTGATTTGACACACCTCCCTGACTTGTTTTCATCATACATACGTCTTCGTACACGAAACTTCGCACAGCTAGGTTGAAACGGTCATGGTCCATACCTTTGTCTCCATGTAGTATCATCTGGAGCTTTTTGCATGTTAGGTTTATCAAGTATGGCCTGGAGCTTGTCACCCACACGTTCCTGTCAATCGAAAAATTAAAAAAACATGTATACATCAACCACATTTATCAAAGAGAGCCATAAACATCCTTCTGTACATTAATATGCACGCAACCATAAACATGATTATTGACTTACTCAAGTGTCGTTGCACCATCAATGGATTTGACATAGCTATAAAGCCCGCCTATTAAGTCTTGCGCACCCATTTCAGAAACTACATATAACAGTGATAAATATTTTGATACACTCCCTGTGACTGGACGATCCACCTCTACGCAATCATCCGGATCATTTTCGGCATCATTGACTTGTCCATCACCCGCCACCGCACATGTCGCCTTATTACTCTTCCAGCAAAGTAAGCGGTGTGCACTCATCTATTACTGCAAATCCTACTTCGCATAACCCTCGTTGTGTGGGATGATTTGGTTATGTTAGTATATTCTTGTGTTATCATGATTATTTATTAAATAGATTAAATTATTATATGCTTATATTTTTCAACTTGGCGGCAACTAGCACAGCCACTTTGACTATACTTCTACCACTTCTTTGTTCCAAATTTCATATTTTTTTTAAATAAAATCAATGGTCAAACGTTATAAATAAAAAATAAAAACGGTAAGTATTTTAGACGGAGGTACCATCATTTGTCTTCCTTTCCATCGCATCTATCCTCCAATCTCGTCCTTTCTCCTCCCTCTTCTACCATAGTTCACTTTTGTGCCGCCTCGTAGCATGGAATAATCCAATTAGAGAAGGAGAATGAGAATGGTGCTACCAAATCCACATGTTGGATTGACTGAGTTGAAAGTAAAATTTAAGATACACTCCATCCGTATCAGAGTCACGGAATGTAAGATGTTTTGTTTTTTAAGTCAAGATTATCCATGTTTAACTAAATTTATATGAAAGAAAAAAATTGTTCCACCGAATGTTTGAACGACAAAAGGGGCAAAACAGTTAACAATAAGAACTACTCCATTCATCCATAAATATAATCATTTCTAGCTATAAAACTAGGTACATTTATATTTAGATTCATAGTTAAAAATGTTTATATTTAGGGACAGATAAAGTAGTAACATGTATATACAGTACTTCTACAAACACTGATGTATTTCAAATTCAATGTGGCAATAGACGTAACACACTGCCCCCATAGTGACCGTTCATTACAATTGAGGATCCATGTACCAAAGGGCTCATAACATAGAGATTTTGGAGGATTATCTAATATGAAGTCCAATCTTCTTGATAGAAATTATTGTGTCCATCTCTTTTCTAAATTTCTGGGTTTTTCTTGCACTCCATCCAGACAGTTATTTCTATGGTGTTGTGTTTTTCAATTCATAGAATTTGAGGTGCTATAGTTTTTTTTTTTTTTTTTGAACTCGAGGTGCTATACTTTTTAGTTTAGAGAGATACGTTCCAAACTAAGGGCCTCTACGGAACACAAGTCATGATCAATCCTTAAGAACTCTAAATGCAAAGAGTGACCCATGTTATTTAGATGGCCCAAAGGGGGGAAAATGGTATATGGATGGATTTAAGAGTGGGTCAAACACGACATTTTCCAAGGAGGCTACCACTTCTCTGATGTCACATCTGTTACTCAAATGGAAATATCGCGAAACACAGTAGTGTGATGCAAGGGAACCATTTCTTTTGTTCCAAAATGCCGTCCTCCTGTGCATTTGATAAAGGCCATGGTATTTATACAGACTTGAAAAATCTTGGGCGGCTTTGCCTGCCGTTGTCAAGATGGGCTGGACTCGGGCATGCGATTTCAATGGCAGGCTATTCCAGGCTTCAATATTGACCGGGTTTACTCCGTTAGGACGCACCTAAACTTCTTAAGAGACCTGTGGAGCACAAATATCATAGAATACTTGAGCGATTTTCGTTATAATCATAATTCTCATGACAAATATATACTGCTGGCGGACATCCGATCTCTTTCATAGGTTAACATCTTCATTGAGTTGAAATGTGGCTACTCTATTAGCTGAGAACAGACTGATGAGAGTTTATTATTGGTGACTCGTTCCAATCTCTTTAAAATACAGTATTTCTGGGAAATATGTACAACTGAATGCGGTAAACAATTCCAGCAGTCAGTAGCTGCTAGTATTTACTAGTACTACTAAATCCATGAAGGAACAAGAATACTATCAAGATTGCGATGCATGTATTGCAGTACCTAATGATTCTTTCATGATGTATCCATCTTGAAGCCCAGGCTCATAAGCAGCTGCTGTAGGGCCTTCCAACCCCAAAGCAACTCACGTTCAGAAGCACTAGTCCACCCATTTTCTACTGGAACACCATCATCATCTGTACTTTCAGCATAACCATCGTCAGCACACGTTGCCACACTGTCGTTTTCTGGTTCTGTGTCTGCTGTTACATGAAGTGCCTCTTGTTGCGGTTCATCTATAATTAACTGATTAAAAAATTGCACTGTGTAAGTATGATAGCAGCATGGAGTGATAAAGTAAAAGCAAACTATGAAATCAGATAATATGATCTAGACAGCAGCCAATGTCATGGGATGTTTGGATGAGATTAAGGCACTAGAAAGCTCACACTGTACACTAAAAAATAACCTCTTTTTTTTTTCAGAACCCCTGATTTATCCGTCTTTACACCTATAACCCATCTTCTATTGAACGGATGATCAAATGCTTGATGATTCAGTTTCCTTTGTACACTATATGTTATCTGGAAATAGGAACCAGAACCATATGGATATGGTGTTCCAGTATACAGTAAATGATTTTTAATGCCTTTAATGTGTAAACAAACCAGTCACTAGCAAATTGTATCATGGCTCCTCTAATCTAATTGAGATAAAAATAGAATAATTCCAACCAGCAAGCATATAGGGTAAACTGAACTACTTATTTTCAGCAGAGCAGTTGAGAAATATATTTCCTCTGGGATTTTGGAAATAATAGACTTAACACAAGAAGGTATCAGCGATGAATAGCTCATCAAAGCATTACCTCTGATTGGTTGGCTTCACGTACATTCATCGATTCCACTTGAACAGAAGTACCCATGGCAACTACTGATTTGTTGTCGTCCCCACCAACACTTGATTCGTTATGTATGGCCATTTGATTGTCATCCACTTGTAGCTCATCTGCTGCAACAGAACCATTTCTGCTTTCACTGTCATCTGGAACTACCACCTCCTCCATCCCAACAAACACTTTAACCTCCTCTTCTATTATCTGATTATTCACATTTCCCCAATCTTCGTAGACAACTAGAGTGTTTGCAGTTTCACTTGTCTTTATCCTTCTATTAGGCCCATTCTGCCAATGCAACTTGCCTGACAAATCTTGCAGCACGAACTTGAACTCAATCAACCTGTTGGCTGGCAAATCCTGTCCAGAGAAGAAAATGTGTCATGAAAACACATCAAGAGGAGAGTAAAACATCCCACAATGTGCACGATTCGAAGCTTACTTTCTCTGCAGTCCAGTCGTGGCCATCTGACCAATCCAAAGCCACTGCCTTCGACAGATCCCAGAGGCCGAGCGCCGGGTCATCACCGACAAGGTGCAAGCTCTGCCCGAACGTGCATTCCTTCTTTAGCACAAATCTAACACGCACCGTCTTCCCAGTAACTGGAAACAAGTCAATAATAGGTTGATAGACAATAAAACTAAACATCCATCACTACCAGATGGTTTTCACCATTTCTGCTGTTACATTACATCATGTCCTAAGAAGAGGAGCTTACCACCAAAGGTAGATGAAATTTCAACAGAAGCCACATCCCCATCCCCATGGACCTCCTCACCATCAGCCTACAGCAACAATAACCAATGTGAGTTTCTCCCCCATCTGCGCCAAATGACCAAACGAAAAACGACCCAGCTATTTCGATTCGACGCAACATACGCACCTCGGGCGCTGGCGCCACGGCGCCCTCCTGCACAGCCGAGAGCGGCTCGATTCGTTCCGGGAGCGCGGCGACGAGAGGCGCCCGCCAGCGGCGGCCGGGCGGGGCGAGGCCTGCGCCTACGACGACTACGACGCGTTGCTTTCCCTGGCCGGAGCCGCGGCCAGCCCGGACCTGCACCCGCGGCCCGCAAAGCGCGGCGGCTTCCATGGACGGGACGACGGAAGGGGAGGATTTTGGATTTCCGCCTAGAGATGAGCCGCGAGGAGTGGCGCTTCACGAGGCGATCGATCGGTCGATCGGGTGGCGACGAGGCGCGTCAGCCAAGGCAAGACCGGCAAGGTTGGTGGGGCACGGGAGCACGAGGGTTTCGTGGGGTTTTTGCGGTGGGGAGGAGAGGGAGAGAGTACGGAGACAGTGAGATCCCCTGGCTGGTTGGCAGGAGGGGACGGCGACGAGGGAGTAGTGGGACAGACGACGAGCGGGCGCGGACTCTTCTGATGATTGATCGATCGATCGATCGATCGCCTCGCCTTCGACTCCCGTTGGATCTCGCGCGTCTCGGTGTTCGGGAGAGTTCCGCACTTCCGCACCTGCCGTTACACGCGGCCACCTAGCAACTAGCAAGGCAAGTCAGCTCAACCTTTTCCGCAGTTTCCCCAATTCCCAGCGGCAGGCAGCATTGCAAGGCCAAGATTCGGAATTTGGCATTGGGGATGTTTGGAACAGCTAGCAGCAGCTACAGTGTGTAGCCCAGGTTTACGATTTTGTCGATTTTTTTTTCACAAAATTTCGATGTTTCGGTAGAATTCGGTGAAGTTTAAATTTAAAATCATAAAATATGAAAAGATTCTAAAAAAACATAATAATAGTATGACATTGAGTATTTTGGCATAAAAATTATTCAAAAAATATTAAATCTAGATGAAATTTATCAAAGTTGATTAATGTTCATGTCCATAGAAGTATATCATGGGCAACGAGAATGGCGGTATTAGTAGTGAACTGGACTTAAAACTATGTAATAGACTTTTAACCTTGGAACTTATCTATAGGACTTTGATATTATGGCAGCGCCACACGCCCGCAATGGATATTATATTTCTCTTATGGTTGCTAAGGACGCATCATGAACTTTCAGTATTATATGTATTGCATATAAGGTATTTGTCAATGCAAATATTTTTAGGAAAGGACTTGCCATTTTTTTAGAAATTCTTAGGTCAATCTTTGCATTCACCACAATTTTCTAGCCCCTATACAATATTAGAACATTTGCACCATGAAAAATACAAGTGTTTTTTTCGTTCGGAATTTCGTAAATTCCAACCGATTTTTGCTAAATTCCAAATGGATTTCGTTTGGTAAATGTGTTTTCAAAATACCGAGCATTTCGGTCAAAATTTCGAGCGGATTTTTTGGTATCTTGCTAAGGATTGAATTTAAATTTTGGTTTGCGAATCTTGTCCAGAATTCGCCGAATTCCAAAGTTCCAACCAGACTTCGCAGATTTCGACGTTTCGGCTGTCAGCGAAAAAAGACGCTTCTTCAGAATTGTAAACCCTGATGTCAGCTTGATGCAATTGTTCACGTATCCAGCAAATACAACAACCAGATTCAACATAAAGCATAGCAGCTAAACAGTTGTGGTGCTCGGTGCAGCCCAAGTTGCTGTGGCTGGACACTACGTAGCTGCCGAATTTGCCCATTCCGGGTCTTTTTATCTAAGTCCGTATAGTACATCATTTCGAATTGCAATTCTCTCGTGAAGACTCCCTCTGTCCATTCGTATTAGTGTCTGAACATGTCACATACAATAATACAGACTTACTTTCCTCTGGAGAAACACCAATGATATGATGGTAAAGTTGTGGGTGCATAACTTCAACATCAAGTTTTAAATCCTGGTGCTCATGAAGTGGGCTAACAATAGAAATTTAGTAAGATCAGAGATTATAGCTATTTTTTTTCCCTTTCTTTGAGTGTATGTTAGGGGATACATTCACGGGTGTGTGTGAGTGTAGTGTTGCTTGGGTAGTGATATGTGCGTCTGTGTCTACTATGTAAGAAGAAAAATTCTTCCCTCTAACTTCAGCTAGTTTCTATTTCTTTCCTCGGACTTTAGGTAGTTGAACCTCCAAATAAGTACCAGTATCTCATTTGGTAACTCTTTATTCACTTATCAAAGTTGATTACAGTCCATAATCAAAACAGACATGAGAATTTCTGGTGGAGCAGAGACCAAGTCGAAACACTCGCCAGAAAAACAAATTTAGCTAAATCAATGAATTTAATTGTGAATATTAATATCAACAAATTTAGATTGCAAGGTACTCCTTCGTCCCAAAATATAGCAAGTCTCAAAGTCGAATATTTTAAACATTGAATATTAATAGTGAAAACAAACTATTATAATGAACTACCACGTAAAAATGATACTATTAGATTCATAATTAAAAAACTATTATAATATACAACTATTTTAATTTGAAATGACATATTTTTACAAATATTATTGGTTAAAGTAGCACCTCGAAGACTGTAAAGAGTAAAAAACTGATTATATTTTGGGATGGCTTATATTTTGGGACGGTGGCAGGACTTCTTTTCATCTTCATTCAAATAAAAAGGTCGCTTTCCCAGCGGATGAGAAATGGATAAGCTACAACAATACTGCCGACAATGAAGAAGACAAGATTTAGATTTCAAAGCACATGAGAGTTTAGGTTTGAGACCAACCAAATAATCCACTGCTATCAACACGAAAGATCATTGCAATTCAGGTTTGGGGACCATATCAAGTTTAGGTGTGGATTCAATCAGTTTAGAATCTTCTCATGAGTAGTCTGCTGAGTTCCGAAGTACTCTACCATCCATATAGTACTTCCATCACTTTGAGCATCAAAACAAGCACATACCCCGTATAAATGAACAGTTTTCAGCATGACAACCTTGTCAACCAAAACTCTTTTGTAAGTTGTAAACTAACCAAAGCTATTCGGATTACAAAAACAATATCAGATGAGAAAACATCACTGCTACATTAGGATTAGCGAAAGAGTAAAATTTACTCCTGCTTTCAACAAGCCATATCATTCTCAGGAAATTTCAGGCTGCAGTAGGTTAAATACATTGTGAAAAGGTTTGCTTGTTAGCATATCGAAAGCAAGGCACATTAAGTACAAATATATACTGGTGTAAGTTTCAACTTCTGACTAGAACTCTAGAACAGTTTTAAGACTTTTCACAACTTGTAGTAACCATCAAGACTTCAGATTTCATGTACAATAATGACAAACAAATATTAAAGAGGCCAGCATGAAGCTGGACCCCCCACTCCAGATAACAAGATTAAAGATCAAAGATAAACATAGAGCTGAATACACTCCAAACTTCTGTATTACAATACAGAGTATTGCATCTGAACCACATTTCAGGTTCTCAACGAACAAAATCTCCAGAATGAAAATTAAGAATCGGGTTATTAACATTTTTCACGACATTAGTAACTTCATAAAGAATGAAACAATTAAACACCAACCGAATTATGAATTATGCTGTTGCAACTGGTCCATGAACTATCTACATGGCAAAACCTCAAACTTATTCTCAGGTAGCAGTCAATAATATACATATAATCAAGAGAAGAAAGAAACAACCAGAAGTCCACAATTACTAAAGTAATCAGTGTAGACTGTAGATATAATCATACTACAATAGAGAGGCAGAGCTCATGGGGATCTTACGGACTTACGACGACGGCTCGCTCGCCTCGGTCGTCTTCGGCTGCGGCGGGGGCTTGGGGCGGCTGTCGTAGTCGACGACCTCGGCGTCGGTGACGGAGCGGGAGTGCTGGACGATGGATCGGCCGATGGAGTTGATCCACTCCTCCTTCTCCTTCTCCGAGTCGGCGATGAAGTACATGGTGTCGACCGGGGTGGAGAGCTCGAAGGCGAACTCGCGGTTGATGATGTCCTCGGCGCCCTTGACGGTGAGGCAGGTGGCGACGGGGATGACGCCGCGGGGCACCGAGCCGCGCGTCACGGCGGCGTCCTTGAACCAGAACAGCCGCCCCTGCTTGAGCACGAACCACCGGCGCCGCCACGTCTTGATGTACTCCCCCTGCTTGTTCAGCCACCCCGTGCGCTCCGCGCCGTGCCAGAACTCCACGCCGCCCCCGGCATCGTCGTCCGCGTACGACGAGGACCCGCCGCCGGCCGCGCCCATCACCGCGCGCCACAGGCTGGCCGCCATATCGCCGGTGGGATTTGGGGATCGGGTGGGCTCTCGCGCCGGATGGGATGGGGGAGGATCGGAGTCAAAGTGGGTGGGGGCTGGGGGGTTGCTCGCCGCTCTGCTAGATTCGGCCGCAAAGGCGCCTCATGAGTCATGAGTCATGATCTCATCGCCTCGTCGCAATCCCCAACCGAGTGCAACTGATTCTTTGGTAAAGTAGTTAAAATCTGACGGCCTAAATCACAAGAATCCGCGAAATCCTGATCGTTAAGTCGTTTATGATTCTAATACTACTAACTAAGCCTAGAAGCTGCATGGGCTGAAAAGCCCAGTTTTGAAGGGCTGGCTTTAACGAAAAAAAAGAATGGGCTTATAAACGTGAAATAATTTTGGGCGGCCCATGGCCCTCAACAAATCATTTTTCATTTTACGAAGGTTCAACCACAATGCATATTGCACGATAGAAATGAGCACGACACGAACACTGGCGCAGTGGCGGATCCACCCTATCAGCAGGGTGGGTCGGCCGACCCAGTTACGGTCTGCGTTATCTCAAATCTCTAAAGACCACCGGATATTTTTCTAAGGCTATCAGCTTAATTTAAGTAGAAAATATGGTCATTTTTCACTATAAGAATAAGAAAAATCGTGGAGTTAGATATCGATGCTATATTATTTCGATTTTGTCGCTCGATGCTTGAATTATTGACGCACACGATGCTTGACGGTGTATTTCCGACCCAGCTATATTTTAATTCTGGATCCGCCACTGCTGTGGCGTAATAACTCACTCTACTTTCATCATTGAATCATATTCATATGGCATTTATATTCGCATGTACCATGAACAGAAGAACCTACATGTCACAACCAATTTCACACCTCTCAAACAAAAGAGAACGACGGCAACAACACACATGTATCAAAGCCCCAGAGCATGCATACGGGGAGTCATGACGCAGGGCAAGTAAAATCTAGTCAGTGACCCACACGCTGTCCTACAATATGCTGATTGCTGCATGTGACAACACTCTAGAAGGGTGAGCGGGTTGTACACTACACAAGACGGCGGGACGACGCTCCTAGCTTGTCCCCGGTCGGCGCCGCGAGGCCCGCGACACACGATTTTTGCCTAGTGGTGCGCCGGAGCCGGGAGTGGCGCCCCCGCGTGCGCCTTGGGTGGGCACTGGTAGCACTTGGCGAAGAGCCCGAACGTGTCGATCTGCTTGATGAAGTTGGTGACGCTGGCCCAGCCGCCGAGCCCGAACCCGACCACCAGCACCCACGCCACCACGAACACGTTCACCACGAACATCCCGCTCCAGCTCGGCAGGAAGCCCGGCGGCTTCTCCGCCGCGTTCTGTTGCATCAAAACCAAACACACAACCACGTTAGCGGAGGCACGTTGGACAGGCAGGCTTAGCCTTCAGGCCGACCTCCCGGTGAATTGCGCGTTAATGTCCCCGTGTGCCGGTGCCGATCGGGCCGGCGCGGCTGGTGAAAGACAGAACAGCGAGAACGACCCGTCTGCCCGGCCGTCCATGTCGCCGCCGACCGATCGAGGCGTGCCAGGGCAAGTAACGTCCAGAGCTGATCCGCGTGGCTGCCCCGTCGTTGTTGGAGACACCAGAAATTGAACCTGTCGGTATCTGGAGGGCGAGCCGGAACAGCACCAGGAGAGCACTCTCGGCATCAGGGCGCTGTTCATGCGTGTGGCACTAGCGATAGTAGCAGGCTGGCCCCAGTTAGGGACGGATCCCGTAGGGGCAATTCCATATCTGAACAGTGATTAGCAATAATACGTGCCAATCCATGCGTGTAGAAGCTACTAGTTAGCTAGCAGAAGATTGTCTTTCGTGTGTGTGTGTCACGTTGGCACTGGGTGATCAAGCAAAGAAAAGTCAAGGGAGTAAGACGCATGCACTTACCAATCTGGCGGAGGCGGAGCGGTAAGTGAGGATGTGGGCGAGGGCGGGGATGATGTAGACGGTGAAGCTGACGAGGAGGGCGCCGACGGCGGAGTTGATGGGCCCGAAGAAGGGGAAGATGATGGCGAGGAACCAGATGGGGACGACGATGGGGAGCCTCGCGGCGGCGCGCTTGCAGAGGCTGCGGCAGTCGTGGAGGCCGATCACCTTCTCCCACACGAAGTAGAGCGGGGTGCACGCGAACCCGAACGTGATGAACTGGTGGATCAGCATCAGGATCACCGCCGCGTCGCGCCACCCGGTCCGCGGCAGCAGCGAGAAGGCGTTCGAGTGCGTCAGCAGCGCGTCTCCGAACGCCCAGTACATCGCCGCCGCCGACGGCAGCGTCAGCGTGAACACGTACAGCGTCGCCACCAGGTAGATGTACTTGAACTTCTGCGGCTTCCACATCGCGTGCATGATCTCGCTGCATACAAAGCCAATCGAGTTTCGTTAATTGTTCAGACAATATGTCTTTTTTTTCCTCCCAGATTGAGAAAATGAATCACATGCCAGCCTCTGCATCCAAGTATGCACATTGCCAGAGTTCTCGACCAACAGCATATGATTTCTAATAAAGCTATTCAGCGGCATACAATAGCTGATTATTTGAAACGATGAAACTTTTCATTACTTCATTTTATCTTAACGCCAATACAATATACAAAGCGAGAATCGACCCTGCTTCGAACAAATGTACTAATGAGCTTTTGCATACACATCCCAGAATAATATAAGGAACTTTACTACTTTAAGTTGATTGGATGATAAGAGATCAAGCATGGGGGCAAGGTAGTGCTTATCCTAGTCATGATATTTATAAAGATTGGGACATGAGGAATCTCCCATTACCTGATTAACTTTCACTACATCATTCAGCTGGTGAAGCTTAGTAAACAGAGGGGAACCGACAAATACGGCCAAATGAAGCTATTTGCCGATTACATTAATAATCTAACACACTCTCAGGTAATGGCAGCTAGCTATTGTCATCACTCAGCACTCAAAGTTCAAAAAACCCTCAATTGCTTTGGGCAAGAAATTAATTGTGATCAATCGAGAAGGGTACAACCAAACTGACATAATTGGGATGGAATTCTCAAAGTAGGCCTTTGTGCCTTTCACAGCACTAATCAAAGGTTATCACGACGATATAAAATGGAATCATGAAGAATAACCGATCAGTTATTGAATTGTCGCAATCCGATATATTCCCTCCGTCCTTAAATGTTTGACCCCGTTGACTTTTTAATATACGTTTGACCTTTCATCTTATTCAAAAAAAATTTATAAAAAATATAAAACTATATGTTCATATAAAAGTTTATTTAACAATAAATTAAATGATAGAAAAAAATTAATAATTTCCTAAATTTTTTGAATAAGACGATTGGACAAACATGTATAAAAAATATCAACAACGTCAAATATTTAAAGACGGAGGAAGTATGTCCTATCAGGCTATCACTGAAGTTGGGCGGCATTGGTTTATTCGATGTTAACTCCGCACTAGTTGGACTGGAACCAATCCACATCATCTACCCTCTGGAAAGAACATTTTACCACTATTTTTTGTAGCCGAATTTTAAAGACAATGGGCTCAATAAAAACATCCGGGCGATTGACACACCTCACTGATGCTAATTATTCCTCCGTTGTCTCTAATCATCACGACCCAAAGAACATCATAGCAGGTATCTCAGATTAAGCACAAGAAATGGACAACGGGAATAAAGGAATGTTCACTAGGAGTATTGAAATGCATGGTGGTCATCATGGGACTTCGAGTACAGGAGCGTAGGGTGATCGCCAAGATGCCAACATTAGTTGGCGGAAAAAGTACGCCGAAGGTCCCTCAACTTGTTATCGAGTTATAAAATCATCCCAAACAGCAAAACCAGATATATGAGGGACTCAACTCAGGCAAAACCAGAATCATCCCCAAACCACAAAACCATTCACTCAACTCAGGTAAACCCGGGTTTTGAACCGTTCACTCAACTCAGGTAAACTCGGGTTGAAAACCACCAAAGGACGTAAAGTGAACAGTTTTGTAAGATGAGGGACGTCATATCTAGTTTTGTAAGTTGAGGGACCTTTGGTTTGGGGACGATTTTGTAACTTAATGACAAGTTTAGGGACCTTCGTGTATTTTTTCCTTAGTTGGCTATGTTCCATTTCTGTGTAACCAGTGGTTGGAATAAGATGAACCATTTGGTTTTCAAGGGCCGGAACCTGAAACAATTTTTACTTATTTGGATCTGCAACCCGCGCTTCTTTAATAACATCTTATTATGCCAAGGAGGGGACCAAAGATGGAGCAGAAACCAGACTAAATGTAGACCTTAGGCAAAAGCAAGAAATGCATGGTGAAAGCTACGGTAGGTAGCAACGATCATCATTGGCTCATAGATGGCTCTCCGGAAGACACTGGACCCGGTTTGTTGATCACCATTAATTCATGACAAAAATTAGCAGATACCATGTATGCTCATGAATCATGCCCACATACAAAAGAACAGTGGTACGGAGTTGTTTGAGCACTTACACAGTGACGGCGTGTCCGCCGAAAGTGTAGAGGATGTTGGTGGCACCAGTGAAGTAGAGCACCAGCTTCTTCGGACCCGAGTGCTCCACGCCGTCAACCTGCGACATCGATCGAATTCGGCGTCACGCCGAATCATACATAGTACATCGTTAGCCCCCAATTTATCATTGTGATCATGCTGATAAATAGTGGGGATCATTCATGTGCCGGCTGATGATTCACCTGGCCATGGACGGCGGCGGCGATGGTGAGATACCAGGCAGTGTAGGTGGTCATGCCGAGGCCGAGGAATGACCAGATGCGGTAGTTGTGGAAAGAGGGGATGAACACCGTGGTGGTGCAGCACGCCCCGAATATGTATGTCCATGTCCTCTTGTCCAGCCGGTCGTTGATGTAGTAAATGTTACTGCGTTTCACCGATGCATGCAGTACAATTTGTCAATTTCCATGGCTTCTCCATGAACAAAATAAAGAAAGTATGAACTCGATCGGCGAACCTTGCACAGGCGATCAGCTGGATGACGGAACCGAAGAGCAGGAAGGTGCAGTTGAACGCGAGGCCGGCCGCCTTCCAGTACGGGCCCAAGAGCCCGTCAAGAACTTCGAACCACTGGTCAGTGACAAAAGAGAACAGAAAAAAAAACATTTAGTCTAATCTAATCCATATGCCAGTTTGATGCGTGTACTAGAGTGGTGTAAGCAGATGCATGCTGATCGCGTTGCTGGAGGTTTGCTTTAGAGATAAGGAAGCTGCAGGGAGAGAGCATGCAAAAGCGGCTTTCTGTTGGACAAGCAACGATCTGCTCAAAATTCCAGAGCATGATCACGAGGGATCCAATTCCGATGGGGAAAATGAGCAGGAGACGCACGCACGAGAACGCAACCCAGCACCAGCAGCAGGAAACCCGGAAACTGACGAAACTGAAACTGTTTTTCGAAGATGCAAGGAGGAAAGGAGTGTGGAGATCAAGCCTGCCGACCTGGATGACGTGGTTCTTGAAGCTGACCCCTTCCTTCTCCTTGCGGGTGCGGTACTCGACGTAGAGGACGCTGATGAGGTACGCCGTCCAGCTGCCCATGAGTCCGTAGAATATCTGCAGCAGCACGCCGGAGAGCATCCCCAGCTGCGAGAAGGAGTACGGCAGCGTCAGGAGCACCTGCGCCACCTGCAGAAACCCAAACCAAATCAAAGCGTCACTATCAATCTGTCATCGTGATCGTCGTCGATGTGAGCGAGACATTTTTCGTTACCTGGTTGGAGGCGCAGCTGAACCAGGCGTCCCAGACGGAGCCGCCGTGCCAGAGCAGGTTCTTCATGCTGAACCCGCCGTGCTGCTGCTCGGCGGCGTCCTCGCCGCCGTCCCACTCGACGCCCATCGCGCCGCGGGACTCGTCATCCTTCCCGGCGCCGCCGCCGCGGCCGTTGGTGACGTCCGCCACGATGGCCTCCTCCGCCTGGTCGCCGCCCGGCACCATATTCCTGCCTCCGCCGGCCTTCCCGTCTCCAGCCGCGCGACTTCACAGCGAAATCGAGATGAAATTCAGAGTGATGAACAGAACGAAACAGACTTGGCAGGGCGAGTGGAGTATAAATACCGACACCAACCTGCCTCAGTAAATGGCAGCGCTGCCGGCAAACTGCGGCACGCGCCGGCGGAATTTACTGTGCTGTCGATCGAGAGGCGCGTGCTTTTCTCGAAGGCAAACGTACGGACGGCGGCGGCGGCGGCGGAAACGAGACTGCAGAGCCCGTCAGTTCGATCACACATCCACACGCGGATAGGATCAGAGAGACAGCGAGATACAGCGCAGGAGGCTGGCAGTTATTACTTCGCCGCGCGATTTGCGGGATCCTGCAGACCCGCGCGCCGCCCTGCCCTGCCTCTCGGATCTTCCCGCGATCCCCACCCGCGGCTGCGTGGGCGCGCGGGGCTCCCGTTTTTTCCCCGTTTTTCCTTCTGTGCGCTCGCGCTTCCTTCACGACGAGTATAGGAACGCGTACTCTCTAGCACGGCGAGGCAGGCCCAAGCCGACGTGGGACGGCGGGCGGGACGGAGACCGTGTTTCACGGTGGATTTGACGTGCGAATTTAGAAGGGGAAAAACGTAGCGCTGCCACTTTTATAGCGCTTCGCTTGGCACGTTAAAATTCAGCAGATGAAGAGACCCCTATCTCTTCAGTTTTGCTTCAAGGCACAGTTTTCTTTTTTACTATCATATATATATTTTTTAACTATTGATTGTTCCGTATACTGCATAGTTTATATAACTATATTTTTCTAATTTTAAATAAAAATATTGCCAACATATCTACTAAAAATTACATGAGTTAAGTTGTATAAGTTGTAACTGCTATTTATATAAGTGTGCTGTAACTACTAATTGCAGTGTACTCTCTCTGTCCCAGAAATACATCGTGTTTGCAATAATGTCAAGTCAAATATTTTTAACTTTGATCCTTAATATATATAAAAAAAGAGTGATCATATAAAATAGTTTTATTAGATTTGTCATTAAACATACAATTATAATATACAATTTTTATTTAAAAATACTTATTTTTAAAATATCATTGGTCAAAAGACTGTCTTGAAGATCGTGTTGAAAAGTGGGACGGAGGGAGTCCAGACTATTGGCTATAGCACAACAACCTCCATGCCTATTTTTTTTTCTAGCACGGATGATGATGCAATCCAACGATTAAAGAAGCGTGTGACTTTTAAGAAAAGAATCACACGGAAAATATAGAGTAAATTCGTTGATTAGAAAATAGCGCTACAATTAGTATTAAGTTTTGGAGCAATTGCACTTTTCCACTGGTTTGAACTGTTATGGCAAAATAAAAATTACAAAAATGTCATCGGAACTATCCTTTGAGTTGTCATCCTTGTAAAATAGAAAAAAACGGTGACAAATTTACAAGTGCTCTTTATATTTTTATCTCCCATACAGTGTAAGTTTTGAAATTTATATTATACAAACATATATATAATCTATAGCGTAAGTTTTGAGATTTATAATATAGATACAGATAATCTAGAATTTTTGGTACACAAAAATAGTTTTAAACCTCCCATCATCTATTGATTCAGGGGTCAATATATATTACACTTGCCTCAAAGTTGATAAAATGTTGTTTATCACTATCTTTGTTCCACAAAGAAGGTTTTCATCACACGGTTTTCAAAAGTACTGTAAGATTTAGTTTGGTGAATGAAACAATATCTCTACACATAACTTCATCTAACGGTTTCATATGCTAGCAATTAAATACAAGTATTAACTCAATATTGGCCTAATTGAGTTGGGAAGAAACCACACAATGTCAATGGTGTTTCAATGAAGTTTCATGTGCTTGAAAATAGCACTGACCATATTTCATCCTCTTTGGCTGCCATATTATTATTTTTGCTGATTTGACACTTATTTAATGCCGATAAAACCTCCATTGAGAGTTGAGCTTGGCTTGTGTTTGTCCAGTTGAGGAGTAAGGTGCCTTTTATTACTCCTTCATTAAAAAAAGATATATTTTCCTATGTATGTGGACAAGTATTTATCTAAGTGCTGAGTATGTATCTACCTCTCTTGCAAAGAAGTTTTTCCAGCTACTTATCCAAGTGCTTGTCCAGGTACTGAGCCAACAATACCTTTTTTTATGGAGGCAGTACAATTCAAAGACAATTAGTAAAACCAACCACTATAATGTAATAAGTACAAGGACCAACATTTCCTTGTATAAATTAACCAATATAAATTTTGTTACAAAGCCAATTAAATTATGATTATAAGCATGTTTTTATGAGCAATTTACCCCAATCAGATTACATGCCTGCTTTTTTACATCATTTTGCAGTGGGTGCTCTGAAACAATTTCAAATTTTTGTGTCATGTATGTTTTTTGCTTCATGTATAGCAATTTGAGTTGTCAAGATATACCAATTTTTTTTAATTTTTTGTTTAACAATCATATTAAATTTACATTTAATGCCATAGACTTTTCATCTATCTAATAGAACTTTGGTGAAACCATTTACCCAAAAGGTAGGTGTAACACATGCAGGTCATATTTCCAAGAATGTTTATGTATGTTATTAATTTCCCTTTGGTGTAACGCAACCAGGCTATATTGGGGAGGGTATAATTATGTATAACATTACCTTTCCTTTTGTTGTTATTCTACTGGAAAGAACAATATTGTTTTAGCAAAATATATCAATAATAATAGATTCGCATGATTTTCTAACCTTCTTACCTTAGAGCTAAGGTAAAGTCGAAAGGGTGAGGTGGAGACTCTAAAGGACTTCTTGATAGGTGCCACCACTTGTCCCGGTGTCATGCTTCTCTTCATGGGTTCCTATGGGATCCATCACCTATTTTATATACTCCATCCGTCCTAAAATACAAGCATACTAAAATTGTATACAGACTTCTACAATTTGCTTCGACCATTAATTTCTTACATTAGATATTATCAAAAACTATAAAATTTATATTATATAAAAATACACTCATAAACTAGTGATGCCGTGTGCATAATACAAAACAATCATATTGTTAGTTTAACTATTAATCAAAACTTTCAAATATTGACTTTGTGGAAAACGAGGATGTTTTGTAATTTAGAATGGAGGAAGTATATGTTACTACTGTTGTCCATTTTCATCAGGCCCATTGAGTTCCCCCCGCCTCACCTCTTTTTATTGTTTCTGGCAACTCGTACTGCAAATTTGATTGCGATTGCCCTCACCCCGCAAGCACTTGGCATCATTCTTCCTTGCCAGCGATCTCACCCCTGATATCTTATAATGTCTTTGCTTCGGCCACACCACCCCAAGTCTACCCTCTCCTTTTGCCACACACAGTATAATATTTGCTATCGCAACCTTCACTCAAACTCTTCCCCTGATCACTTCTTTACCCCTATCTCATAGTAACCAAGCCCAAACATAGCTAAATGCATAAGTGGTGAAGTTTTCAAGAGCTCCAGTGTGGCCAGTGTCGGGGCCTCGGGGGCTTACCAAATTAATAGTTATCGTCGCTAGCTGTCACCGGTGAGTAATACTCGCTGCCACTCCTCGTTAGTGATCTGGTTCCTCGTATAGATCTTAAGGCCCCGTTGAAATCTGACGAGGGGAGGTGGATTATTCTGGACCCGTAAAACGAGAAATGTTATTAGTGTATGATTCATTAAGTATTTACTATTGCAAACTATAAAAATAGATTTATTAGACTTTTTAAAAGAAGTTTTATATAAAAGTGTTTTTTTAAAAATATATACGGTTTAGCGACTTGGGAAGCATGCACGTGATAATTCGATAAGTGAAAATCCTAAATTAGCTTTTTAGCTGAAGAACTCGAAATCTCACTTTTGATACGGCAATATTGTAAGACCTTACAAGTCTTTCCCCACGTGCATGTGATGCTTCCATCATGCGCATGAGACTAACCTTTGCTTGAGAAAATAGCCTACTCTGGTGGAGAGCACTAAGCACGCCCGAGCTTGTCTTTAGATTCGAATTTCGGAAAGGCTACGTAGATAGATTAGATGGACAGGTACCGGCGAACATCATCATAATTTTGCCCGATAAGACATATGGGTAAGATTTGTCCTTCTGATATCCGAGATGATCATTAGTTTTCAGGAGTAATTCTTAGTAATAAAAAGCAAGCATCTTGCCCAATTCCAACAGTTTTTGCAATGTCAACTTCTGAAGCACATCCTACGAAATACTCCTAAAAACTTCGGAAGCACCTTGCCCTGCTAATTCCACGTGGGGTAGCAGGTTAATTTTAAGCAAGCTATAGGTTTTAAAATATGAAATAATTTGCTCAGTACACAGGTGAAAACAAACGCGTTAGCTGGAAAATACCATGGCTAAAGGGTATTAGTTGTAAAACACTACTCCTCCGTTCCATAATGCTATCCATCTGGACAACAGGACAAGTACTAGTCCAGGTACCTAGCCGGAAATAACTTGTCTTTTAGATGGAGGTAGTAACTGAGTTTTCTGTTTGAATTCTTCTTTTGTGGTTCTTGAGAGTGTATAGTTCATTAAATTTTATGTTCTATATATACTATTTTCTTATGATTTTTTAACATCGTGCATAATTTTTAGGCTATTTTTTTAATATATGCAACTAATTCAATAACCTAATATTTACTGCATTTGAACCTAGCGATGCTAAGATTTATATAGGTGGAACCGGAATTCAAAACTGGAAGTGAAAGGAAGATCAAGGGTGGCGTTGGCATATAGTAATCTGGAAATTTCTTTCTCAGAAAAAGGCTATAAAGATATTTTTGGTAAAAAAAAACTAACCACAATAGCGCATTCTCAAGAGTTTCTTTACCTTTTCCCGATAGTAGTTTTTTGCATCCCTTCTTTTGCACTGTATTTTGTACTGAACGTTTCTTTGATATTGAAATTACCAAATTTGTTATTTGGGATCCATATATAAACATGCACGTGTGTCAGTCTTCCAGGCAAAAGAAAAAAAGGATGAATAGTGTCCTGATCTACATCTAGTACTTCAGGCAACACGCTCAAAGCTGTAGGTTGCTCAACAAATAAAGACTATATTTTCAAAAAAGTTGATCAACAAAAAATATTTTTAAAAGATTGGTCAATAAAATTAGGCAATGTACTTCAACACAGTGAAAGTGTACAAGTTCCTGAGAGCATGTGTCCTTTTTTGTAATCAAAGTATTTATAAAAGAATCTAAAACAAACAAATGCACAGCTATCTATATACCATCTGTCGATCATTACATAAATTAAGTGCAATATAGATTTGATATCTGCATGATGAAAAAGCAAATCAGACTAACAAGTTCAGTCTCATTCAGTGTTTTTTTTCCTTCACCGATCTCTAAATCAAATTTGATATTGTATGTCGGTGGATTGATGGCTTTATACAATAGTCTGTGTTATTTCTTTGAATTGTTTGTAACTATTTGGATCGTACGTACATAGGAAAGAAAAAAAAAACGATGGCACATTTGCCTTTTTCAGGCATATCTTGACAAGAAAGCACTAAAATGTAGTTGCCTTTTTCTTTATCTTTTGAAAAAGAAAAACATTCCAAATTTTGGATGCCTTGGTGTGTGTCTGGTACATTATTATATGAAAACATGCAGCGAGATGGTACGCAATGTTGCTATCAGAAATGACTGATTTACTACTCGGGATAATAGCTAGTCATGCAACTCAAGGGTATATCGGTTGAGATCAAATTAACTATACTAAAGCATGCATCAAGGAAAACGTAATCAAACCAAGTATTTTTCTCCTACACATTTTTGGGGCTTCCTTACAGTACTCAATTCTAGTAAGTTGGGAATAGTATGCGATGACACACTCTTTCTCGTGGCCCGATCTTCTGGTGAGGGGAATAACTCTCACTTTGATCGAATGTCGTTGACGATGTGGGTACCAACCAGAACAAGCATGACGTTGTATAATCGCTACACCACAAGCGATGTCGTACCAACCATGACGCGTGGTTGATGAATTCTGCAGTGCAAACGAGAGAACACTACAAGAACAAAGTAAGATGCAATCTAAATATTGCGAATAGGTAATTAAGCACAAAATAATAGTTGCAATTGAAGTGGTAGATCTAATTGACCCGGCAAATCAATACACCAATTATTGGGGGCTCTAAATCTATAGTCGCCGACTAATGACCGAGGACTAGAGGCAAGATGAGCCGACACTTGGCAAAATTCAACTAAACAAAAACCCAATTGTTTTAGGAGGTATACGTAGTTATTTATAGATGAAAATAAAAGTTAGGGTGGCTTCTGGTTCGTGGAGGTGGAGAGATCCACTCCCGAGATAGGCCTAATCTATTACAAGGCCCAAGGCCTAAGTTTGGTTCGGAATTCAACAGCATTGCTATCTTGTTTTCACGATTCCCATTGACTCAGGATGAATTTTGACATGAGGTAAGATGGTTGAAAAGGCGATAAGATTTTGAACAAGTTTAAGATCACCCAAATCAGAGTTGGCATGAATAAATGGCAACCGTTTGAAGAAAAAGATGTCTCGGAAGACCGAACCGGGTTCCAAAATTCGCTGGACTTGAATGTTGGCATGTTGTGAGATGAAGTCGAGAGAAATAGTCAAGAAAGGTCTTAGAAAGGTTTATATCTCTCGTACTTGGTTGTATGCCTATACTTGATTGTCACATTATCCTCCTCTTCTTGTTTAGAAATTGTCCTCGTTTTCTTGTTGCAATTGTCTTCATAAAATTGGACACCATCTTTAGCTAACATAGGTGATTCCTTACTATCTTTCTTTAAGTTATCTTTCACATCCTGCAAAACGTTAAATACAAATAAAGGCACTAACATGTCCTCATGTGCGATAGTATTATGCATTTGTATTTCCTTCTCAATTTGACTTTCAATTTCGCAATTAAGCAAATAAAAGTAAATGAAAAAGATGACTCTCTCTTGGTCCGATCTTATGGTGAGGGGAAAAGTGGTGTGGTTGTATATGGTGGACGATAGGTAGAAAATATTTATAAATTAAAATCCTTACCATGCAACTGAAGCTCTGATATCAACTGATGACGCTCTCTGTCGTGGCTCGATTTTCTGGTGAGGGGGATAACTCTCGCTTTGATCAAATACGACGTTGAAGATATGGTTACCAACCAGAACAAGTCTAGGACATCGTCCAATCGCTACACCACAAGCGACGTCGTACCAACCATGATACACGGTTGATGATTCCTACATTGTAAACAAGAGAACACTACAAGAACAAAGTAAGTTGCAATCTAAATATTGCAAATAAGAAACTAAGCACAAAATAATAGTTGCGATTGAAGTGGTATATCTAATTGACCCGGCAAATCAACAAACCACTATTGGGGGCTCTATAGTTGCCGACTGAACGAGACAAGATGAACCGACACTTGGCAAAATTCAACTAAACAAAAACCCAATTGTTTTAGGAGGTATACGTAGTTATTTATAGATGAAAATAAAAGTTAGGGTGACTTCTGGTTTGTGGAGGTGGAGAGATTCACTCCCGAGATGGGCCTAATCAATTACAAGGCCCAAGGCCTAAGTTTGGTTCGGAATTCAGCAATATCACCATCTTGTTTTCATGATTTTCGTTGACTCGGGATGAATTTTGATATGAGACCAGATGCATTGGAAAGGTGATGAGATAAGTTTTCCAATAAGTTCAAGATCACCCAAATCGAAGTTGGCATGAATAAATGGCAACCGTTCGAAGCCAAAGATGTCTCGGAAGGCCGAACTAGTTTCTAGAATTCACTGGACTTGAATGTTAGCTTGTGAGATGAAGTCGACGTGAGACTTTGAGAAATAGTAGAGAAAGGTCTTGGAATGATTTATATCTCTCGTGTTTGATTGTATATCTATACTTGATAGTCACATTAGTATGGATGGAATATATCCGGTAAATTATATCAATATTAAATAATATAATAACTTCAAGAAATTACTCACCACACCAACGAATTTAAGTAGTATATCATTATGAATTCACGAAGTTTCTTGCATAATGAGCTTGCACAATTAGTATCGTCTGTTTCTATACAAACCTATATTATTGTGTACTACAAGTGTATGAAACTATGTACTAACCACTATTACACATTTAATCTCGATCATCTATTTACTAATATAATTGACTATTATACATTGCCGTATATGAGTCTAATTTTCCATAGAGCATATGGCTGAGATCCTGCCTAAATTCCACTCAGCTTCTCACAGCCTGTTGCTGGAATCAGTTCCTAAATGTTAGGCATGTAGCAGTAGATAGGAACACACTTTCTACAGCCCTCCTGACGGAAAGCGACCCGCACCATATATATACTGGACTAATGGCTATTGTGTTCTCTACTTCTCTACCCATTTAGCTCCCACGATTGGAGGCATAGGCATCTATTATCTGTCTAGCTAGTATAAAGGACAGTGAGAGCTAGCTAATAGGTAAAACTCTAAATTTTGGTAGTTGTTTGTAAATGGGAATTACTAGGCTCCATGTGATCACTGAATTTGTGGACAATAGTCACTTTTAACCTCTGGATCAGGAAAGGCTGGAAAAGAGAGAGGAAGATGGTGAGGACTAACCGGCGATGAAAACAGTAGTGGCAACTTCTTCCTCTTCAGTGGTGCCGGTGACAATGGCCATCGTTAGTTGTGGCGCGTTAGATTAGGGTTTAGGGTGAAGATTGGGTGGGAGGGAATTAAGAAGCGACTTAGAGGGATAACTAGAGGAGTTAATCCACCACAATCTGCAAAAAGGCAGGTCATGAACACATCACTGCCACTCAGGAGGATGAGAGGACCTGTTGGATGGGGCTCGTCAACGATGAAGGCAACCAACAAAGTGTGGTAGCACAGTAGATTATGTGATAGAAGATAAGACCAGAGGGATACTATAGATGCCCAAATCATTTATTATTTAAACAACTAAAAAACTAAAAAAAAGACAACTCTTTATTATTTTATTCACATAAATTAAACAAAATTCAAGATGCCATTGTTGTCATGACTACGGATTAGGCATACCTCATATCCTATGATCTGTGGAATATACGGATATAGTATACCCTCACGTATACTATCTATTTTCATAAGCGATAAGAAAGTATACAGGATATTAAAGAAAATATCCTCATTGGTAAGGTGACTAACGGAGTCCAATTCGAAGAGGATTGAGTCTTTTCCGTATCGTGCTGGGTTCGATGTCTTCAAGTCCTACTTAGAGATTAAGGTAACTCACGGTATAAAGGATGTACCCCTGAGAGGTTCAGGACATCAAATCTATCACCAACACATCCACCATAGTTTACGAAGCCGGAGCACGTGAAGCCAACTTGCCGAGAGAGCTATTCAAACCTCTCCACTATAATCTCGTCGATATCACTAGACTCATCTATCCTTATACCAACGAAACCAATACCCTATTTATCTGATATACAGGTATCACCCGTTGATAACTATTTTCTAGTCTCGGCTCCCAAATGTACGAGATTTATGTTGTTTTGAAGAAACAAAAATATAGAATAAAGACTACTCACTGCGTCCAACAATGTAAGCATTTTTTTTTGTTGCATTTGACTAACTTTAGTATAATGAATCTAGACATAGGTTCCGTTCAGATTTATTTTACTAGAATTAGTTACATCATACCTCGAATATTTATATTCTTGGACGAATGGAGTATAATACACCTTACTAAAAATAGAGAAGTGGAGCTTGGTGAGGGTATATGGGGAGAAATTTAAGATTTGATGGAAGTGACATGTTGTACTCTATAAGAATGTTAAGTATGGTTGCTTCAATCCATTATATGAGGGCGGAGGTAGCAGGATGGATGCACTATTTTATTATATACTTCTTCCATTTTAAAATGTAAGTATTTATCCGCAAATGAATCTGGACGTATTTTGTGTCCACATTTTATCTGTGAATATGTGCAAAATACCTACGTTTTGAAACCCAGGGGGGTAGAAGTGGAGCAAATTGCAGGGACAATTCGGTGACAGGATGGGAAAAAGACAACATAGAGAGCACCCGATGTGTTGCACACCATGATCAGTGCATGACGTGAATGATTAATCAAGTTAATTCAGTTGCGTCACTGAATTACTTACCAGGATTTGGGTAGTTCCGGTCTATCAGAGGTCTAATCCAACGATCTTTGTAATGATTAAGCGGTGGGTTTGCCTGCCAAACCCTCAAAGAAGAATGTGTCTCATTCCCTCCTGATCACATTTTGTGGGCGTGAGTCTAATCACCGATTAGTATACCAAACCAACTTGCTATGACAATGCGGTAGCGACTACTCCTAGCTAATAGCCAAACACTAGTAGTGCTCTTTACCTTTTTTAGTGTGTGTATGAGTGTATCTATCTGTTATTTGTTTTACTGGTTGACACCTGCACCGCTCCACGTATATTGCTCCCGACTAACATAGTACTAGGCTGGGTCCTACCCCTCTGGCTAACAATTATAATCATTTTAGCTGGAATATAATACATCCTATACAACCAATCTGGACAGAATCTGTCCAATACGAGGTATCACACTCATTCCTAAATGCTTATATATCTAGACGAGGGAGTAACTACTACTTAAGCCTTACTGCTACTCCATCCGTCCAATAATAAAGCAACTTCGAATGAGATTAGACACATCTAAGATAATGTACCTGCACATAGCTCTATCCAAATATATTGTCCTATGATATATCTTATTTCTACCCCTTCCTCCTCATCCAGGCACAGCCGCTGCCACCCCTATCCTTCTTTTTGTCGACATGTCATTGCCATCATCCCTTCCTCCTATCCGAATCGCCGTCCTCCTGTCCTCCTTGTCGGGGCGGCGCCGCCCCTTCCATCTCCACATCATGTCGCCACATCACCTACTCCTCGCTGAGGCGCAGCCGCCACCATCCCCTCCTCACTAGGTCGCTGTCGTCGTCCTATACACCTCCTCGTAGGGCCGCCACCGTTCCCTCCACCTCCTCGTTGCGGCCCGCTATCCTCTCCTCTTTGGTGGGTTGCCGCCGCTGCCATCCCCTCCTCCTAATCGCCGATGTCTTCATGTCCCTCTCCTCGTCGTAGTGCCGCCATCCCGTCCACCTCTTCATTGGGGCGCCAATGCTCCTCCGGCTCCTTGTTGTGGTGCCACAATCCCCTCCTCCTCGCTGGGTCGTTGTCATCGTCCCTTCGACCTCCTCGTTGGGCATCGTTGCCGGCCAACGAGCTCGGACGGTGGAGAAAAAGTCATTGCTGGCTGTGGCAAGAAAACCTGTGGCATTAGGTTACTACCACAAATTTAATTTTGCGCTATGTTACCACGGAATGTTTGTGGCAATAGGATGTATTGCAACGACTAACATCAAGACAATAAATAAAGCTTTATCGCCACGATATTCATATGTGGTATTATTCTTTTCCTGCAATGAAAAAAAAATTTATGGCAATAATTCTTATGGCAATGAAATATTTTTGTCGTAATATTTTTTTCATAATAAGATTATTACGTGGCACTATTTTATATTGAGATATTTGGTATTGTAGATCGTTATCACATACATCAATTGCTATACAATTAAATTTCGCATATATATATA
>CM002483.1:14141623-14158948 GCA_000325765.3 Leersia perrieri
TCCTCCTCCACGCTGCTCTCCACCGCATTAAATGCGATGGAGACGGGGTAGAGGGGGCGTCCCGTCGTAGGCGACCGCACGGTCGCCCACGACTGTCGCGGCAGCCCACGCCTCCTCCCCTCGGTCAGAGGGAAAGGAGTAATGATGGGGTTGGCAGCGCCGTTTCACATCGCCATTAATGTGGCGAGGCCGTGCCAGCCCTCATGAATGTGGCAGTTGGGAGCGCAGCGCCGCTTCCTCCCGCACGCTTTATAAAGGGCGAACTGGTGCGGGTCATCTACAGGCCCCCTAGGCGCTCCCCCGGGGTAATCTGCTTCCTCCCGAAGGGAGCCCCGGGGTTCACCCGGGCCACTCACCCCGGGTCTAATATTTCTCGTTACTTTGCTTTGGTGGGCCCGAGACGCTTTGTATCACCGCCACGTGGTACCCCCGGGCCCATATCACCGACAACGGTCATCGGCACCTCGGTGATCGTCCATGGCGGCGGCTCGGCTTGCTTAAAATGGTCAGAGACCTGCCCAAAAATCAATGTGTGGGTGTCCTTTTGGTCTGCTTTTCCCCTCCTTTGTAGTCCTACCATCTTCTGTGGGGAGCCCGTCTTGAGGTGAGGAATTTGCTGTGTCAAGAGTTCTGCTCGTAGGAATATGATGGCGTCAACTTTGTTTGTGCTTCCACTTGGCTTGCAACAGTTTGGGTTACCGCGCAGGACTTATTGTTTCATGCAGGAGAAGTGGCTCTTGTTGTGTTGTTGTGTCTGTTCGCTGTGAGGAGTCAGTCAATAAGAGCTACTTGGTCGGAAGTGGCAAGCTCGGCAATAATAACCCTCAACTGAGTTCCTAGCATCGCGACGAGCAAATGAAAGTGGAGCAGAACTTAAGAGAGCTTTAGGCCTAGGTCTCTGATCAAGGCCGATGATCTGTGAGCGCCATTTTCCTCAGAGGTGTAACAATGGCTCTCTCCCCTTTAGGTAAAAACTTGGTCCGTTGTGGACAGGCGTCGAGCAGGTCTTTGATATTGCTTTCTTTCTTGCAGGCTTCTCTTAGAAGGTCTGACTCAATAGGCTCTCGTCTCTTGCCACCTTCACCCGTCGACTCCTCCACTTGGCAACTAAAGTTGCCATCCCTAGCCCCCCCTGAACCCTCTTGTATCATCAGTCAACAGGGAACGAAGGAACCGTGGGACATTGCTCCCTTCCACCATTCTCGCCGTTGTCACCTTCCCCTTGCCATTACATGATCCTATATGGAGTATATACTAATTAAACTAAGATCATGGAATTTTCCTCTTGGACAGGCCACGAAATCGCGAACCCTGGTCTGGCAAGGGAGCACGCACCGGATCAATCAGCTGGCGCAGACCGGCTGATCACATCACAGCTCATCGCGACATGATCAAAAACAGCGTCCGTTCGATAGGTTCAAGCGCATAAAAACGTACACCCGCACAGGGTGAGCATGTGCCGACCACTGCAACAGAGCTCGCGCCGACGTGCATTGCATGATATGGCTCGCTCAGGGCTCAGCACGCGAGAGCGATGGCCCCGTGAACAAATTGTCACGTACGCCGTCCTGATCATCAGAGCCGTCCAAAACGCTTCATCTGACGAAGGAACATACTATATAGGCGCCTTGCCTGGTTGCCACCATGCCGGTTTTGGACGTTCCCTCTTGGTGCATTAGCTATCATAGAATGCACTGTGGATTTTGTACTCTTTTCCGTGATCCGAAGCCAGCAAAGGAATATCGTCCAGTGATCAAGTCGGTAGAGGAGAGTGATAGCTAGGTATGTAACGTAAGGTTCCTTGTCAACGCTGGCCACTGGGCTTGTGTTCCGGTGATAACGACCGTGACACGCAGAGCCCGTGAAAATCTGGTAAATATCTTGTTGTAGAAACAGTTAAATGGTTCTAACTGGTACTACTACTATGATGATTGAACTTTGATGGTCCCGTTGTAACCTGAAATGCTTGCACCACTCCAAGAACTTTGCTGGTGCCTTTTGTCAGATTACACATTTTCCTGTCACATGGTAAATCCGCAGAAACTCACATTGTGGCAGGATACTAGTAGTACGAGAGGAAGAGAAACCAGTTCAAGATCCTGGTTTGTCCGGGGGAATATCCAATGGTCCTACTTATCGGTCCTACTCTGCTCACTGGCTCACACTGCATATGGACTCGTTGTACTGCATTGTACTACAGTAGTTGTTGCAAACTTTGTCACGGATCTGGTAAACAAATTCCACAATGAGCACTGCTATGTCAAGCGGTTTGCACATTGAAGTTTTCTTTACTGTAAGAGATATTTACTTGTTTGGCCGGATCATGCAAACATAGTACGATCAATATGCATGTGCAAAGAAAAAAAAATGCGCAAAGACCAGCTATATGAAGTTGAGATTTGTGCTCAGACGACATTCCCACTTGATGAGATGAATGATGAGCTCATGACCTTGGTCTCGAACCCCAAAAGAGAAGTGAGCGATTCCAAATTTTCCAATGACAATTGGAAGTACTTCTGGTAGAAGAAATGTATTAGATCCGAGAAAGATTGCACTGAGATTAACACGATCTTCTTATTCACTTATTCTTTTTGCTCAATCTACATAATTACAGGACGCAAGTTGCTATACACCACTCCCCTGAGATGATCCATCCATCATCCATGCCACCCCCTCGTCGGCATCCACACCACCACCGTGCCCCCCTGCGGCCCTCTCCGGCGACGCCCAACCGACAAGACCGTCGGAATCCGAGCTCCTCTTCCTCATTCCCGGCGAAATGTTCCCGTCGCCTGATTACCGGAACGGGGAGAAGCGGCACCGCATGCTCTCCTGTCAAGCTCACAACTCACTCCACTGCCCACGCACGCACGCTTCTACTACTCAACCTACCTAAGTACACGGAAGAAACATCATGTGTCAGCTCCACTCCGCCGCCCATCTATGTCGTCGTGTGCTCTAGCCGTCTCGCCGCGTGGCCGCCCCGTCGCAGGCTGCACGAACTGGACTTCTTGAATAGAGATTCCTTTTTTCTTTTCCTTTTTTCTTTTCTAATTTTCTGACTGTTTTTGGGTGGCCATTGCGCGCGGTGGAGGTGGGCGGCGTCAATCGAGGGGGTAGCATGTATCCTCACCTCCGGTGTTCCAGAGGAAATGCGCGTAGGCGGCGGCATGGTGCGCGTTCCCAGGGTCGGCCGCGATGGCCTCCTGGTAAGTCTCCTCCGCCGCCGCGAGGTCGTTCCTCGCCTTCCACAGGAACGTCGCGTACCGGCTCAGCGCCTCCGCGTCCGCCGGCTCCGCGCGCACAGCCCTCTCGAAGTACTGCTCCGCCCTGCGATCAAACGGGGAGGTTAGAACAATGAAATCATCGGTGTCAATTCGTCGAACAGGTGGTGGGCGTAGGAGACGGGGCCTACCGGTCGTGGTCGTTCTGCACGAGGTAGAGGAACTGCGCGAAGTTGGCTAGGATGAGAGGGTTATTGGGCTCCTCGGATACGGCCAGCTCGTAGCTCCGCTGCGTCTGCGCGTACTCGGCGTGGCTCTCCGTCTCGAGCTCCGCCTCCACCGGCGCGACGAGGTTGCTGAGCACGTCCGGGTCGCTCAGCTCCTCGGCGCGCGCGTCGGCCTGCATGCTCGACGCCTCCGCGACCATCCTTTCCCAGATGGCCTGCTCGTCCTGAGCCGCAGCCTCAGGCACGGCCGGCGGCGCCGGCTGCTGTGGCGCGACACGGCTCAACCGCGACAGCGATTCGTCCCACCGGTCGTCGCCGGTGGCGCCCGCGACGGGCCGAACCTTGCCGCCACCGCCACTTCCCCCACCAACGGAGGCAGCACGCCCAATAGAGAACGTCTTCACCGACGCCGCGTCGAACCGCGGGAGTAATGGCTCGGCGTGCTGGGTGTCAACCACCGCCACGGCAGAAGGCGGTGGAGCGGGAGGGACAGCAGCGGCAGCGGCGAGGCTGTGGCCCATGGAGTGGACGGTGAAATTGGCGAGAAGGAGCATGAGTGAGACCATCAGCGCCGGCGTGCCAGCGAAGATGTGCTGGAAGAGCCAGACAAAGGAGGCGTGCATCTCGCCATGGACCCGGGCCAGGACGCCCTGCAGGTCGTCGCCGCACAACATTGCGTCCCGCATCTGCCGCAGCGCGAAGCTCTGGAGCTCCCGCACGATGAGCACCATGGACGAGAAGGCCCGACCCACCGATTCACCGGCGGATCCCAACAGCCGCTCGTCCCACCGCGCCTGTTGATGTCTCGCCACCAGCTGATGCTCCTGCTGCTTCTTCCTCTTCAGCATCCAGAGCGACAGGGGCATCCCTGCACTGCTCGCGCTGCGCTCCACGCTCGCCGGCCACCCGCATCCCGTCGGCTGCACACCCACCGCCGCCGCGAGCTCCTCGATCCTCCTAAGGAACTCCGCGTCCCCGCCTCCCACGCCATCCAAACTGGCGCTCAGGGCGCACCTCGCCGGCAGGCGCGACCCGCGGCGCCGCACCATGACACCGGCGCCCCAATTAACCGATCTCGCGAGCCCCGCGCCGCGGAGGATGGGCCGCGAGGAGGAGGAGGACGTCGAGGGAGACGACGAGGCGCACGGGGATGGCGCGACGGCCGCGACCTGGAAGCCCATGGCTGGCGATGGTTCGCTGCTTCTCCGCGTGTCGGAGGGCAGGCGCCTGCCTCTCCCTCCTTTGCCTTGTTCGGTTGGGCCCCGAGACCACCGCGAACTTCGCGCGGGGGGAGGGGGAGGAGGTGTGGAGTGGAGATCGCGCAGCGCACTGCGCACGGCCGCAGGAGGAGAGGGAGGCCGCTGGGCGCTTTGCTAACGAGAGGAAAAGCGTTGGGGGGCTTTAATTAAGGACGGCGTATACTGGTCAGCGTCCGCACGCTGGCGATGCTCGTGAGCGGTCCAGTACGTACTCCAGTGGCGTGCCACTGTGTAGTGTAAAGATCGTCCAACTTACCGTATTGTAAAGCAACTGGGGCAAAAGTATTTTATAACTTTCGGCTGTTGTGATATACCAATTCCACTTAATTATGCACTTAACTGTTCCAATTTTCCCACTTAATTGTGCAGAGTTACATTGTAAATTATTCCTAAATCAGGATAAAATAATATCTCATTTTCTACTTAATTGTGCAGGATTGCGTTGTAATTTGTGGGCTTTGATAGTCTGTTCTTTTCCATATTAGTCGTACTCAAAATTTTAAATTCAAGTTTTAGAGTTGTTTTTTGTGTTGTAATCCATTATATAGCATTGTATTTTGAACCAATAATTACAATTCATAACCGTTTTATTTGTGAATTATTTTTTTCGTCCATTTTTAATTGGTATCAGATCAGAAATAGCTCAAACTCTCACAACATTAAATTACTATTCAAACAATTTAAGATAATCATTTTTCAGTGAGAGTGGATATTCTCATTTACTTTTAAAAATTCATTTCAACTTTTAATTGATGTTCAATTCATTCTTTAGTGTGTTATAATTATCATAAATTCAGAATAATTTGTTGTGCACCCATGCCCTACCATCCAAATCGAATGGGCCGCAGACTCTCATTTTAGTATTTCTTTTATTAATCTTGAATTAAATAAGGCATACATAGCATGGACTAAGTGAATAGGCACTTTTTCACTGTTCCTTTAAATTAATGCAGAATTTTCCTTAGCATGTGTGATAATTAGTACTATAGAGGGTATGTGTAGTTAGTTTTTCTCTTTAAAAAAGCTGTATGGAGTTTTTTTTTTTGTATGATTGACGTAAAATACAATTTGTCATTGCCACATGTTTTTATGTGCATAAGAGTCAAAGAAGTAAAATAGGAATCCAAAATTATTAAACCATGTTAGTAAGAAGCCTAGCTGCAGAAGATAAAATAAGCGCCAAAATACATCGAACGGAACCCGAGCGTGAAGAATCTCTAGAGTGAGATCCGAGCCTTTTAAATACAAATCTGATGCTTGTCTTTAACAAATATACCATTACAAGATGTATCATGCAGTAAACCAATTGGTAATAACCAACAGAAAACTCTAGGAAATTCACGTGCTGACTTCTTTCCTGTACATGCTCCAGCAAGTGCATAGTCGGTGAAAAGCGTGAAACAAAATTCTACTTTCTATTTAAAAAGAAAAAAAATACTCAATGTAGAAGTATACAACTGTATTATATGATTATGTGAACGTGGTTGGGCGTTAAAAACTCGATAACAGCTGGTAGTGGTTTACCGACTCCAAAACCAGAAAGGCGGCCGTGTCAGGTGCATCGCACCCTCCGGAGAGCGACCGCCGGAGATCTTGCGACCCCACCTGCAGTCTTCCAAAACAAAAATAAATTTTTAGCCAATCTGATCTGACATGGTGACGTCGTTTCGCCGCTACATGCCGAAACGGTAAGAAAGTGAGGGGAAAAAATATCTCTGCGAACGGACGGCCAGCGGTAGAGCGAGCGGCTCCCACCAGATGACTCCAACCGGGGTTTTATACCGATCGAACCCGGACAAGAGCAGTGACGACGCGTCGACCTCTTCCCCTCGTAGATCGGACGGCAGAGAGCGGATAGGCCTCTGATCGGAGGGTGGATGGATGGATCCAGGAGGGTTCCGTTCCACGCGCGGCACATGTCTAAAATGCGCACGCGCAGGCGTAGTGTCTACAGTCTGTTGCTAGCGCGCGGATGGAGCCATGTGCTTGTCAGGTGTGTCGTTGTGTGCCTCGGGTCGCGCATAGTTGGTGGTAGGCCAAGCTGGATCCCGTACGCTGGGATCGCTGGGAGGAGTAAAATCGGACTTGTTTTCCCTTCCTGTGACTCGGCTAAATGCTGATGATATTTTTTTAACCCACACGCACATTTGTAAACACACAGGTACACCATGTCTATACGAACACCTCATTTATGACCGACATGTAACAAACTAATAAAAAAAAGTTAGTCATAAATATAAATATTCGTGTTAAATTTGAATTTGATCTCGGATGAATATGTCTTTTCCCAGTATCTAATTTGAGCTACTCTTAATTTGCCTGTTGACTTGTTTTCTTTATCTGTGACTAGGTTGAATGAATGCAGTGTAGTCCTATATTTGACGTTGAGAACACACCTATAATAAACAAAAATATCTTATCACAAGGAGAATCTATCGAAGTGATTTGTACTATAAGGCAACCTCAAAATTAATCAAACGTAGTTTGGAGAACTGCAAATTTTATCATAACTTGGGCCGTGTTCTTCATTTATAGAGCGAATGGCTAATTTCAAAATTTTTGCATGCACGCTTCCAATCCGCTAAATGATGTATAATTTAGAAAAACTTTTTATAGAGAATTTCTTTAAAAACTCAAATAAATATATATTTTAAGTTTAAAATAATTAATACCTAACTAATTATATTTCTCGTTTTATGTGTCTAAAACAATAACACTCCTTAGCTGAATAGAACAGATGTAGATAGCATTTTCTTTGTCCAGATAGTTTTGCTAGAACGAATTGTGGATTGTGAATTTTTTTTATGTTGGTGTGTTGGTAGGCGGTCTGACTAACCTACGACCGATCATTGAACGATTTGTTTGATTTAAAATGTGTTAAAATTAAGATTTAAAGATCTCAATTTGAAACATTATCATAAAGGTAGAATTTCTAGGTATAAAACTTTATTTGAAAATTAAATGTTTTTAACTTTCTATTTTAAAAAACCAATCATTCTAATTAATTAGGTTTTGCGGTTGGTAGAACCCTAACAGCAGCAGCTGCAGCGGCGACATTTATAGATGGTTATACGGTGAGATGACATGGGGCCGTTGTGGTATCTATCAACTGATCAACTGATGAAAAAAAATACCATAGCGGTCAAAGCCTAAAACAACCACAAATAAGAAAAAAAATGATGTAGAATAATTATTGTGGTCTGTGAATACATTGTTTATATGGGCAGGGATTATAACCCCAGTAGGAAAAACGATAGATCCAAATAAATTTTCTGAAAACTTTTAAAACCCGCATTTTAACTTGAATGGAAAACTATATGGTTCATGTTTTATGTTTTTGAGCAGACCTAGTAAATCATGTTTCCCTGAAAACCCAGCCTATTTTTGTCAGGAGCGTAGACCTTTTTTTGTACCAACTCAATGATGGATGAATGTGAATGACTCCAATAGTTCGGCATTTTGGAATCCCTAATTTCTTTTTTTATTTCAGTGCACCTTTTTGGGTAGGCCTAAAAATATGTTATGATTTTACTACTTCTGTATAATGTATATGACGCAAATTTTTTGTGCTTATTTCAAAAGATAAAAGTTTAAATGGACTAACAAGAGCATCGGTCACTCATTATGTCGATGACTAATCAGCATTTTTTTTATTTACATATAATTAACCAATGTACTATTTTCACGAACACTTTAGTGAGTACTAGTTTCATGGTTTGCTAAAGTGTGGATGTTAGTATGCCAAGGTTGCATCATTACTTATTGGTATGATTTATGGAAGATGATACTAACATAAAGTTAAATGAACTTCACCATTTACATGTAAGTCCTATCATTCCGTGTAATTGAATGAGTCCATCTAACTTTATAGCTTTCATGGTTTCATCGCTACTACATTTTTCGGTAGTGGCCACTACGTCATAGCTCGTCACAACTCACAATTCAGATCGAAAAACTATTTCAATAATAATCGAGGAGTTATATCCTGACAATTTTAAAATCGTGTATATTGTAGGACACACCATTTACTTCTAACAAATTGCAGTAGCATGCGTAACCTGTGAAAGAGAAGATTTTTGGTGGACCCTTGAGAGTTTGTTCTGATTGTACGCTCAAACGTAAGCCGTCAGTTGTGTGATCGATCATACGAGATGATCCAAAATAGGTGGACGCGCTGTCAGCTCATCCTCCAGTCCTCCTAGGTACTACAAAGGGGCAGAGAGCGACGGGTACAGCTGGGGCATGTGCAATTTTATCGATACTACATAATACATAAGGTAAAATTCTCGCTCAACCCTGGCAAATCATCCACTTCTCAGTTCTCACTGACTAATCTGCAATTCACCTCAAGATCCATCCTATATGCTAGAGTCCCGGTGTAGGACACGATAAATCTTTCCTGTGAAATGTCTGCAAATCTGCAATTCACCTCGGCTATCCGATGGGACGGGCGAGCCGGCGAGGCGCCAACGATCCGGCGACGCCCGTCCTTATCCCCTCCACGTGCTCCCGGATCGGTCGAGAGAACTCCATCGCCAGCTTCTAACTGCTGCACTGTGCCTCTCGTCTCGACGCGCCCCGTTTTTCCACCCCCACACCTCACCACCTTATCCTCCCTGCGTATTTGTTACCGTCCGCCCTCGGCTAATCCAGTACTCCGCTCCAATCCACTGGACCCTGGTCCTGTCACTCGCTCGCTCGCGCGCGCACGAAACGTAACGCGCGCCTCACCGTACCCGTAACATCTCGCCGCTATCCGTTCCGTGCGCGCGCGATCGGGGACATGGGACCGGACACCCAGTCACGACTCACACCCGCGAGTCCACGACTGCTTGTTCACTCGACCGAGCCGTGAGCATTAGGTGGCGGAATCTGCAGAAAGTTTGCCAGGCCTCGCTGTCGCGGGCGCTTTTGGACTTCTGGTCAGCATTCAGCAACAGCAGGGACGAGGGTGAGAGGTGTGGCGCGCAGTGGCACATCGGCGCGCAAATTCGCGTCCTGGGCTGATCCGCCGGCCCACCACTGTTCTCATAGGAGTAGTACGTAGATATTCGCCTTTGACCTTGACATACCCGTATATATCTCGTGCGTATATGACTATATGAGTATATCTATGTCTGCCTCACAGGATGAGGTCGAGTTGAATTATTAGTTGCAGGTTTTTGCGTTCGTTTGTGTTGAAATCCCGTAGTTTACGAAACACACTACAGCTAAAGGTTGCACCTCTGGTGTCGGTCGGTCGATCGATCTACCTCTTTTTTTTTTTCACGTGCGAGCATGACGTGATCGGAAGGGAACAATGACGGTGTACAAGTTGAAGAGAACATGTGTTTTTTTATACGTGTGTCGCGGGTGTCCCGCGTTATCCAGAACTGCTTTACGGCAATGGATCAGGAGAGAGAAGTGAACAGATAGACAGCGAGCTAAGCTTCGCAGTGTGCGTTCCTTTTCCACCTCAGCTGTTTGGCCGATGCACGTTCCTGATCGGGTCTGCCGTGTCAGCGTTAGCATGTCAATCCTGCTTGTGTGGCACTGGCAGTGGCAAGTCACCGCCCAAACCAGGACAACGAACATATTCATATCTTCTGAAATTTGGGATGTCGTCGTCATGCAAAAGATCCAAGAGGTCGACGTATATGCACGGCAGAGCAAGCGAACTTCTGAAGAAAGTTCTTGCCATGTCTTGTCTTTATAGCATGCTCTCTTGATCTCTTCCTTCTTGTTATGTCAAGCCCATTTGAATTGTTTGGATGACTTTATATCCCTACGTGGAAGGAGTAGCAATGCACATTTTTTTTCCCTTTTGAAGCTAGAAAGCACCTAGATGCTCTGTTTCGGCTTGGACATCAATCTACCACGAAAAGGTTTGAACAACAGCTGTAAAACTGCCAAATTTGCTAGATGAGAAATTGGGTTGGAAATCTGAGCGTACAACAAACCTAAGCAAGTTAGCAGAATCACACTTTGAAGTTTGAAGTATTAGGCTATCGAAGGGCGAGTGGGAAATGGCGAAGCTTTTCTGATCGCAATCAAGATTCTTTATGAGAAGGCCGACAATGTGCGCACGGGCCACAAAGTTTTCAGATCCACTCGTAGTTTACACCGTCACGGCCCAATCTTGAGAGCCCGACAATGTGCGCCCGCCTGGACCGGCTCCCTCTACCTCTCGGTCACGGGCTTACGAGTTACGACCCACAGGATTTCCGGTCACCTTACAACATTTGATCTCGAACTGATCTAGAAATTAGAATAGTAACCTTATTTCTGCTTCGCCTTGAATGGAACAGTCTGGTCGCCCTGATTAAATCCCATTGGCGCTAGCTTGAGGAAAACATGTTAATTAAGTTTGATCACGACGACAAAGCGGAGGTCGAACCTTGCTGTCCAATTTAATGTTCAACCGTTTGAGGCAGACACTCCGCCAGTCTCTGCAAAGCACCTCTTGATCTTGATCATATATTACCTGCCCTTCCTGCTACACACACATCCTGGCATCTGCTGATTCGCGTCGATCCCTCGTTCACTCCTTTCACGGTACCTAAACCATGGTGGCTCGAAGGTTCAAGCCGATCGAGCAATGCTCGACGGAGGCACGGTCGCAGCAGACGGTGGCCGCCGACCTCGACGGCACGTTGCTCCTGTCACGCAGCGCATTCCCGTACTACCTCCTCATCGCCCTCGAGGCCGGCGGCCTCCTCCGCGCCGTCTTGCTGCTCATGTCCGTGCCCTTCGTCTACCTCACCTACATCTCCATCTCCGAGTCCCTCGCCGTGCGCGCACTCCTGTACATCGCCGTTCGCGGGCTTGACGTGAAGGACATCGAGTCGGTGGCGAGGTCGGTGCTGCCCAGGTTCTACGCCGGCGACGTCCACCCGGAGGGGTGGCGCGTGTTCAGCGCGTTCGGCAGGAGGTGCATCGTGACGGCGAGCCCCCGGGTGATGGTTGAGCCGTTCGCGAGGGCGTTCCTCGGGGCAGACATGGTCATCGGCACGGAGATTGAGGTGAACGAGTCCGGCAAGGCCACCGGCTTTGTCGCTGAGCCCGGCGTGCTCGTCCGCGAGCACAAGAGGAACGCGGTGGTGAGGGAGTTCGGCGACGCGCTGCCGGATGTCGGCATGGGGGACAGGGAGAGCGACTTCGACTTCATGGCCATCTGCAAGGTACACTACTACGTGGATATGTGCATGCCTCTTCCGTTAATTAACCCGTGATATCTTTTACCGTGTTGCATTTCAAAATCACAAAAAACTACGATCGCACATGTTGATTGACGTGTGTTCTAACACTACCTATGTTTTGAAACATATGACATTGTTTGACTTTTGAACGTGATGTTTGATCATCCATGTTATTGGGGGACTATGCAAGTAATATATATTTGTTGTGACAGACTGGATTTGACATTAAATGTACCAGTACATCAACAATGATTGCCTATAGACTCCCTATAAGAGATCTTCATCACCATTCTCTCCCACGTGGAAGGGATTAAATGAAAAGAGATAACACAACTATCTACTAAGGTGAAGAGAACCTATAGTGAAAAACGAGACAAATGATTAAATAATGAAAGAGTAAAGATGAATTGTTGTCATTTATATATGTAAGTATAGATAACGATGTATACATACCATTGTGATTTACTACCAATATACTCCCTCCTTCCCTTAGAGCAAGGCCAATGTTGGATTCATTTACACATTATGATGGGACCCATGAATAGTTAGCTCTTGTTGTTGCTTGCTAGACAATGCATATTGCTACAAAATGGGCCCAAAAAAAAAATATAAGATGGCAGCCAACTTCTCTTGTGATGATGGAGAGAGAAAACATTTCTTTATTCACTATGACTAGCTATAAGCTTGAAGTGCACACATAGAAATTTTAGCTATTGCTCATCTTCACAATATATATTGCACCTTACAGATTTATTTATTGCTTAAGGCTACCTTTTTTAGCAATAGTGGTTGCCCTAGTATAAAGAATTTTGACTATTTACTCATAATGTTTGGACATTCGTCTTATTTAAAAATTTTGTTCAAATATAAAAATTGATAAGTCATACTTAAAATTCTTTTGATAATAAATAATTCTTCTATTTTTTTTATAAGACGAGTAGTTAAACGTTGCATAGAAGGAATCAAAATCTCTTAAATATGAGACGGAGTAGTTTTTAACTGAGGTGTACATATTTTATAGAGAGCATCTTACTTTACCATTGCGGGTGCCCTAAACATGACTTATATTTTCATGTTTGCATTAAAATTTAATATGGCAAATGCTCAAATATGTATTGTAGTAGTATTAAAAAAGGTACTCCCTCCGTCTCAAAATATAACTATCTGAGCAATTCAAATTTGTCTCAAAATACAACTACCTCTACACCCACCTACCCTATCTCCACCAATCACAATCATACCTCCCACCTACCCTCTCCTCTCAACCAATTACAACACTCCATTTTCTCGACCTTAATTTCTTCAAAAAACGGCATAAGTGCTTACAGTATGCTACAGTGCATATTATAACTACAAGCAGCACATAGAATTTTGGAATTTTGTGATGTGATCGACCAATCATGTATTAATATTAATTTGGCAAAGGTAGGTTAACTGCAACAGTACAAACAATGAATTAATTCCTTTGCACTGTACATCTGCATAGGCATTTGCACTGAGTACGCATGTTGTTCGTTGCCATTTATGGTAGTGCACTATATGTCACCCTCTTTTAGAACTTATATCGCTCTAAAAAAAACTTATATCGCTCTCAGTTTAAGAATAATTGTATGGCATTAATCTATCAGGACCAATCTCCTCCGCGTTAGCTGTCTGCATTCGCAAGGGAGATCAGGTGGTTGAGGTAGTTCTGTCATAGATATCGACCATTGCCTCTCGTTATCATGTTTTGTAGGTGACTCTGTCTAGCTAGTTCTCTTCACAAATTGCATGAACTGATCGGTTACATTGCATTATTCCCGAGTAGGGGCGCTGTCAGTGATCACTCCAAATTGGTTGAATGATGGTTGAGTTAGCCTGTCTATTTCATGATATCTGGTCCAGGTGCCACTCAATACCGTTTGGTAGGAATTGATACCTGTGATGTACCCAAATAAGGCCAGGGAGAATGTGAACGGAGCAGATAGATACTATAAGCCAACAGTCTGGCCGACTGTTCGTGCATGATATGCAGATATTCCCTTGTTTCTTTCCCTCCAACTCAGCACTGAATTGTTAATTCCGTGTTGCTCCACACTGTAAGGGCATTGTCCTTGACTCCTTGTATAATGGTCCTGCTAGCACAACTGACTTGGTTACAACTTAGAAATTTCCAATGTACCATCACAGACTTATTAATTAGAATATTTTTTGAGATTTTATTAATTGGGGTAATTGTGATCTTGTCTCTATTTTAGAACTTAATTGTGATTTTATCTCTCTTTTTTAGGGTTTGTGATTTTGCTCCTGCTTTTTCAAAATGAATCTTCTGTCTATCCCTGTATTGGATGTCCATTTGGTGGTGCTAGAATAAGTGAGTTAAAGAAAAGAAAAACTAACATAAGAAATTGTGAGGAGACATTTTTGCCCCCAACTACTCCTTTAGGCATGACTTCCTCAGATCAGCTCCCTTCCGATTCCAATTTCCTTCTCAACAACCCTTGCGGCCGTTGCGAGCGATTGCTACGACGGGCTATATGAGTGAGCAAGCAGTGGCGCAGCATGCGAGTGAGCGAGTAGAGCGCTGCGCAGAAAACCGGCGCGGCGACGGGAGCGACGGTGGCCAGTCAAGCGAGTGGCGCCACGTGATGACGAGGAAGATCGCGCGCGGCGAGCATCAGGGGGGTCATTGCTGCTTGAGGTTGGCCTCGTGCAAGCAATTGCTTCTTGCCCTTCACTGCCAGTCACCGCTACACGGCCCCATCCGGTTCACCAGGAAGACAGGGAAGAGTCCATATATGAGGGCGAAAACAGAGAAAATTTGCAATAGTATAAAAGGGCATTCATGTCTTTTATTACGGATTTAACACCGTTAACCTGACTTAACAGACTAGGTGTAAACTGATGCTTCGGTTTAAAAAACAGGAGCAAAATCACAAACTCTAAAAAGAAGGGATAAACTCACAATTTAGTTCTAAACTAGGGGCAAGAACACAATTGCCCCTTATTAATTAGAATCAGATCGATATATTTGCATGCATTTCTGGTTGCTGATCTTGTATCTAGCAGAAGCAGGTGTAGTGGGGACCCGAACTATATATGTTGTCCTGTTTCGGCAACCGAGCAAAGCATGGCACCGTGTAAACTTTTTGGTACTCAACTTAGGGACGTCAAAGATCAAGCCGTAATTAGTATAATCCATGCTGATTAGTCTATGGAAGTTAAGTAACCTATCTGGCTAGCTGGCACTCAAGTTCTGGATGGAAATACTTCTCGTATACATCTGCCATGTTAAACTTTACTTCTCGATGTCCATCGATCCATTCAAACATTCTGTATTTCCGTTGGATCTCCATGAGAAGTATGCATTTTCCCCATGAATCTTTTGACCAACGTGGCTCATGTGCGCATGCGTATGCAGGAAGCGTACATCGTGACGACCTCGCGGAAGCACCGGCCGGTGCCCAAGACCCAGCTGCTGAGCCCCGTCATCCTCTTCCACGACGGCCGCCTCGTCCAGCGCCCGACCGACATCAACACTGTGCTCACCTTCCTCTGGATGCCGTTCGGCTTCGCGCTCGCGTTCCTCCGCGTCCACCTCAGCCTGCTCCTCCCGGTGCGCCTCGTCTCCTACGCCTACAGGCTCACGGGGGTCAGGCTCGTGGTGCGCGGCCACCCGCCGCCGGTGGACGGCGCAAGCCGCGGTCCCGGCGTGCTCTTCGTGTGCAACCACCGCACCGCGCTGGACCCGACCGCCGTCGCGGTCGCGCTGGGCCGCAAGGTGAGCCGCATCACGTACAGCATCTCTAGAAAAAAGAACGGATGCATCTCCAGGCTCATCACGACTACCTCGCCGATCAAGGCAGTCGCGCTGTGCAGGGAGCGCGACGCGGACGAGGAACGCGTGCGGCGGCTGCTCGAGGAGGGCGTCGACCTCGTGGTGTTCCCCGAGGGCGCCACCTGCCGCGAGCCGTTCCTGCTGCGGTTCGACGCGCACTTCGCCGAGCTCACCGACCGCATCGTGCCGGTGGCGATCGCCACAAAGGAGACCATGTTCCACGGAACCACGGCGCGCGGGCTCAAGCACATGGACCCCTACTTTTTCTTCATGAACCCGCGGCCGGCGTACGAGGTCACGTTCCTGAGTCAGCTGCCGAAGGAGCTCACCTGCGGCGGCGGTGGTAAGTCGCCAGTCGAGGTGGCCAACTACGTGCAAAAAGTGCTCGCCGGGCAGCTGGGGTTCGAGTGCACCAGCTTCACGTCCAAGGATAAGTACCAAATTCTTGCCGACACCGACCGTCGTCTGGAGTCCAAGGAGGAGGACTAGAGCCAGAGCATGCATATATAGAGCCACGCCGCTATTGATGGTCGTCCTACATATACGCCATCCGGTTGAAAAATAAGATGTTTTAGACGTGGATATGGTTTCATAAAATTAACTTTGACTATAATTTTATATTATAATACATAAAGAAATATCAACAATTATACCCTATACATCTTGAAGACCTGAGGAGCATATGATTTGATTTGAATATGTACGGTATAAATCTATTTAGTGATATGAATAAAAGGGCTATTAGCCAACAAACGTCCGTTGGAACGGACGTCCGGTACCCCTGGATATCAGATTGGGGGTACCAGTTTTTTGGTACCCGGGGTACCCGATTTTTTTGGGTACCCACGGTACAGTCTGGTACCCAGGGTACCAATTTGGTACCCCGGGTATTAGACTGGAACCTGTTGGCATCGGATCGCGGCCACCAACACGTGTGTGCACGTCCTCGTGCAACCCGCAGCGGCACCTGGAGACGTGCCGCCGTGGGTAGATGCCGCCGAACGATCACCAAGGAGGGACCCCGTCAGGGTGAGCGCGCACCAGTTTGTCCTAGCTTGGCAGGCCAGCTAGGACATCCTCTAACGCCGTAGAGACGAGAGACGACGAGCAATTGGGGATTGAGGAGAAAAGACTTGGGGTAGGTAGCAAGAAGGAGGGAGATGTAGAACTAGAGGGTTGTAGGATATGATTTTGACGATTGATTGGTGGTGTCAACCGGCCTTGGCCTCCTAAATATTTATAGGAGGGGTGATCTTGCAATCCCAGGGGTCTAGGAGGTCTTCTCTATATCTAATTAGGCTTAGGAAAGTGTTAAAACTCAAGAAACCCCGGCCTCTAAGCAAGGAAACTCAAAATGGTCTTAATTGGATTCGGGCTCGGGATACTGCAAGTCTGTCCGCCCATATACCTGCGGTCTGACCAGCCATATACCTGAGGTCCGACTGCCATTATGTCTCCGGTCCGACTGGCCTCCGCGAGATTTCCCCAATCTTTCCTAATTTGGCTTTGGTTCTTTCTAAATTCAAACTATAACTAAATTTGGGAATCAAGACCAGTGGTACCAGTGCCAGATCTGGTACCCCTTTCTCCTACCTCTCCAGCCGTCGTCGAGGCCGCCGC
>CM002483.1:14159048-14205286 GCA_000325765.3 Leersia perrieri
TGGGCGGCGGCGCGGGTGCAGGTGGAGCGCGCGCGGAGTCGAGGGAGTCGGGGTCCGTTCCGACGGACCCCTGTCCGTTCCGACGGACCCCTGTCCGTTAGTGTCTCTCTATGAATAATCATCACAGTATAAATCCACAAAAGTGTGTGGTCCAACGTTCATTAGATAGATGTACCCTTTTTAAAAGGGTACATGGGGATTCTTAAGGTCTATGTGAGGAATAGAGCCCACATAAAAGGCAGTATTATTGAAGGATATACGATTTAGAAGGTAATAGAATTCTGTGTTGACTATATGTCCGAGACACCATCGATCGGTGTACCGCAGTCACATCATGGAGACAGGCTTGCAGGGGTGGGATCCATAAGAAGAAAAACCATCAAATTGAATCGAGCCCGGTACGACGAAGTCCATTTCATCGTTATGCAACATATCGTTAAAGCAGGACTATTCTTTGAGGAGCACATAGCGAAGATAATAGACGAGAACCACAACCAAACTGATGCGCCAATAACAAAAGAACACACCTCGAAAATTAATGCATGGTTCAAGAAAAACGGATTAGGAAAAGTACTAAGACCATCAGTGAGACGTTGAAATGGCTAGTGCATGATCTTTCATGGGATGTGCAAACATAGGCAAGTGTATGATATCAATGGATACACGTTACACACCAAGTCGCTAGACGACAAAAGCACCATGCAAAACTCTAGAGACCACATAGATGCTTTTGAGGAGGAAGGTGTGTTTAGTTCATACTTGAGCCGTATCAATGCCATATGGGAGATCAAGTACGTGAAGTTTCAAGTGCCGTTGTTTCGATGTACATGGGTGAATAATCTTTGTGGTGGTGTGACGGTGGATAAAGAGGGTTTCATGCTTGTCGATTTCTCTGAGGTAGGATACAAGGATGAACCGTTCGTACTTGCAAAGAAAAGAATATAAGTATTCTACATAAAAGATCCGGCGAACAAGAGGCTGCATGTTTTGATAAGGAAAAAGAAGTATAGTCGGGGTTTAGAACGTCGTCGACGAGGATGACTAAAACAAGGCCGCTGACACGGCCCAATATGTACCACTTGAAGATGAGGACGTCCGGCGATAATATTGTGCATGCATGTTCTGACCACGACGAATGATTTTTTTGAATAAATGTAATAATTTAAGAATATCAAAAAAAACTTATGTATTAAATTCCGATCTGGACGTCGAGTTAGATGTCATAGTTTTTTTTTTTTGGAGTTGTTACCAATGTTAGTAATTGGTAACGGTTGGTTCGATCGTGATGGGTATCTTCTCACATTAGTAACTCATTCTAGGCCACGGCCTCACGGTTCCTATAACGACTCACGGTTCCTATAATCGAGACTGATGAGGATTACGGACCATGACTGATGAAAGACACCCTACTAGTGCGGTGACCTAATGGTAAAATTGGTCTTTTTCGGCATTAAGATTGCCAGAATCATAAATATTTCGTTGAATTGTTGCAGACATGCATGGTGTTAATTTGGTGAATTTTAAAGACCAACCATTTTTTGTCATAAGAATATCAAACTTTAAGAACTAGTTTTGACAAAATAAAAACACCAGAGATCAATTGACTCTTGATAAGGTAAGACTTAAGGTGCCAAACTGACTATTTTTCCCTTATTAAATCTTTAACTTGGACAAAGGAGAAAGTAAGTTAGCTTTTTTGTTCTGACAGCACTAACAGATACCTAATCTAGCAAGAAAAGTACAAGGAGCTCCCCGCGAATCTAGCATGTTAAATTTGTTATCTAACCGTGCCCCCAACTCTCCATCCATGCATGCACACCGAGAGTACTTTTCTTTATCAGTACCATGTACGATGTAAATATATCATAGCGGCATAGCCTCTACCTATAATATTACAACCAATCGCTTATCAGCGATTTCTTAATAAGAGCATCATGGATCTTGGGGTACTTAAATGCTGCTCCATATGGCAGGCAGGCTCTGCCTAGCATCATGTGCTCTTTCGGTAGCGCTAATGAAGCAACAATACTTAGGCCCGGTTTAGTTCCAAAAAATTTTCACCCAAAAACATTACATCGAATTTTTAGACATATACATAAAGTATAAAATATAGATAAAATATAACACTAATTATACCGTTAGGCTGTAAACGATGAGACGAATCTTTTGAGTCTAATTATACCACGATTAGCCATAAGTGCTACAGTAATACATATGTGTTAACGACAGATTAATTAGGCTCAAAAAATTCGTCTTGCGGTTTCCAGGCTAGCCGTAAAATTAGTTTTTCATTTGTGTCAAAAAAAACACCTCCCGACATCTGGTCACGTCTGATATGACCTTTTCACGAAAACTTTTCATGAACTAAACAAGGCCTTAATCACAGAAACTGAATTACCAAGAATCTGATCTCAGCATCCAACAATTGAGGCCGTTTGATTCAGCTGTGGCTCTGGAGTTACATGCATTGGAATCAGAATTGCTTAGGTCAAATGTCTAAACTTCATATGTAAGCCTGCTCCAGCAGCAAAGCCCTGGCTCAAGACGACTAAGGATGCAGAGGACCAATTGGGACAAGGGGTGAAGAGGAGCCATGACGCCTGGGTTATTTGTCGCATCCAGCCGCCCTACGTCAGCTGGTCGTTCAAGGACGTTTACTGGCTGGTGCCAGGTGGTCTAAACTCCCCCTGTAATAATAGTAATGACATTTTGTTATACTAATCAGTTGACCCTATAAACCTTATTAATTTTTCCCCATGCGTATATCCTTGGAATGCTGATTCATGAACATTTGTATTATTATCTACTTGTACTGAACATGCTTTTAATGAAATTATGTGGCATTCCTTTCTCTCTTTTATTTCAATGTTGTTAATCACACTTTGCCATGTTAGTTTTGTAATTGGGTTAATAACCATGTTAATCCAAGAAAAGCATGGACAGATGAAAAATGGCATAATCTTGAGTGTGTTTGGTGGGTGGCGGAGGAGGGAATCGGTGGCCCATATGGAAATATTCCTTTAAATGTCAGATACGTTGTTTTGTCTTATTTTCCGGATTTGTCCACCTGCCTGGATGATGCGACGATGCGAGTGTTCCATCACCCTCTCCCTTGTTTTGCCACCGCGAATGGCAATGGTGTAGCAAGGGAGTAGCATCGCCAACAGCGTGGACGAGGGTCGATGACCGGCGCCGTGGACGAGGGTCGGAGACCGACGGGATGAAGTCGTTGACCAGCGGTGTAGACTTGTGTAGGTCGACCGGTGGAGTCAAAGAAGCGGTGACAACCGGATCAAGGACGCCATGTGAAGGGACGCAATGACGTGTGGGAGGCGTCGACTAGTGAGCAACGCAGGGAGGCGAGGAAGGTGGCGGCAAGTAAGAGCGGCGGTGGCTCAATATGGGGTTGATCGCGGGCGAGAACTGGTGGAGGCTCTGTGGGGAGTGGGGTGGACGACGTGCGATTTTTTTTCTCCTTTTTTCTTTCTTGTTTTTTCCTTTTCTTTTGGGCTCTTTTACGGTACCCACTAAGTTGTCAATTATACATACTAGTGAATTAACGGTTGAGATTGAAGGTATACTAGTGGTTAGTACACAGTAGCATATACCTATGGTATGCAATAGCATAGATGGAAAGTACAATCCTAATTGTATTACCTCGTTATCCAAAGAAATAAAAACATGGTGAATTAACATTAGAATACTAGTGAAATCGATGGCGTGGTGGGCAATTCCGTATGTTAATAAATCAATTACTATTATACACATACAAATTAATGGATATATTTTGAACTATAATAGTTCCTACCGGTAATAGTATTGGATACCATAAGGAAACTCTTTCTTTCTTTTATTTCTATATTTATTTTTTCATACAAGAATAATTATATGTTAAGGGGTATACTCACCACATCTCCAATGAAACAAATAATTAGATCGCTAAATCTACGTTCATCCCTCTAATCAAACAAAAAGTTAGATCGCCATATCCACCTTATCAAACTGAAAATTGATTCGCCATATCCAGGAAAATATGAGCCGTCATATTCCATCCAATCTCACCCACGAACCAAATACACTATAAGCTGAGACGAGAACTACACTTTATTTGGAATGCATGTTTTTTCATAAAGCCATCCAGAAATCTGAATAAAGGATAAATTCCTGTACAAGTCGCATCATGTCGATCGGCTGGGGCTGGTCACTGCAAGTGTTTTTTTCATGTGATGTCAAAAACTTGCCATTGCAGTTCCTGCTTACTTGCTTGTATTCCCTCCGGCTGTCTAGCTAACTTATTAAATTAGTGTTAATTAAGCTACAAAAGCAAGGGGGCATACACTATTATCTGCTACATTCCTAGCATCAGCCACCTCGCGTACATGGAATGGAACCCAATTACAACTACTACCACCAGCACAGCTGTGTCCCCTTCGATGCCTACCACGGCCATGGCCATTTTGACGATCAAGGCCATGGCCACCACCTGATCCCTTATTGCCACAGCACCACTAAGATGACCACCCCTCCCGAGCCCTCCTCCTTCTACCACTGCAAGTACTGGTCCTTCGTCCAGACGGATGCCACCACCATATCCTCCTCCGAGTCGTCGGCGTCCGGCCGCAACTCCGGCGCCGCCGCACACAATGTCGCCAACACCATTTCCACCACCCGTGGTGACGTGGCTTTCGTGCGGCAGCTTCATTTCGGCGGTGAGTACTACGATGATGACACGGGGAACATCAGCGCCCTCTTGGAAGCCGCATCCATCTCCTCCTGGACGCACGGCGGTGCGTCCACGTCGCTGGCCGCAGCCGAGGAGAAGGCAGCGGCGGCGGTGGCGGCGGCCCAGCCGGATGGAGGAAGCAGCGACAACGGAGGGAGTGACAAGGAGGCGGCGGCGCGGCAGCTGATTGGGGTGCGGAAACGGCCGTGGGGGAAGTACGCGGCGGAGATCCGTGACTCGACGCGGAACGGCGCGCGGGTGTGGCTTGGCACGTTCAACACGCCCGAGCAGGCGGCGCTGGCCTACGACCAGGCCGCGCTCGCGGTGCGCGGCGCCGGCGCGGTGCTCAACTACCCGCTCCACCGGGTGCGGGAGTCGCTGCGCACGCTCGAGCTCGGCGCCGGTGGTGCAGCCTCCGAGTCCCCCGTGCTCGCGCTCAAGCGGCGACACCGCATCCGGAAGCGCTCGACGACCAAGAAGACGCCGGCGGCATCCAAGACCGATGAGATAATTCCTGAGTTGGCGGAGGGAAAGAAGAAACAGCAGGTGGACACAACTGGCCATCACCACGAGAAGGAGAAGCAAATGGCGTCGTCATTGCCATGCGTGCTGGAGCTGGAGGACCTAGGAACGGACTACTTGGAGGAGCTGCTCGCCTTGTCCGAGGAGCAACCGGACGCCCGGCCGGACATTGTCGATGACATATGATCGAGCACTGCAGCTAAGCTAGCTGGCTGCGGTCGGCCCGCCCGATGAATGCCGTCTCTTACGGTGTCTTTCTGTGCATATATCGCGCCCAACGATTTTTCACCGGTGGGTCTCTTTCTATCAAACCATTTTATGATTTTATCGATGCATGAACACGCCGCGGCGTCACAAGTTTCCACTTCTGAAATGTCCTGCAAATTGCATACGTACCAACAAAAATGCATAGTTTTTTTTTCGTCACACGGATAAAGCACACGCACACACGTCGATACGCATGCACAATACATACACCATGCATCACTGTCTCCCTCCCTCCTAATACACGCTTTGAGATGATGACACAAATGGTAATTAAATCACCAGTTATATTGAAAGCGTACTGATGTGTGTGTGATATTCATAGACAGATATATAGGACTAGGAGCCCTCGGCTCTAATTGACATTTTAAAAGAGTACTAGTTCTTCCCAAAATGCATGATTTGTTTGCTGTGCAGGTCTCTGAAAGGGTAGGATCATGTATATGATCGAATAGATAGCGATTCAAAAGTTAATTAAAAAACAGATGTTAAAAGTATTAGGTATTTAGGTTAATTTGAGTCTTCCCCTTTGAACCCATAATTCCATGTCTCAATTGATCAAATACACATGCTTTAGATTTAGAAGAGTAGCTGTGTAATCAAAATTAAAGCAGGTTTGACAGCAGCATTTCAAACAAAAGATCCTGGGGACGAAGACAGCATTTCAAACAAAAGATTCTGGGGACGAAGATTACACAAATGCTCAGTTGTTTCTTTTTGCCTCCGGATAATTAACCGGCATTGGCCATTTTTGCTTTGCAGTCCATTATATAGGTAACTTATTTTGGTTCAGATTTTTTTTAGCACCATATATGAGAACACAACCAAGTATTCTGCTACTTTAAACCTCCACACAATCTGTGTCTAGGAATCTAACCTCTGTTTGTATTGTCAATTTTTCTTTTACAAAAAGTCTGTATCACATTTGGTTTTATGGCCTATGAACCACACCTCCTCCCCCCCCCCCCCCCCCCCCCCGGTAGCAGTGAGACCGACCCGAAATCTCTTTTCTCCTCTATCCCCACTGCTCCATCTTGTTGAGCTGGTCTTCGCCTTCTCTAGTAGCTCGATCGCACCATCAGGTACACCACTATCTCATCAATTGCTGCCTAACCACTCCGGATCTCATAATCCTGTCACGAACCCTGCCTAATGTTCTCCTACAATCTGGCCCGTGTGTTAGTGTAATAAAAAGAGTGCGATAGCACTGAAGTAACATAGATTTGTATATGAAATGAATTTTCTAACCGTATATCATACCATGTATGGTGCAAATTATATGCAACGGTTATAGTCTACATGAACTCCTAGGAGGGCAAGACCAATTAACAAAGGCAAGACTCTAAAGAACAAGTTATGTTTGTTTAGTACAATATAGATGTATCCCAGACATACTAAGCTAGTTAATTATCTCTATAATTACAAGGCAGGTACAAAGGGACTAGGGCCTAGGACTAAGGATGGGGCATGTTTTTCTACATCAAGCCAAGTTCATGGACAAAAATGACCAATCTCGTCTCCCCAGCCTTCAAGATTTTCGTTGGACTAGCAACAAGGTCTAGATTGGTTTTTCCAATACATACATTATACTACACACACATCAACATATATATATATACATATTAGCAGGATGTAGTGCTATTGATTTGAGATAGGCTTCAACATGTATAATATCACTATGTGCATACGAGGTCTAATGATCATTTTCTTTACACAAACAAGTGAAAAAGACCCTTAGGTATAACTACAACTAAAAGATTTTTCTAGGGGCAGTCGACTTAAGCGGATCGCCTAGGGAAACACACATTTCCATATGTGGACGGCTTTAGATAATGCATGTAAAACACTTTTCCTAGGCAATACTCTAAATTGCTTGCATGTTTCATCTTTTTATGTACCTTGCAACTCTTCAGCTATCACGTGGCATTGAATGCCTGTCGCATCCTCCACTATGGCAGTGTGTTTCCACAACTTCTCCCCCTCTCCTTTTTCAATGACTAGTCCACACAAATGTGGAATTTTCATTTCTCATTTTTATCTCATTCTTTCTCTTCAACTTCTCTAGTCGGCTATGACATCCTACAGCTTGCAGCGGAAGCCATAATACATCACCACCAACTAGCTTGTCCGTGGACCGGCCAGAGTCATCCAGTTAAGTACTCCATCTCCCATCTCCACTGCCTATTGATGGGGAGGATCTAAGTCACAAAAGTTCCTCGATCAATTGGTCGAGGAATGGGAATGAGGATCACGGGACACCATACTAAAAAAACTTGGTACAATGGGGGTATACCTCTTTGGAAAGTCGGCTAGGGATGTGGTTCTTGATCCATAAACTTTTGGGACAATGATTTGGGGCAATTCATTCGGAACGTGGATCATGACCCATATAATTAGGGATCAAAATCTTTGGAATGAAACTTTGGAAGGAGAGTTGAAATCAATTCTAGAGCTGGAACCATGTAGCATGAATAATTTTAATGTTGATAGGCCAAAATAAAGTAAATTGTTGGCATAATATTAGAATAACATATAACATGAGTACATTCCACAAAGGCACAACATCACAAACTATTGAATATTAATAACTAAAAGGGTACACACTTAGCAAAAGTTCTAAACAACAACACATCGATGAATTGATGATGTATGTACTCCTTGCCAGCTTGCCTCCTAGATATACCGTTTTCCTTTTACCTATTATAGTGAAAAGTCATTAGCATTTTTGTGCAAGTATATATGAAAAAAGGATAGAGGTTAGGGATAAAGATATTACCTCTTAAATAATTGAGTTGATAGGATCTACATCCCACTTGGAATGAGGACCTTTTTTTAGCTCTCGCTGAATCTCAATAGGAGCCTAAGATTGGAGTGGATGTAGAGAAGTTTATCAGCATTTTTTGCATTGAGTTTGTTTCTCTTGGCATTATGGATGTATTGATAGGTGATTCAAGCCCTTTTAGCTGACGAGCTGCTAATTGGCTGCGACAAAATCCTCTTTGCAACCTCCGCTAAATCCGAAGTTTCAGAACCGTAGCTATTCCACCAATCAATTGGCTCCATTGTTTTAGCATCAACTTTCACAGTCGGAAGTGTGTACATCCCTTTTTTGATAATAAAATCTTTAAACTGCTCTCTAAGCACCTTTTGCTTACTTTCATTATCTCCTATTCGATCAAAAGCTTTCATAACCCCAGCCATCACCTCTTTATCCAAATTGGGTTTCTCTCTTGATGCCTCCAGGAGCTATGCTTTCAAGATGGGTTTTGTCGTAGTACTTCGGGCAAAGAGCATAAGCTAAACGGTGTAATGGGATATGTACCTTTTCTCACCATGCAAGAACAATGCTTTTCACTTGCGAAATCATTTTTACGCGGGTTATCAACCTTTATCATAATATCCTTTATTTCCCCTAGCATATATATTGTCCATCCTCTCGTAAATTTCTCCCATCTTAGGACCTTCTCCATCACTAAAACTCAACACTAAATACGCATGCCTAGTGATGATGAGAACCATTTCAACTTTGCTTGAAAAGTCTTCATTATTGATAGACTAAACAACGATCCTTCCTTGCTGTTTGAGATCATTGGTACTACTTTTCATCCAGTATTTCCATTGATTTGTGATAATGGTAATTGAAAGTGTTTCTCTTTATGCACTGAGCCGTTCAAGCAAAATGAAACGGGTAGCAAAACGGTTTTTTCTTTCCCTCAGAAGGTCCAAATCAGAATTGTTTTTTAACATAGCTAGACAATGCGAGTGATTCCGAAAAAAAAATCACAATGACTTTACCTTCCTTGTATGTCTCAAGCATCCATGCAAAAGAGGTAGCAAAATCCTTGAACATGGGATTCAAAGTGTGGACCACACATGGAGCCCAAAAAATATGCTTGTGCACCTGCAAAAAATGAAATACAAGTGCCCATTAAGTTTAATTTAAAACAGAAAAATATCAGGTATTATGAACAACTATTAACTCCATCTTTGTCTATGCTTACCTTTTCGATTTCTTTTCCTGTAGCTTTGCAGTTTGACGCATTATCAGTCACCACCTGAAGCACATTTGATGGTCCAATATCATCAATTGCTTTTAGCAAGAATTCAGCAATGGCTTTACTTGTTTTTTTCTACTCCGGAACAATCATCTGCATACAAGAAGCATGGCCCTCTACTGTTTGAGGCAATCACAATGATAAATGCCATGTTTTTTAATGGGCCAGTTTGGTTTGAGGCCTAAATTTGGCTTGCCAATATTTGGCAATTTGAATAGTGATTATATATTTAGATTGAAGCCAAATTTTGGCAAGCCTACAGAATAGTAAAATTAGGCTAATTTGGCTTCAACGCAAACACATATTGGCAACATTCCAAATTTTGGTAAGGCCAACTTTGGCCACAAACCAAACCAATCCAATGTTTTTCCATCCATCAGAGACAACTAAAACTCCATGTGTGTACCTATTTAAAATCATAGGTGTGATTGATTGTAATTTGAATTAAAGTTTTATTGTACTGCTTGGCAATAAGAAGATCTTAATGTATTTAATTTTATGTGTCCCTGTGATATGTGAATTGTGAAGCTGAAAATATGAAACCCTGAAACTTACCATGTATCTCCTACTGCTGCTAGCTCATTCTCCACATTTCTTTTGCAAGCATCTAGCAGAATTGTTCTTGCCTTTTCAGAAGGACCTTTATAACCCTTGAGGGCTCTATTTATGGCTGAAATCATTTCAGAATAATAGGGGCTCCTTAACATGTTAAAAGGAATGCCATTAGCACTGAGGAACTTAATTATTTTTAAATCTACAGCATCTGTTTCCACTGTACCAAACGCATCTACCATTGTAGTGGGCATTTTAGTAGCCCTTGTTTTGGAAGATCCTTCCTCTGCTTTATTAACTTGTTTAGAATGGCACCACAACAAATAATGCTAGCTCAAAATTGAATCATGGGCTCATGGATACATCTTGTGGAGGTTGAGGTAGGCGGTTGGGTAGTCGGCATGAAGGAGGCGCCACGGTAAGCAGGCCAGCTGACACGGAGAAGAATGGCCCTCTCTCTCTCCCTCTCCCTCTCCCTTCCTCCCTCCCTCTCTGATGTTAGCAAATCCACCCACAACAAGGAGGCTCATGATTGTCTAAAATCCTAGTTTCTAGTTGTGGTAGCAATGGTAGTGGTAGAAACGAACAAGTCATTTTTTTTTCTTCCAGGTTTTCTTGTAGGAGCGGTGGCGGACGAAACACAAGGTGGACTATCCTGACACAACAACGACCGAAACAAGGCAGGATGACTCCCACAAGCGGTAGCGACAGCCGGAGCACAAGGAGGAAAACACAGTCAAGCGGCAATAGCGGTAGCGGTAAGAGCTCATGCAGGATAACCCTGAAAGGTGGCGGTGACTACAGTGGGCTAGGTTTGGGGAAACCCTTGCATATTCTTTGTGTATTTTTGTGTGTATGAAAATGTATACTTTTAAAGTGAATTTTTTATTTTTTGTTTGTAGTTTGTTGTATTATGAATTGAATATTTACTGTGTATTTTTGTGAATAACACATTATGCATTTTTGTGTGCACTAAATATGTTCATTTTTAGGTTTTTTTCTCAATGTGATATGTATTCACTATATTGTACTCCTATTCCTTTTCTTTTTATGAAAAAAAATATTTGTGCATCCAGCCCACATAAGTTTCCCACGTATGTGAAAGGAATTTTTCACAAGCGGCCCTCATAATTTGTTGCCTATGGAACACCTTTTCCATATGCAACTGACTGCTGACAAAAATGTTTCTTCAGAGACGAATTTAACTGAAAGATCAAGCCCCCTAGAATCAATAAGATACTTGATGAGACAACATCATGAGTTGATGGATATAAACACCACAGTTAAAGTTGATAAAGTGAAGATGGTGTGACAAGCTAGAACATGGACATTATCAGTTGATGCAAATCAAACGGAAGAGATTGAAGCTACGGAGCATGAAGTGGTACCTCGGAAAGATGGTGAAGCACAAGAAAAAATCAGATACAATGGACCACGCGGTGGCGAAGGGGAAGCAAGATGCTTGGCGCTGATGAACCAAATCCGGTGGTGAAGTATGAGTGAAGGTTATGTTGTGATCGACCAAGTGAAACCATGTTAAGATATGTGTAACCCGCATCAATCATTTAAGAATACAAGATAAATGTCAAAGGCCAAGAAGATGTGATTTGTCGATTAACATCAAGCCAAAGTGGGCATTGATTAAGGCACATGTATGAATTATTTGGGACTAATGTTCTTATTGGTACTAGGAGAATAATCTTGATTCTGAAATTACTTTGATATTAGAAACACTCAAAGTAAAGAAAGAAGATGGTGTGAAGGGATTCCAATTGGTGTAGCCTTTCTATTTGCATTGGAGTATAGGATTGTCGTACTATTTAAGAGTGATACAGCATTGATATGTTTGTATATTTCTCGGTGCTCGAAGTGATCCTTTCTAGCACTACTTGAAAGAAAACCAAAGCTTTACACTATCCTATGAGTGGTGTTAGAGTTTGTTCTTCGTTTGGTTAGGTAGTCATTTTAATGAGCTTTCCAAAGGGCTCAAAATCATTGAAAATGGAGTCTGAAGCGGCAACAAAAGATTTATCCAAAATCTAACAACCACTGCCCAGTCTCATACCTAGCTTTGTGGTAGAACTCTTTGAGAGTGAGATTTGAAAAGGGGGAGTTGGGGTTGAGAAGAACATTGGATTGAGAGATTTCGAGCTGATAGAAAGGTTGAGAAGGAGATTCAGAACTAGTGAGATGCACACCCTTCCTAGAGATAGATTGGGAAGCGATAAAGATTGAAAAGAGAGATTGTGATCTAGTGGGTTTCACCTATTCTGTGTTTGAGTTCATAGCAAGCAAATCTTCTATTGTGTTTGTTACTCCTGGAGGTTAAGCCATCTAGATGGCTAAGCATTACCTAGGAAATCCCCAAGATTGTGATGAGTCGTGGGAAGCTCATAAAGAATTTCCTCACCTCCACAAGGGAAGAGTAATTTTGTAAAAACATAGTCGATGTTACCTACAAGGGTAAACTTCACCAGTGGATCATGACTCATAATCGAAGCTTATATATTAATGGTCATTTGCAAATTTGCTAATCCTAGGTTGTTGATTGGTGTGTTGACGGCTCTTAATGCAACATTTTATGACGTCAACTCCTACACAGTTCACATAAAACAAATGAGCCAACATAGTTGTAGGAGTTACTTCTAATCATTTCCACAAGTGTTGGTGAAATATTTGTATGCAGGAAACTATACCCAAAATGGAGAGAAAACAAGCTACCAAGTGAAATTATATTTCCGATGAAGCCCATGGAGTGTCAAGCCCATAAATCCAGAAGAAATGCATCAACAGAAGCTATGGCACGATGATATGGCCCACTAAGCCCACTGGCAAGAACCTGGAAAACGCTGGAGAGGAATGGGCCAGGCCAGGGTTCGGCTGAACCCTATGGTTCGACCGAACCGACCTTGCACCGCCTCATCCCCAGCTTCCACGTGGACGTCCAGGATTGCACCCCAATGGCGGTTACCAGGGGCATTGCCGACAATTCCAACTGTCACAACCGTCATTGAGGAGGCTATAAATAGAGAACTCACTTCACACTTAGAACACACACCAAGCTTGAGCTGAATTATAATAGGCTCTATTATACACTTTTGTATACTAGATTAGGGAGAGAGTGAGGTAGAAGTCCTCGGAGGAGTCCTGGAATTGTCGGTAACTTTTCCCTCTTGTTTCTACTTTGTCAAATACTTATGCTTTAATAGAAATATTATTTTGAGTACTTAAGTTTACTTTTGTAAGATTTACCTCTCAGTTAGCTCTTAGTGGAATACTTGATTACTGTTTACTATAAACAACACTCTTATAGCAATTGCTTGGGTGCTTAATTAACACTTGAGTAATAATTAATCTACTTATGCAGAGTGTCTAGGTAGTTAATTTCCAGTATTGCCGCACATCACACAGTTAGCTTGAGGCAAGTGTAGAGGTGGTGACAGCCCTCGAGATCACGCAGTCCTTCCTGTGCGGGTGTGTGGTAGCTCGCTAGATCCTGGGACAGCGCGTCACCAGTTGCTCGAAGTATCTCTGCTAAGATTAAATAAGCTTCCTGTAGACACCGTTTCTTACGAGTAAATACTCTCAACCCTTTGGCCTATCTTTAGCTTGTGTCCTTGGATGAACTAGGGGAAGGTTAGTCACACTGTTCCCTGTGGATTCGATACCTTAGGAATACTCCTTAGGGGAAGTGCTACAGCGGTATTCCGTTCGCTTGCGGATTTATTCTGTGGACAATAAAAATTACCAACAGTTGGAAACCTAGACTTTTTTGTTGTCATTAGTATGGTGGTGTAAGATATTGAGTGAGATCCGGCTTCTTGGAACATCTCAACAGAGATGTGAAATTCTCATGGAGAATCCAAACATCAGGAAACAAATCGATTGTCTCCTTGTCTTTTCTTTTACCGTTGTTGTGATATTGATACATATCTCTTTGTAAGTTACTTGTAATAGCTTCAATGTCTTGTCTTTTACATACATTATTGCTATTGTGCCTGTGTCCTGTGCTAGTCATGCAAATGTATTGTTCCCCTTTGATGATGTTTTTCTACTAGATCGCGGGTTCTGATCTCACTGATTCAGAGATCCAGTTTCCCAGGATCGTGGGTTCCGTTCTCCCATTTCATATACTCCAGTCACCACAAATTCTCTTAAGTGTTTTTAAATTTTAGGAAACTCCTATTCATCTCCACCCCGTAAGCGACATCAAGGTCCTTTCAGTGAGCCCGATTATGAATAGTCAGCATTTCCACAGATAGGCAAATGTGCTATCCATCATCAGTGAATAGTTATTATAGTATTGTATACTAAAAAAATATTGTCCATTATCTTATTAATCTATTTATCAACGATCAACTTTCCAAAGTATGACACATTTATATAGGGTCATTTGTATCAGTCTGGGGATTTGGAGGCCCTAGTATGCATGCATAGCAACAAACATACAAAAAAAATCACAAGTTCAAGCCCCTCCCGCCCTCAGGGTAATAGCATTGCATTTTGTTTGGCTTTTCGTATGAATGTGTATATACATAAGCACAAGATATTTGTATAAGGGATGTTTTAGTTTTGACCTAACCAACTATATCATCCACATACTCTAATAGGAAACTAGCAGCAAGTTATGCCGTGGTTGTCCACTTGGCTTCTCAACTCTGATTGTCTTCTTTCTAAAAAAAAAAAAACTCTGATTGTTTTCTATTGGGTTTTTTATTGGTCTCCCCTCACCTATATTGAAAGACCCTAGTTTTCCCCCTTTGCATGGACCCGGGAACATTTTTGGTTATCATCTCGTGTTGCCTTTCTTTTCAGTCGGTGACTCCTTTATTTGATTCTATCATTGCGTAAAAAATTGTTTTGTTGGTATACGGTATTGTTTATGTTTTTGTGTTTACAGGTTTATAAGATATTTAGTAGACCAACATAACTAACATTGGCGCCACTGCCTACCTTACCGACTATAGCCGCCTTTTGCCTCCTCTCCCCAGCCAACCCCTACCCCTCTATATTTGTATCGTCTCACCATTTATTTTGGTTTTTTTCGGAACAAGGAAGTGTCCATTAGAAATAGAATAAGATGGTACTCCTAATTGATGTTGCCCCTCACCGTCTCATCCGGGGCTTGAAGATGGATGCCCTCACCATTAGATTGCATGGTATGGTAATACTTTTTTTTTTAAATGTCAGTCCCCCGACATTCTTGGATGTGTTTTCGTTGTAAGACTAGTGTTCGACATAACTCAAGGTCACGTAACAAGAAGGAACAGAAGCACAACCCCACACACACACACCAAGTCACCGAGCAGGCCAACGAAACTTCATATATAGATACCAGAGTAACGAGCTAGATATTTTCGCAAGCATACACAAATCCAGCACAGCAACATGTCCCAGCGGCTACATCATCACCAGATTCACCACCACAGAGACAATCATGTCATGTGGACATGTGGTGATGTCGCATCTCGTGATCGCGCCCTAGCGCTGTGCCACGACAGTACAGCAGATACGTGCGTCACGTTGCGTGCGACACGTACTGCAAGAACTCGTCGTCACCAAGGAGGCGGGCCATGGTGTCGGGCGCGAGGCAAAACTCGACGTCGACGCTGCCGTCCCCTGCCTGGCCCGGGAACGCCGACATCTTGCCGTCGAATTTATTGGCGCGCCCGCTCCGCACGGCGAGCGGCCGGCCCCACCCGAAGTCGTTGCCGTCGTACATCGGGAACCGCGGCGAGCTCCCCATCGTGAGCGCCGCGCCGTCGGGGTTTCCCAGCGGGAAGCACCGCGGCGCGGCTTCCCACTCCGCCGCCGCACGACGGATGGCGCCGTCGTCGTGCGCAACCACGGTCGCGTGCAGCCTTGCCGCCGCCCACCGCAGGTCGTTGGACGCCAGCTCGGCCACCGTCGCCATCGTCGCCACGCTCTGGATTGCGTTGCCGAAGTATAACGGGGAGATCGGCGGGCGCAGGCGGTGCCGGCAGTTCACTGCCATGCGGAACGTCGTCGTCGCGTCGGCCGCCAGCAGCCGCCGGGATCGCGTCACGGCCCTCCAGATATGCGCGCATAGCGATTGGAACGACGAGATCTCCCTGCTCCTGCAACCATTCGCCTCACGCACGGGCTTTCCCCCGTTAGCCTCGGCGAATTTATCGGATTTTGTCCAGTGGTTCACCTTCGCCTTCAGCTCCCTAATGGCAGCAGCGCTGAAGTGGACGACACGCTCGCGGAGGGGCGCGTCGGCGTGGAAGGTCACGGCAGGGCCCGTGCCGCCGGTGAATCGGAGGACGGCAGTGGATTCGCCAAAGAAGTTCCGGTGCAAGTCCGGGGGCTGGACCGGCTCGCCGCGGCAGAGACCTGCCCACGTGTTGAAGAAGTGCCAGAATGAGGTGCCATCCACGACGGCGTGGTTAGCGACGAAGCCGACGAACACGGCTCCATCGCCGAGCACAGTGAGCTGGAAGGAGGTGAGCGGGCGGCGGTGGCCGTCGTAGCTCACGGTGCGGTCCATGGGGAACAAATCCTTCGTCAGCCTGGTCGGCACGTCGGCGTTGGGCAGGAGGAAGTCGCCGAGCGACAGAGCAGGCGCGACCGCGTGGTAAAACTCGACGGCCGCATAGTCGTCGTCACGCCGGATGACGATGCGGCCGTCGTCCAGCGTGGCGAACCGGCCGGAGAGGGCAGGGAACACAGCGAGCGCGCGGGAGAGCGCGTACACGAGGGACGACACGAGGGAGGCGATCGGCACGCCAGGTGGAGGGAAGAAGAGCCCCTTCTGGATGTAGTGGCACGACAGCATCGGCATGTCGGAGACGGAGAGCTTGACGTCCCCAACAGCCGACGACGACACGCCGTCCGGCCGAACGGTCTGCTTTGAAACGACGGTGACGCTCGTCGCCGGAGCATTCGCGCAAAGCGTCTGCGTCATCGGGACGACCGCCGGCGCCGGCGCAGCCGAAGCAGCCTCCACCATGGCGTATGAGAGATATATCAGCGTCACAATCTAGCGTTCAGGTGAGTGGTCTCGGTAAGATTTCCTTGGAAATTGCTTAGTTTGGGCGCAATATATAGCTCCCTCCAGGTACCCAGTATGCGGTGCATCACCATCGATCGGTCGGCGCAAGTGGTATTCCTGCTCCTGTTCATGCTGGGAATGGCGCGCGCGATCGAGTTCGTTCGACCGGCCCTCGTGCGGCTTGTCCCGTGGTCCACCGCACCGCCGCGACGCAAGCATTCTCATCCTCCCGGTTGGAGGGCGTGTCACTGTCACGAGTTGGCCGTGCCGGCCGGAGCAAGGAGGACCGGCCATTATTTCGACCGAAAACCACCCACCCTGGCCAACGCCAACGTGCGTGCACTGCACCTGCTCTGCCTCGCCGCGCGTGTGGTGCGAGCACGCACGTTAGCATCGGTGGCTCGTGGGCCGTACGTGTGCGCTCGTGGAGTCGTGGGCGAGGGCGTTGGCGCGGCGGCCGCTGCACGCCGTTTTGCCTCTTGCCGCCGCGCGTCCCCGACCGAGTGGTGGCGACCAGGCGATGTACGTACGGCGGCGAAACGGCACCCGGACCGCGAGGGCGTCGGCCGAGAGCAACACCAGCAAAACGCCAATATGACAAGCTAGGTGCGTGGTCGCGGACTCATCGTGCTTGCGAAGTTGAGATTCGTTATCGTGTAGCGGCACGCGCGAGGTGATGAATCGGCGACGTCCATATACAGTTCCGCCGTTCTGGTTTCGGACTTGGGCTAAATTCCAATATAAGATTGGATACATACTCGGCATTCGGCAAACCTAGATACTCCGTATCAAATTGAAAAGGGTCGAGGTTAACTTGGGGAAATTGAAATGGGCTTCCTACCCAACAAATGTACACTGTTCAACTAAGATGGACCCAACTTTTAGGGGAAAAAACTAATATGGGCCCGTCGTCTGAAAAAAAATATGGGCTTCTTTTCTAAAATAAATATGGGCCCGAGGAGTTTGGACGATTTCTGATTTTCTATCACCCGGACGAGTATCATATTCGGCCTACGTCAGGTGGGAACGACTTTTTTATTCTCGTGGGCGGTGGGAGGCAGGTCCATGTTTCTCAGTTGTTCTTTTCTACATTTTCTTGATACTGTCCAGTCAAGTGTCACTAATCACTATATATTGATTCTTCCTTTTTAAAAATCAGGAGTCAATTAGTGGGATTATACGACGGTTAACTGATTGATGTAAGTAATATGAAATATTATTTCGTTGTTTCCCTCCGTTCACAATTAATCAGGGCTGATCGTTTGGCCTAGATGACCCAAATACAGAAGTTACATATTCTTAATTAAAAAATAATTTATATGTTTATTTTGTATATGTGTTATTTATAGTTTAAAAGATAAGGTAAAAAAGACTATGATGAAAAATCTCTAAAATCAATTCTAAAATTAAGTCTAAAAATTTGGCTTCGGCTTATAATTCGTAAGCGCAACAATGGGAGCCTCAACTTTATAAGATCTATACACCAAGACCAATGATAAATTGTACTCTATACATTCCTGAATTAATTGTGCATATAAATCCGTTATATTTAGGGACGGATGAAGTATACCACATCAATCAAGATGTCATACATAATTTTTTTTAATGCGTCGTTGACTAAAACTTCGTACATAATAACTCTGTTAGCATATACACATTTTTCCATGATGCATTGGTTGTGATCGAACGAAATCCATATCCATACCGTTATATTTTGATTTGTATTATAATAACAGCAGTTCGAGTTAAAACTTGAAAGCGACGTGTCTATTAAAAAACACTTGTTTATTTCAAACACTCCACCAGTTACGTGTTTGAGATTTGTTTTGAAGGTATTTTCTAAGCTATGTTCTCTAGGCCATATACTCATGTTTGACCGATATAGAGAAAACAAGTTTTTGGGTAAAACCTTCACACTAGTAATCCTAGTGACAAAAAACTACAAGATTTAACTGACGAAGGTGAAAAACAAATCTTCTGAGCTACAACCTCTGTCCTTAAAAAAAAGAGCTAATTTTAAGAACATCCCATACATATACCAACAGTCACATAAAAGTTATTTCAAAAAAAAATTATTTCAAAAAACTATTCAGGCAGGTGAGCCCACGGCGAGGTCCCCGCATCGTCGTAGAGAGGGCAACTTTGGCCGCAACCACCCCCACCAGGCCCCTTGCCCAGTTGCTCCCCCTTCCCCCTCCCGTCACTAGTGCTAGCGGCAGGTTCCACGTGCCAAAAATGACAATGACGGTGGGCCGGCTCTAGCTCAGCATGTGTTCACCTCTGGTGCAGGAGGACGAGCCTAGTAGTAGCATTGAAGTTGTCATGGCTGGCAGCGGCAGTGAAGACCAAATCAAGCTCTCTCCAGGCATTACGGTTGGATCTGGTCCTCCACTGGTTGAGCTCACCACGACAGCCTTGGACGTCATAGGCGATGGGGATTTCTCGGTGGCAGCTCACTGGGGTCTGACAGCGGCTCTGACGGCGTTAGGTGAGACACTACGATCTCCCACTATCATAGCTCGCATGACTCTCGGCACGCAATCGAATCCGCCCCGATCTGTAGCTTGGCCAGTGACTGTAGTAGCGTTCATGACTTGTGGTAGTGGGAGGCTAGATCCGACTATACTATTGCTAAATTCGATCCCTCTTGGACAGATTTAGTGAGACGAAAAGATGATGACATCACATCGATGTTGATGGCTCCAGTCATGGCCATGGATGTCGCACGGATAGCATCACATGACGCTTGGCAGCGGCCTACTTGCGTCAGCAGTGGACCCAACAACATGCGACAAGATTGCTCGGCGGTGGCTTTGACAGCGCTCGTGGCTAGCGGCTTCGCTCGACGTGTTTCACTCGGCTTGTTTGGCTCTGCCTTGCTACTTGTTTGACGACAACGACAAATCTTGGTGGTGCTAGTGCTTCTATCTTTCCAAGCTGATGCAATCTTTCTCAGCTCCCGAGTCACCTCTTTTGTCCACCCCTTCTTCTCTCCTGACCATGGCGAACCTTCGACGACATTGCTCACACCACTAGCCAATGTCTTAGTGCACAATTGGTTGTCGCAATGGGGCTCGGAGGGCAACACCATTGATGACAGTTTTTGGCTATCATGTGTGTGGGCGAAAGCTCTTCCCCAGCGCAATACCGGCGCTGGTAGTGGTGACGTCCTTGGAGGCTTCCTCGTAGCATAACTATTACATTTTGTTTCAGATGAAAACCCCCTTTTTGATTTCTAAGGTGCGTGACAGTGGTGTCTCTTCAACATCGTCCCCTTTTTTTAAGGCATCGCTCTTGGAGACCTGTTGCTGCCATCATCATGTGTGCTTTGTCGTGGTAATCTTATTCTCTCTCGCTATTGATGTCTTTGCCTTTAGTGGATACCTGCATGTTCTTTTTCTTCTTTGCCCAATTCCCTGTCCGCCTGTTGTTCTCCTATCTTGGTTGTCTTTAGCCGCAACATTTAATGGCTCCCTCTCCTTTGAGGCTTCCTCCCCCAAAGGACGACAGAAGGCATTGAACTAGTGAGAAAATTGATAAAGCCTGACTGAAGTCGACTTGATGCGGGCAGTCTTTGGCCGAAACCTTCAGTGGTTGTCCCTCCTTTGAGGCTTCCTTCCCCCATAGAATGTTGGTAGGCATCGATCCCAGCTGCATCATGATGAAGTCAGTCTCTTTGATGGATTGATGTGTGTGAACTTCGACAGCCACAGTCTTTTGAATGCCAGTGAACCAAAGCCGGTATGAGTGGCAGAAGACCTTCGGAACCTTCTCGTTATCTTATGATTGCTGGAGTTTCAAGTCAGCATGTGATTTGGTTGGTGTTGAGTTAGGGTACTAGCATAAGTTGGATTATGTTCTTGCTCACGTGTTTATAGAGGCGGCAAATGTCAAAGCTTTCACTCTTAGTTTATTTTTTCTTTCTTTTCTATCTTTGTATTGCTGGTGTATTCTCTCCTACTATCCATCTAGGTCTTCTGTGCAGTGATGTATGTCCTGCGTAATATATTGAGGTGGGCATTTCGCCTCCCTCCACTGGTGACCTGTCAAAAAAAACACAGTAAAACAAATCTAAAATGGCATTTTAGAAATTTCCAATCAATTTGTCCCCAACTTCTACCGTACTTTAATATTTATTCATTGCTTATCGAACTAAAATGCAATAATTGCTTCAAATAAATTCTTTGTGGGACAAATATAGTAGATACTACATCTGTTTCATAATATAAATGTTTTGACTTTTTTCTTGCAACGTTTAATTATTCGTATTATTAAAAAAAATAGTGCAAATATAAAAAAGAATAAATTGTTCTTAAAGTAATTATGGTAATAAAATAAGTCACAAACAAAATAAATAATAATTTCATAATTTTTTGGATAAAACGAATGGTTAAATATTGTAAGTAAAAAAGTCAAAACCCTTATATTATAAAACGAGATTAACAATTAAGGCCTATTCGAACGGAGGCAGAAGTCCAATCACTGTATGCTTCTATGATTCTAGTTTTGTCCCCTCAAAACTATCACTCTGGACATTCAAATCTCTATATTACCCTCCATGTCCCCACTGCACATCACTTAGTGAAATATACTCCCTCAAATTTTGTTTATTTGACGTTGTAGCTTAAAATTGAGCTAATCAACATCAACTATTTAAAACTGAAGGTAGTAATATAGACTTTTTCTCAAAACTTAATCTCCCATAGACCATATATAATCAGAGGCGGATGGCCCCATATGGCAGAGTGGGCCGCCTGGCCCAGCTATCTGCCGGCCCAGACCCCACCCCGTAGTTGGGCCACGTTGAAGCTTCCGTCATCTGCGTTCTGCCTGCCCAGTGCCCGCAAACTGCTTTGTGCGACGACTCCCCCAACCCTAGCGGTAGCGCCGCCGCCATCTCCCGTCGCTACTTGCCCGTGGCCTCGGCGACCGACGTCGGCGTGTTCCATGGAGAAGGAGGGAAAACAGCCACAGGCCCACAACATAAATAAAGGGGGCGCCGACAATTCAGTAGAGAGTAGGTGTACTGGCCACACCGGCGGCTCCGAGGCGGCGGCAAGCACATCGTACTTGGTGTCAGCTGTCATGAGACAGGAGAGGCTGAAGTCGGTGATCTTTGGGTTGGTGTGGTCTACTGGTCTGCAATCGATCATCAAGGATTAGGAAGGCATTGCTACTTGCTAGCGGCCTCGTTTGTTCCGCAGTTAATCGGAGTCTCGCAAGCCAAACGTTAACATGCCATCAGAAAAATTATCTTAGTGTCAAGGTCAGCTATGTATATACACCCAAAAAGTGTGGAGCAAACTAGTAAGGAGTAATGTTACTGAAATCCATCCTCTACCGTGTTTGCTATTTGACCCACCTATATTTTTAGATGTGCTCCACCACTATGTATAATAATGTTTTTCTTCATAAAAAATAATAATGTTTTTTACATGCGGAGTAGTTCTAATATAAAGTTCGCAATTCCAAATTACTTAGTTAACTGGTCAGAATTCAGAACCTCATATGCCAATTTGGATACTCAAAGTTCGTCTTAAAAGCTCGACGTCGATGGGAACCGCATTTCGTACAAGACTGTTTTTCTGAGAACTGTACAAGACTGTTTGAAGACGCAATTTCTCCTGACCTTTCTACTACTACTAGAAGCTAGTAGGACTGTAGGAGCATATAAAGACCCACTCAGTCATCCCACAATGTTGTACTGTAGACCCGACCCGGCGCCCCTAGCTAGCCACGCCACGGAGCCCCCATCAGCCATAGGCTGTTGGTTGGACACCGAGGCCGACCGCGCGCGCGACCGATCGGTCCGCCCGGTCCCCGTCCCCGTCACGGCCGGTCCGGAGCAGCAGCCCGTGGACCTGGCGAGCACAGCAACATGCAGCCTAGCTGGCTAGCTAAGCTACCTCATGCCGTGAACCTGGACACGCGCGCGCGCGCGATCACCGGCACCAATTTTTGCGTCGGAGACAGACCATCGCGTTTCTCCGGCAAGACTACGACGGCAACAACTCGACAAAAGAAAAAACGGTGGCGATCGCCGATCGGCCTCGCGAAGTCGCGATCGGCCGGTGATCCGCTCGATCGATGGGCGCGGTCAGGGCACGCGAGCGTACGTGCACGCGCGCGTCGTGCGACCTTTGATGAGTTTGATCCGCTCCCGTCGCGCGCGCGGGAGACGTGGGCGATGTACGTGCAGGACCGGCGCGGTTGGGTGACGGTTGGAGTCGGGCAAGTCGGCGAGAGGATAGGCTCGGAGTCGCAAGTGGCCGGGTTAATTTGCCGTCGCATCGTATCGTACCGTACGTACCCACTTCCCTCAGGTTTCCGATCGATGGTTGCGTCGTCAACGCTAGCGAGCTCAGGAGGGATTGTTTACAGATAAGGGTGTTTAGGCTTTGCCGATTTTGGTTTCATACTGATCTCCTGTAATTTTCTATTGAGACAGAAAATGACAGCTAAGATCAACGGTGGAATCGGTAGCACCGTCCGCCTGTTAGCTCTCGTACGGCTGCATATTTTTCTCGTCTTAGCGCAGAAGAAGGCGTATGTTGAGATTTTTTTATCTATATTTCTTTGGAACATACAGTGGGATTTGGATCTAAAAACATGCACTGGGGGTTTTCAAGTATAGGGGAGATGGGAGATGCCAATTTTTCAGCGAGTATGTTATGATTCGTCTAACAAAGTTGCCTTCTCTCTCTTACCTGTTTTAGATGGAGAAAATCTAGTGGCCAACACAACTGAGGTTGACCTCAAATTGAGAGGAGAAGTGGCCAGCATCTGATTAAAATTTGGCACTGAATTGCGTCTGAATGCCATAGTCTTGGCTCATCCATTTTTAGCTTAAACACTGGACCAGGTATACAGAGCAACTGTATATTTGTATGCATATACGTCCCATGGTTCAGTAGCCCCCATCAGCATTTAACTATTCAACAACAGGCTGTTACTATTTCCTTTGCGTGCGCCATCACCAGTAATGCTAAATTATTAGCAAACGCAAGAAAAAGATCTGCAGCCCGTCGCTCGACGTACGTACTCAAGATTCACCAAACCAATGAACTGACCATCTGGACCATGCAAAAATTGGAAGCTGTGAAAGAGACAAATGAACTACGAATTCTGATCGGGACTTCAGGGTCCCGGGAAAGAAAAAAGAGGAGCACATCATCTCCTCTAAAAAAAAAAACTTTTCAGCTTTCAAGAAAGGGAAAGGCTGCGACAAGACGACGATACGATAAGGCAAAAAAACTGTATAAGATTTTTTTAAAAAAAATGAGATATAACGAGAAGAAAGGGTAAAGGTTACAACTAGTATAATTTGTCGTTTCCGGCTGCGTGATGATAAGTCTAGCCCTCTTGCAGGTTTCCTTCCACTTCTAAACAAAAAGTGCACCTTCTACGAAAAGCTAATGCTGGTTAAGCACAGCAATGATGGAGTAAAAAAACTCTTTCGTAGTACAAAAACTGTTTCGCCCGCAGTGTTCGCGGCTTCGCACACAAGTGGCCTTTGCGGTCTTCAGTTTGGTCGCCGGACGATCAACTTGCGCAGAGTATAACCGTAGCTAAAGTTCCTATTAGGCTACTACTCCCCCCTAATCGGATCCGGATCCTCTGAAGTAGAATAAAAAAAAATCAGAGATAAACAGTAAAACATGTCTTATACTACAGCAGGGAGCAATATTTTTAGTAATTTTACTCTAGCAAGAGTACAGAACAGTGAAAGTTACTGTTTATGGCATACTGTAGTAATCAATCGCGTCCATTCGATATAGATCAGACTGCGAGAAATCAACTATAGTCATTCTGACTTTTTTTCCTCTCTTAACTTTAGAGAATCCCAATGCCCCCTAACCATGGAGATGAATTTATGCAAATCATTTTCTCACCATATTTTTGCGTTCACCTAGAGCCATAGTACCGACCGTTTTCAGTGGTGTATCCGGGCCCGACGAGTCATTCGGCGTGTGAGGCACGCAGAAATTTTTTATGGTGCCGTATGGCCCACCGGAAGTGCCAGATAGGTGGTGGTAGTGGACCACCCGTTTGTCCAGCTGCACCAAATGCAAGCACCTGTTGGATTTGGATAGATTCGTTCTAGATCCGACTCCGGGCGTCGCACTGCACATACTGAGGTTGTGTGGTGGTACGTGTCCGGAGCTCAGATTTTATGTAACTGATGCTTATTAACACCACGACACGACAACATGTAGTACAAGATACGTATGTGCACATGTCGCGTAGATCGCGTAGACATATCTAGTCGGGTATTTTTTTCTATAAAAAGAAACAGATGTACTCGGTGGTTTCTAAGGCATTTTTCCTGTACGTAGTTTAGCTGTATAGTCGTTAAACACGGTTAATTTATACTTAGTACTATCTTTTGCCCAAAATGATAGTACTAAAAAACGAAGGGAGTAAATCGAGAGTCCAAAAAGCGGAGAAAGGAAATGAAATTTGCACCTTTCTTCAGCGATAATTAAATTGTGCACTTGTCCACTTGATCCCCTTCGTGAGATCTTGACACTTATTTTTTAAGATACTCCTATATATATCTTGATACGTATTTCTAGAAATAGTGAAGATCAAATTTCAGTTCATATATATTAGGAGTTTGGGACACGGTGGGCATCTCCAACAGAGTGCTAAAATTTGATTCCGAAAAACTTTAGATTGTGAGTATCATAAAATATATTGGGCACAAAAGTCTACCTTTACTCTAACAGTGTCCCCAATTTGCACAGGCGGAGTGATTAAGAATACCAAAAAGAGCTTTAAATCTAACTTATTTTTTAAGTTAGTACTAGAAGTGGGATAAAATTGAGACTAGGTTTTGAACACCGTTGGAGCATTAGATTTTAGACTAGATTTCCAAAAGTATATTTTAGGAGCATATATTAAGCATTGTTGGAGATACTCTTAGTTTACGCCAGATGCACGCTCGTTTAGGGTGCTAACTGACATTTTAAATCGAACAGAGACTTATCATCTTACTTCTGTGTTCCACGTAATCATCATTATTCATGCTTTTAGCTTGTGTGGTTGTTCTAATGACGCCAAAGTGGTCCGCCTGACTTTCACGCTGCAGATCAGGAAAAAAATGGCTCTACCATAATTAGCATATGCAGGCATGAAGTGCCATCATCGACAAGATCTCCCGCTTGCATACTTGCCGAGGTGTGGTTTAAGTTGGATATATATGTAATAATAATAGAATAAAAGATACAGGTTCTGTGTTAACCAATAGCAAGTGCCAAGTAGGAGTAGTTTACTGGAGATGCTCCTTGCCTTGCGTATGGTTCGCTGGCTGCGCGAATTGCACGGTCCGTGGCGTGCTTGCGTGCGTGAGCACTGAGCAAGAGCGCCGGGAAGATCTCGCCATCGTGTGGGTTGCCCTCCGCGAACCGAAAGCATTTTTTTATGCGCCGATGACATGAGATAATGTCCAGATGCCCCACTAACGACGAGGCTAGATCGATCGGACGGATCCCGGGCGCCGGCGGCCCCCGCTCGCTTGCCTGCGTCCCTTCTCCCAATCGCAGACCCGCTTTTCCGGCCGCAAGAAAAAACTAAAGAAAGGACATGTTGCGTATGCCTTGCTACGCGCACACCAACAGCTACCTCACATTTAATATATTTTGATTTTAATATAATGAAAAAGTATACGACCTTTATTTATAATAAGTTATAGCCACTTATTACATCAATAGTTTAACAGATTTTCAAAGCAACAATGACAAAGAGGATTAAAAAGACTAACAAGTAACAACACCATTGCAATTGTGAAAATAAATTATTAAGCCTATTTGGAGAATCTTCACTCCAAACTGGCGAAAATCTGCTGGACCATTGATTCCAAAGTATCGACTTCGTAACTTTGCCCATAACTAAACCAATTTGTTTGTCCTGAAAAGTACCTACAGATAAGATTTAATTCAATCTTTGTCAAAAATCACATTATTCCCGTTTAACCAAAGAGCCTAACCTATAGCATATGTTCCGACCAATATAATTTTTTTTCTTTCTCCTCCAAATAAATAAGTACTATTTCGAGGTATCATGTCAAAAGAGAATTGTACTACTCTCCACAAAAACCAAGCAAAATGACAATCAAGAAAAATGTATTGTATAGTCTCATTTTTCATACAAAAAGCACTGAGAAACTGGAATGGTATTTGTCCGAGCTACCATTCCAGTTTCTCATTGTTAAAATTGATTTTTGTAAGTACCATTCCTTTGGACAAATACCGCATAATTTTTTTTTTACTTTGAGAGGTATTTTTAGCTTCCATAAGTACTACTCTCAGCATGACCTTTATTGATTAGAGCTAAATACATGGAATGAGGTGACATTAAACCGTTTTTGGTGAACGTTCCATCTAAACATGTCACTTAATATATTTTGATGCATGTGTGATTTCCTCGCAAAGAGAAAAAGAAGCTTTCCTATAGTAGGATTGGGTGAAAATCTCAAGTTGATTATATATTTGTATTGGTTAAGACAAAAAAAACTAAAATAACAATAGCAGGATTGGGTGAAATCTCGTAAGTTTAAACTAGAACTATCAAAACATGGGTCACGCCGGGCCTCAAAAAGCCCAACCAAAAAACCCAGGACTGAGCCCTATGATTGAAAAAATTAAGCTCGACTCAACCCTAGGCTTTCTTGGGGTTTTTTTTTATCAACTTTGGGCTTTTGGGCAATGATATCTAAGCATGGGCCCAGCCTGGTGCATAGCCGGTCGGGCCAGGCTCATACTTTTTTTTGGCCCAAACCAGGTCGACACAACCTGACTAGATCTTGTTTAAACTAAAAGAGAATCCATCCTAAACCACTGAGTTTGTTCGGTTCAATAATTTACCATCAACTTTGTCACTCTCTATAAAATACCAGCCACTTTACCTATTGTAAAATAATATGTCATTGGTTTGAGTATATTTTTTTCAAAAATACCCAAAATACCCTTATAAACATACAAGGTTAATAGTTGTTAATAGTTGGTTTGCCCTCTAGAAGTATAAAAAAATATGAACTTAAGCATTCTTATGCAATATGGATGTTTTTAATGTTTTATATTTATTTCTATAAGTTTTTTATATTTATATTCTATGTATAAAGAGATGGATACAAATTAACTATTTACCTTGTATGTTTATAAGGGTATTTTGGGTATTTTTGAAAATATACTCATCCCAATATTATATTATAGAATAATAGCTAAAGTGGCTGGTATATTATAGAGAGTGACAATGTCGATAGTAAATTATTCAACAGGGGAAATTTGGTGGCATAGAATAGATTCTCTGTTAAACTAATTACATGTCATGAATTATTATCTAAAGTTTTGACTCTTGTAGAAAAAATTATTTAAAATTAATCGATATTTTATGTATGCTATTGAAAAATTAGATTTTCTAGATGTGAAAATTGGCACCCCATGGTTTTTCTCCAATTCCTCACTTCCTCAGGGGCACCCTTATATTTTTTCTCCAATTCCTCATTACTTCATTTAACGAGCTCATGTTGCATTCACAAAATTAAAATAATCTATTCAAAATTTGCCACCTATGAAAAATAAGATACATGCAACCAGTGTTAGGTAGTAAGAACATTGTGACAATACTAAAAGATTTTGTCCTACTCTGTGATGGTTAATCGAGCTAGCTCTTGTCTATGTTTATTCATGTGCAAGACACGAAGAAGGAAAAATGATATTGGGGAGGACGAAGTCGAGGACAAGATGAGGACACAATCATTAGTAAGGGAATTCAATGATACAATCATATATATGTTTAACTAATGACCAGAGTTACGGGAGGGAGTTTACAGCCAATACTTGGAGTGTGTCACGCATGGCTCAATTCGATGACATGATGGCACGAGTGTGACAGAAGGACGAGTTATGAATAAATCAAAATACTGCATACGTTTCATTTTAGGTTTGTCCGTTAAACATGTTACCGTTAATTTTTAGAATTTTATGTAATTTCATATTATATTAGTTTCATATTATGAAATCATTTGTTATCGTCAATCTAAAATTATAAACAATAGGATATCAAATTATATAAGTTTTTATATATTAATAGTCAAAGATTAAAATGTTTGACTTATAACAAATCTAAAATGACAAACAATTTGAAACGGAGGGATTATATAATTTATATGTATGAAATTAACACTTTTTCGATAATAAATTGGCATAAAGCATGGAATTTAATTTCTAAGACTGGTGAGGACATCCTCAATTATTACCCGTTGGCAAAAACGCAATAAGATGGACCGAGTGGCCCAGTTGTAGTGGGATGGCGATCGTGTGAGCCTCTGAATAATCCCACATTGCTTAACTTGGGAGGAGGAGGTCACCTTAAAAGGGAGAGCCAGCCTTCCCTTATCGAACTAGTCCGTTTGGGCCTTTCCCCGAGTGGGTGCACCAGAATTACGGTGCTAAGATTGCGGGGTTCAAAAATATCCGGATTGGTGTGTCATGCTTCGGCCATATAGTGCTAAGATTGCAGGATTCGGAAATCAGATTGGTGTGTCGGGCTTTCGTCCAACCCCATCTACGTCGGACTCATCAAAGACCATAGACCATGCATATATGATGCTATTTTTTTTTCATGAATGCTTATACATGGTTGCAAGCAAATAAAGTTGCCATACCTGACAGCAGCCATGTGATAATATCGACTCAATTATTTTTTTCTAAAAAATTATCCCCATCTTCAACTTTAATCCCACATATTGTTACGCTTTTAAAAACAGTGCATTTAGCTGCTAACGAGTAAACTCTAACCCAACATATTGTTCTTTTTTTTCCTGGTGTACACAGATATATGCAAGAAAAGTCACAATCAACTATAGATTCATGTATATGAGGAAATGATGATCACTTTCAACAATTTCGTCTCAAAGTTACAATCAACATTATACCTTTTTCTGTACTACTACTTTACATTGTTACAAGTTAAACCAAAATAGATACTACCAAGTCATTAGCACCACAAAACAGTAGTACGGAGTACGATCTTAAGCTTTCTCGTTGCACATGCATAACCGCAAGCCACGGATGTTACTTTACTCCAAGGATGAGCTGAAGGTAGTGGATCAAGTTGATCTTCCAACCAACGCTCACATGGTACACAGCAGCAGCCGCAACCCCAAAGGGTTTAGCCGGCGGAGACAGCGGCGGCCCACCCCTGCGTGCGAGTGCCGTGCGTGCACCAAGCAAATTTCCCCACCTGATCCCGTGCCGACGTGGCTCGGCATCCCCCCAGCTGGATCGCGCAGAAGTAAACGCCCGCCCCCTTCCCCCAATTCCCCATCTCCCCTCTCCCCTCTCCTCCTCTCCACTCTTCTCTTCTCTTCTCTTCCCCCTCCAATAATTCTCTCGTCCTCTGCAGCAGCGAGCGACAGAGAGCACCATCTCCAATAATCCCCATGTCTCCGCACCTCGCCCTGCCAGATCCCGCGCGAGCCGGTAGTAGCGAGGTGGAGGAGGAGGCTGCTTGATCCGCCCGCCCGATTGGTTGGTTGGTGGTCGGATCGATGGGTGGGGAGGCACCGGAGCCGCGGCGGTTGGACCGGGCGATGAGCTTCTGCGGCGGCGTCCCCGAGGAGGCGCTGCACCTGGTGCTAGGGTATGTGGACGACCCGCGCGACAGGGAGGCGGCGTCGCTGGTGTGCCGCCGGTGGCACCGCATCGACGCGCTCACGCGGAAGCACGTCACCGTTCCCTTCTGCTACGCCGCGTCGCCGGCGCACCTGCTGGCGCGGTTCCCGCGGCTGGAGTCGCTCGCCGTGAAGGGGAAGCCCCGGGCCGCCATGTACGGGCTCATCCCGGACGACTGGGGCGCGTACGCGCGCCCCTGGGTCGCCGAGCTCGCCGCGCCGCTCGAGTGCCTCAAGGCGATCCACCTGCGCCGCATGGTCGTCACCGACGACGACCTCGCCGCGCTCGTCCGCGCACGCGGTCACATGCTGCAGGAGCTCAAGCTCGACAAGTGCTCCGGGTTCTCCACCGACGCCCTCCGCCTCGTAGCCTGCTCCTGCAGGTACTGATATTGCTTTCCAACTTCTTTTTTTGCTTCTGATCTGGGAGGGGGAGAGAGAAGTGAGCTTCGGATTGGGGGTTGGGGATTTCCGGATTTGGAAGATAGCGACTAGGTGGATAACTGAGCTGCTGTTTAGTTTATGCCCAGAAGTGGTGTAGTGGATAGGACCGAGCTAACCTTCAATTTCTGCAAGTAGAATTTTGTGTTAACATGGTACGGTTTTTGCCATATAGTGCGTCGAGATCTGCATGGTTGCAGTTCAATTTGGACTATTCATCACTCATCAGCTACATTCGTTTCTCTTTAGCCACTTGATTGTATCATGATAACTCTATTTGTCATGCTCTAGCACACTGGTTAATAGAATTATGAGATCACTTTACTAACACGTTGCTCTGAATTCAACAGATCACTGAGAACATTATTTCTGGAGGAATGTACAGTTGCTGACAAGGGCACTGAATGGCTCCATGACCTTGCTGTCAACAATCCTGTCCTGATGACATTGAACTTCCACATGACCGAGCTCACAGTGGTGCCAGAAGACCTAGAGCTTCTTGCAAAGAACTGCAAGTTGCTCACTTCATTGAAGATCAGTGACTGTGACTTTTCAGATTTAATCGGGTTTTTTCGGATGGCAACATCATTGCAAGATTTTGCTGGAGGAGCATTCATTGAGCAAGGGGAGCTCACAAAGTATGGAAATTTTAAATTTCCTTCAAGATTATGCTCCTTAGGACTTACGTACATGGGAACAAACGAGATGCCCATCATCTTCCCTTTCTCTGCAATCCTCAAGAAACTGGACTTGCAGTACACTTTCCTCACCACTGAAGATCACTGCCAGCTTATTGCAAAATGTCCCAACTTGCTAGTTCTTGCGGTAATGTCTCCATTACCTGTGCATGGTAAAGAGATTTAATTAGTTAATCTTTGTAATGGTAACTAATAATGTAAATGCACTCTACAGGTGAGGAATGTCATTGGAGATAGAGGGTTAGGGGTTGTTGCAGACACATGCAAGAAGCTACAAAGGCTCAGAGTTGAGAGAGGGGATGATGATCCAGGTATGCAAGAAGAACAGGGAGGAGTCTCTCAAGTCGGTTTGACATCTGTAGCTGTGGGATGCCGTGAACTGGAATACATAGCTGCCTATGTGTCTGATATCACAAATGGGGCCCTGGAGTCTATTGGGACTTTCTGCAAAAATCTTTGTGACTTCCGTCTTGTCCTACTTGATAGAGAAGAGAGGATAACAGATTTGCCCTTAGATAATGGTGTCCGTGCACTGCTGAGGGGCTGCACAAAACTTCGAAGGTTTGCTCTATACTTGAGACCAGGGGGACTTTCAGATGTAGGCCTTGGCTATATTGGACAGTACAGTGGAACTATACAATACATGCTTCTGGGTAATGTTGGGGAAACAGATGATGGTCTAATCCGGTTTGCGTTGGGCTGTGTGAACCTGCGGAAGCTTGAGCTAAGGAGTTGTTGCTTCAGCGAGCAAGCTTTAGCCCTCGCTTTACGGAGTATGCCTTCTCTGAGATATGTATGGGTGCAGGGCTACAAAGCTTCTCAAACCGGTCGTGATCTCATGCTCATGGCCAGGCCCTTCTGGAACATAGAATTTACACCTCCCAGTTCTGTGAATGCAGATCGGATGAAGGATGGTGAACCGTGTGTAGATACTCAAGCTCAGATACTTGCATACTACTCCCTTGCCGGGAAAAGGTCGGACTGCCCGCAATCTGTGGTTCCTTTGTATCCTGCGTGACTGTAAATACACTAAGCCGGTATCTCTCTGCTATGTTCTTGCCACTAGCCTTTTTTGGGTGTTAAGCATGTCGATATGTGGTTATTGTATGGATATAGATGGCTAGCTACTATGTACCTTAATAAGCTACTGGTAGCTGAGATGTACTGGAATAAGCACTACTATTTTCCCTTGTAGTACTATCTAATCCTAGGAAGATGTCTACTAAGGAACACTCTGCTATACGTTCTTGCTCCCCTGTCCTGATTTGTACCATTGGAGGTATAAGAATACCTGGTTTTGGCAGTCTACTCAAGTTCTTGTTCCTTGTATATAAATGCTCCCAGACCGTAGGAGAAACTTATCAACCATTGGTGTGGTCCTGGTTTTGGTAACCTACTTAACATCTTGTTTGTCTTACAGAATTGCTCAAACCTGTCATCAGGTGAGCGGTATATTGCATATTGCTAATATATATGAGATGATGAGGCGACTATATGAGAAACTGATGAATGTTGTGGGAACACAATGATATGATGCACCCTCCTGTTAACAAAACTATGGCTATCATAAACGGACATGCATATGGGAGCAGGAGGCACGAGCAATGCTACAAGCGGTAGTTCCAAACCTACAAAGTGACATTTCGTAGCTGGAAACCAAGACCACCGAGTGATTCTGCTATCATGATAGGGCCCCTCGCGTATGTGGCCTCACTGTCAATCACACCGCTGAGTCACTACGCCATGAACGCGACAAACACATCGCCCGACCAAAAAGAAATGGACGTCCTACACATTATAGTTAGCATGGAGCCGCATTCGCATGCAATTTGGGCGCTGGGAGGAGTAGCAAACAAAAAGCGTAGGATTGTGTCTGCGTCTAGCTAAATAACAAGTGTACAGCCGTGTCACCGTCGCCACAAACTCCCGGGGGTGACGCGACTGATCCAAAATTCCAGATGCACGCCATACAGTCAGTCGGCAAGGCATGTTCGTATGCTCTTATGTACAAATTAAGAAAAGTCTCCGTGCAAATTGTGTGGGGTAAAATAATTAGGGAAAAATATCCACAAGAAGCTGGGCCATGATGTAGGATTTTATGTCGATGGTGTCACTGTTAACTCTTCATAATGGTGATAGGTGATAGCTTTCGGCTAAACTATAATTAGTAAAAAAAGGCACAAAAATAATACTATCGACATGGTAAAACTGAATTATCTTTTTATGAACCATTTAAACATATATTTAATCTATATCCATCAAATTTGGTGAGATGAAATTGTGAACCATTAAGACTCCATTATTTTCTTGAATAGCTGAATGGTTTTTTTTAACTATTCGAGAGTTAAAAACACTATTGACATGAATGAATCAACTATTATAAAGTTAAAAATAGATTTAAATATTTTCCAAGAAAAAAAATATATAAAGATTTATGAACCACACTGTCTATAAGTCCAGAATATGTGTCAGTAAATAGAATATATTTGCATTTCTTCAAAAATAACACATCCTAAACTGAAGTTAGTGAACGCATAGGTGTACCCATAAATATTATATAGCAATAGTGCTAAGATTTTTTTCATGAACCTGACATTTTGGAACAGTAATTAAAGGCATGGACTCGTATAGGTCGATGCCATATATTTGTTTGCTTTAAAACATGTGCTAAAAATAATCCCCAAATCCTACTGCTCATCCAATGCGGCAATGCTTGTATGGAAAATGGGAGAGGACATCTTGTGCATGGCTGCTCTCATAAAAATTCATTGGTCTAATTTATGTAACTAAAGCCCAATAAATTAATAGACTGGTGTCATTAGGCAAAGCCTGATGGTGTCACTTCTCGTAAAATAGAGATTAGTACATAGGTTTGGCCACAGGCCATTGGTGTCACCTGACACCAGTGCTACAATATTGGCTCCGCCCCTGGTGGCACGTTAGGAGGTGTCGTGAATCAGTCTCCCCATGTGGCTAAGCATCGGACAATGATAAGCAAGCGGGTGAGATCTAGACATCCATGGCCATGGTCTGATCGAGCAAAGCTCATCTGTGCAGCCCACATGGTTACAGCTCGCAAATGAAACAGTATATATTACTCCTTATTTTACCTTGACATTTTTCACCTATGGCCTGCAGTGAGATGATCATCCTCAATTTCGCAAACAGAAAAGATCCGCTCTATTTTTTAGGCTATATTTTCATAGGTACGTTTACCTTTTTTTTAGAGGATAGATGATCACTTCGAAGCATGCGGACTGAAACATGTTTGGCCACCTATGAACCTTACAAAATTTATACTGAAGCATAGGCACCTCCATAGTTGGGTTATTTTTCGGTTAACCAAATGGCTCACAAAATTCATGTGATATTGCAAAGTGAGTTTATGTTTCGTTCACCTGTTTGACGAGAAAAGTTGGAAGATGATAAGCATTGGACCGCACAAGAGGTAAAGTTTAAAATACTTGCCCTTATATTGCGGCAATCTTCATTATTTCACTCAAAATATTATATTGAACGAATGTGATATTTCAAAAAAAAAACCATGTTATACTTGTTATTATTGTTGAATTGCTACTACTGAAAAGACTGCCACATGATTAATAGAAAAGAAAAGGCTACACTCTATAAACTCTACCACAATATGACATGGCTTTTTTTTTCCCTTCAAAATCAAAATATAATGTTCTGGCTTCGGATCTACTCCCTTGGGGATAGCTGAAAATAAAAAGACAGAAAGTACTCTCTTGAACTGTTTGATTGCTTCACTTAACTCCCTAAATTATTGGCCATACCAAAATTTAGTAAAAAAATATGATTTATATAAAAATAAATAAATATTGCTAAAGGGTAAACCATTTTTAATTGCTTAGGGCGAATTGAGCCAACAATAATTTAAAGGTTAGGTGATCCAATGGAATAGTTCGAAGGAGTAAAGTGAACCTTTTTTCCTGAAAAGATTAAACAATATCGTATTGGCATTTCTCTCTCTAAAATCTAGCTGTTATGAGATTTTCGAATAGTCAAAGGATTCAGAATATTTGATATTCATTTCTGGATAATCCGACAAACATTTATTTTGTTTTTTGATAATCTTTTTTTTATATGGTTTCCGATAATATTAGGCATAACCTAGCTTCCCAAAGTAATATGTAAGGCACAGCTAGATAGCTCATCCCATATCATTCTTCTATTTGAGTTGCCTCATTTATTCCTTTTTTCGAGGTTATTTCGTAGACCATTATATTATTTGTTGATCATGGAAAAGGCATCCAACATGACATAATGCTATTACACTGCTCAGTATTAAAAATCATCTCCTATCTATATTTGTTATGAGTTATTGCAAGGCTAGTGGTTCCCAAGGTTACCTGACTCGTTATTGGATTGTCATGAATCTACAACTTCCCTAGTTGGCGAAGATATATCGGTGATTCCCTAGCCATTCTAAATGCTTGAAAGTTGCCCCATAAATATAAGGTTTTATGAAGTTCTACTTGTCTTATTATCACATTTCATTCAAAAAAAATTCTAGTTTAGCCCTAACACCTCTCACACACCCAACAATCCTTCGTTTAAAGAAGGATGCTATAGTCTTTTCTCCTTAACCTTAATATCCCTGCTAAACACATACATACATACATACATACATACATATACATATATACATATACATATATATACATACATACATACATATACATATATATACATATACATATATATATGTATATACATATACATATGTATATGTATATATGTATATGTATATCTATATATATATGTATATGTATATATGTATATCTATATGTATATGTATATATGTATATATGTATATATGTATATCTATATATATATCTATATATATGTATATATATGTATATCTATATATGTATATATATGTATATATATATATAGACACACACGGTAGCACTACATGGTACGCTGTGTGCTACCAAATTGGTAGCGCGCCACACAGTAGTCGTACTCCCCATCCCGCACACCTACAAATCGAGTTAAAATTTAACTCTTTGATTCACATAATGTTGGTTCAATCCCGCATATTATCAATCCCACAGATTAAAAATGAGTTAAAATTTTACTCAAAAATGAGATGTGTGGGACTGGTCAAGTAGTGCACCGATCGTGAGTAAAAATTTTACTCAAAACTAAGATGTGTGGGAGTGGTTTGGTAGGTGCACTGATCGCGAGTAAAAATTTGACTCATAACTGAGATGTGCGGGATTGATGAATCATAGTTAAAATTTTACTCAAATTTCTGGATGGTGGGAGCCTGGGAGGGATAGAGGCGTGCTACCAACCTGGTAGCACGCAGCGTGCCATGTAGTACAGCGTGCCAGGGAGTACGATGTTTTCGATCTAATTCATTCAACACAATTAGGACTCGACAGAGAGGCTAAAGAAGAGGTTTGTTGGGGCCAATTAAGGAGAACAACCATTCGTCGCTGGCCTCCACCAACTGCTCCTCCATGGCTAACTTAGTGGGGCCATTTCGCTCTCCACCCTTCCCTTCCCTCATTGGCCTCCTCGATCACGTCTCTACCAGTGCCCTTGTTGATGTGCAAAAGTGGGTAGCACATCGGTGCTGGACAAGGCAAAGAGGCTAAAAGAGAGTGGGCTAAAAGACATAAAAAAGGGGGTTATATACACCTTCGTGCACTAATATAATGGATTCTACTAGCTAGTTTGTTTTGAGAAAAATGAAGACAAAGAAAAAAGACAAAAAAAAAGTTTCTCACCATTTATTTTCTCCGTCCAACAATATAAACATTTAGAAAGACTGGCTAAATGTCTCGTGCTTTGCTACGGATAAAAACATATTATGTTATTTCCTAAAATGAATAGAAAAGTATTTTTTAAGAAATATGTGATCATCATCCATCTAAATTTATCGATTTTACATATTACGAAGTTAAGAGGGTAAATTAAAAAAAAATATAATGGAAGTAGGCAGTGGTGGCAGATTTACTGCCACTATCACTAGAGGCTTTTAGAGGCTTTTATAGTAGTAAAGATATGTGACTAATTCTAATACAATAAATTTGGATAGATGTATATTTATATTTTTTTTATTATGATTGGTAATATTAAATTTTAAATATTTATATTTTTGGATAAAGGGAAAATCAATGCACTATAGTAATGACTAGTGAGGAGCAGTGGGTGGCGGGGCGAAATATTTGGAAAATTTTGAATGCGAGGCGATAAAGAAACGCGATCCATTGCCCTCGGTGTGGCGCGTGGCGAGCAAATTTCCCACTCGAACCGAGTAGTGACCAACACTACTACACTAGAGCTCTCGTGCTTCTAGCGAGCCAAATCCGTCTCCCCTAAATTCGGCATGGCCGCGGCGGCGCCGGCGCTGTACAAGGACGCGGCGGCGCCGGTGGAGGCGCGGGTGCGAGACCTGCTGGGCCGCATGACGCTGCGGGAGAAGGCGGCCCAGATGGCCCAGATCGAGCGCACCGTCGCGTCGCCGCGCGCCCTCGCCGACCTCGCCGCCGGCAGCGTGCTCAACGCCGGCGGGAGCGCGCCTCGCGACCGCGCCACCCCCGCCGAATGGGCCCGCATGGTGGACGACATGCAGCGCCACGCCCTCTCCTCCCGCCTTGCCGTCCCCATCCTCTTCGGCACCGATGCCGTCCACGGCCACAACAACGTCTTCGGCGCCACCATCTTCCCCCACAACGTCGGCCTCGGCGCCACCAGGTTTAATCTCTATCGCCTCGCCGTGTTCTCCTTGTTGGTGGTGTTTGGTTAGTTAGATGGTCCAATCCGTATTTAGGCCGTTGACCTCCCAGGGACGCGGAGCTCGCGCGTAAGATCGGTGAGGCAACGGCGCTCGAGGTCCGCGCCACCGGCATCCACTGGACCTTCGCGCCCTGCGTCGCCGTGAGTAGAATTCGAAAGCAATCCGGTTTAATCGGTAGCGTTTGTTTGGGATCAATCCCTGATGCGCGATTGTCTGCTGTAATGCGTGATAGGTTTGTAAGGATCCGAGGTGGGGGAGATGCTACGAGTGCTACAGCGAGGACCCCGAGGTCGTGCGCTCGCTGACCACCATTGTCACCGGCCTGCAGGGGCAGCCACCAGCTGACCACCCTCATGGATACCCGTTTCTCTCATCCCCCAGGTACTCAAACGGTGAGATGCAGTGCGGTTTTTGTATGCCCACAACCTGTTTGTGTAAATGGGTCTATGTGGTCTACAGGAACAACGTGCTTGCTTGCGCCAAGCATTTCGTAGGGGATGGCGGCACGGACAAGGGGGTCAACGAGGGGAACACCATTTGCTCGGCTGAAGATTTGGAAGGGATCCATCTGAGACCTTATCCTGATTGTATTGCTCAAGGGGTGGCAACAATCATGGCGTCCTACTCTCAGTGGAATGGGGAACCGTTGCATGCAAGCCGCTATTTGCTGACAGATGTTTTAAAGGGGAAGTTGGGCTTCAAGGTACTGGAGACTACTAAAACTGTTTACTTCTATTATCAAAATAAGAGATTATGGAAGTTGGTTGGCATTATGGAAGCTGCTATCAGGCTTCCATAACTTGCTGAGTTGTGAATTAACATGTGTAAGCTCTTGTTTTAGGGTTTTGTGGTGTCAGATTGGGAGGGTATTGACAGGCTCTGTGACCCCAGAGGGTCTGATTATCGCTATTGCATTGCACAGTCCGTTAATGCTGGAATGGATATGGTATTTATTTAGTTATTAAGTGGTCATATGAAACACATTCTCCTGTCTTGTTTTTGCATTTGTTGAATAATCTGCAGATTATGATACCTCATAGGTTTGAGAAGTTTTTGGAAGATCTTGTGTTCTTGGTGGAGGCAGGGGAGATACCAATGTCACGTATTGATGATGCTGTTGAGCGGATTCTGAGGGTTAAGTTCATATCCGGAGTGTTCGAGCATCCATTTTCAGATCCTGCTCTACTAGACGTAATTGGTTGTAAGGTGGCATGCACGTTTTGATGTTCTCTTTGTTCTTCTGTTTGAATTGTCTCACGTTGAATATCTCCAACCAAATATATATGCATGCTGATCTTTTAGGAGCATCGGTTGCTGGCACGTGAGGCTGTCCGGAAATCTTTGGTACTTCTGAAAAATGGCAAGGAGGAGGAAGAACCGTTCCTTCCATTGGCAAAAAATGTACAAAGAATACTTGTAGCAGGAACACATGCTGATAATATTGGATATCAGTGTGGTGGGTGGACAATAGCTTGGCATGGAGATAGTGGAAGAATAACTATTGGTAAACACTAAGCAGAAACGCAATCATAAACTTATAATTTATGATTTGTATATGTATGGAATATTTATGTTGTCTATTTTAATACTTCATACTGTTGTTGGTCCATTGGCCAATGTTTCATTTGACAAGATATGGTCATATGGAAGATATGGGTGCTGTTTTCTAGGGTAGCAAATTAGCAATGCTTGACTGTTTGGTACTTTGATAATACAATAATTTGCATACTTCATATTGCTGTAGCTTTACTGTCCTCTCTACTTTCTAATTCATTACCATCTGCTATATAGCATTTGTAATGAAAATAAGCAAAGGACTGTATATACTGATTGCGCCCTGCAAAATTTTTAAATGACCTTTGGTACCGAGTAAACTGTATAGTTGCTAATCAGTTACTGACAGTTTACAGTCTATTTTATCTTGTGGGATGCAACAGCTGGGAAGTATGACCAACACATTTTCCTTTTGCTTTTAAGATGCATTATCATCTATCTAGGAACTAAAGAACAACAAAACCTTGTTTGTTTGTATGAAAGAAGCTAAATGCACTTGATACAAATTTTTAAAGCATCTTTGTATTCTATCTAAAACAACAGGTACGACCATATTGGAGGCAATAAAAGAATCCGTGGGAGCTGAAACTGAAGTTGTTTATGACGAATGCCCAACAGAAGCCACAGTTGAAACTGGGGACTTTTCCTATGCAGTTGTTGTGGTTGGTGAAGTCCCATACGCTGAAGTGTTGGGAGATAGAACAGACCTTAGTATTCCATTTAATGGTTCTGACCTTATTTCTCGTATTGCTACTAAACTCCCTACCCTAGTTGTGGTTATATCTGGAAGACCATTGGTTATTGAACCCCAAGTTCTGGACAAGATAGATGCTCTTGTTGCTGCCTGGTTACCTGGAAGTGAGGGTATGGGCGTAACCGATTGCCTCTTTGGGGATCATGATTTTTCGGGTACATTGCCTGTGACATGGTTTATGTCTACTGATCAATTGCCTATAAATGCTAGAGATGCTAGCTATAACCCACTATTCCCTTTCGGGTATGGGTTGAAAATGTTCTGATGTGATTAAGTTTTAGCATAACTCTATGTTGGTGATTATACATTTTAATGCTTACCAGAATTTTACATACGCTGTACTATTTTGTCTGAATAATGTAAAAGATAAATAATGTCATGCTGCAGCATTGCTAGTGTGTTGAAAGCTTGATTATTATTTTTTAGAGGTTTTAGTTCTTTTTTATTTAGAGCATGCATGAGATTTAGTTACTCCTTTGATTATCTATCTACATTAATAGTTAAATTTCAGATATCTTGCAATTTTTTCTTGCTTATTTGCCTTGACTTCTTTGTTTTTGTTTTACACATCAAATTTTTACTGAAGCTATATCCTGCAATAGGTAGGGACATGAACTAGAACTGAGATTGTGCTGAAGGCAGATCAACTGTGAAACAGCAGAATAGGCCAACGATAGAATTCATAATGATTGTGCCATTCTTGTCACTGAAATAATTATATCAGCAGATCAAACTTCAGCTGATAAATTGGAGCATTTTACGTAGGTTACTGATGGAGTGAATACTGTAAACAGAGCGGTAATTCTGAATGATTTTTCTGAGCAGCTAGCTGAAGCCTGAAGCCATCTGCTTGGAGTTCCTTTTCAGAGATAAATCTAAGCACATCAAACTGGACTCATAATGCAATTCACTGAAAAAGAATGGTCCAGATAAATAATGTCCTTCAGTAATCAATTCTTTTCTGACGAGGAAGGCATGTTACTGCTAGTTGGAGTCTCATAATATATTCCAATTCTTGAGGTCTGCTGCTAAGGCCATGTCCTGGATGTATAACATATTTCTGCGTATTTGAAATCTGATCTCCTAGATTTAACTGTGGGAAGTGTTTTCCATATAATGTGTTTCATGCAAGAGAAAGGTTTCTTAGGGGAGGAAGGAATAAAGGATTGAGGTATAGGGAGTTGAGTATGGCGATGGGTTGCATGCTTAATTATTCAGGTCAAATCTTCGCCGCCTTTGGTATACCAACATTGCTGTTGTATGGAAAGTGTCATCAGCAACAGTGCTCCATGGATTCACATAGTATTGCTGGAGATTGGAGGTATGGATCTACCTGGTTAACATACAGAGGTTTGACGCCGGTTCTTGTGATGTTGATGTCCTTTACGCTACCTCCCTACTCTTTCATTGCCATGGCAAACTGTTTGGTGAACTCTTGACCCTCATGACTTGGGAAAGGAGGCTGAAGCTTTCTGCTTTGATCCTTTTTTCCCCTCTCATAAGTATATGGAGCATTTGCAAGCTAGATGGGTGAAATGACTACCTTTTAGCAAGCATGCTCAAGTTTCATATTTCTTATGTTTGGATTCCTTTTGCTGCTGCCATATAGTACAGTAATTAGTTGCAATCCTTAAGTCTGTTTAATACATTTATAAGCAAAGTTAGAACATTTAGGCTTCGTTTGGAAAAAGGGAATTTTCATGATTTGCATGGAAGATTGAATTGTTTTCTACGAAATTGTGTAAATTCCTGCATTGCAGGCAGAATATTAGATGTTATTTTCCATACATGTGTTTGGTAGCTCTAAATACCTTTTTTTTTTAGGAAAGTTGGCAGGAGCGCTGCCTTTTATATTAAGGAGGGTGAAAAGAGTTTACAGGGAGAAATTTACAACAAAGGGCCCTGCTCGCAGGGTGGATCAGGGACAACTACAAATGAAAGAAAGCAGTGTTATGCCATAGCATTTTGTCTCGCCTTGCAGAGATCCATGATCTGATTCACCACCTGTTGAACTGTACTGTAGTTGTTGTTGAAGATCCTATCATTTCGTTCTAGCCAAATTCCCCAGATAGTGTATAAAAATGACGCCGTCCAGCAGTTTCTGATGTTCTTTTATCACCCTTTTTCTGCAGCAGTTCCACCAGCTGAGAAAATCCCCCCTGAATCTGTCAAGAGTTGGCATGATCAGGCCCAGACGATCGAAGATTTTTTTCCAAACTTGCTTCGCAAAAGAGCAACAGGCCATCAAGTGCTGCGCTGTTTCATTGTCAATCCCGCACATTGTGCATAGTTGACTATGAGGCCACCCCCTTAACTGTAGTCTGTCAGCAGTAAAAATCTTTTTCTGTACCAAGAGCCACCCAAAGAATTTGCATTTGTTTTCAGTTTTTGCACCCCACACACACAAAGCTATATCTTGTCTCTAAATACCTCGTACGGGTTTAATTCTGTGATAAGTCTGTAAGAGCCTGACAAACATTTTTCTTAGCTTGTACAAAATAGCTACTTAGCTTACAATAACATTATGGGAGATATATTAACAACAGGAGTACAGGACACACCCTGATGTCTTTTCCTTTCTTTCTGAAAGTTCCATCAGTCCACCTCCTCCATGGCACTTACTGGCCAAGCTGGTCCTTTATGGACTTGAGGTGAAGCTGATGAATTTCAAAATATTACTTCTTGGAGATTCATGCTCAAACATCAAATCAGTTTTTACCGCAGGAAATTTCTTTTTAGGTTTCCATCAAACATGTGTTCGACGGATGAAGGACATTATTCCTTGCACTAAACTTTGCCTGCTAACAATGTTATTTCGCAACTCATTATTCCTTTGTTGAATTTTAGGATAAAGTAGGTGTTATGCTATTTGAAGCTACCGTTTGCAACAGTTCAGATACATTTTTTTACATATAAGACGAAATATCCATAAAAATATCTCTACCTTTTATTTTACAGAATATTGGGTAAGCCTGATGTTTTCGGTGCATGGATTTGAACAGTTTGCGGATGATATCCAATTGCTGCTTGATCAATGCAGTATTTTAGAATATTGATGTGAAGATTCTTTCAAGAGTCTTGTACTTAATGCAAATACTAGTGCGACTCATTTAGATGGTTTATTTGGTCAGTTTTTTTTTTCTTCTGCCCATGCATGTTTTTAGCAAAGAGTGGATCTATACATGTGAAATTCATTTACCAAAACTTATGATTCAAAAATTATCTTTTGTTTTGCCAATCCAAAATGAACTTGCTATGCATACCCAAACTGTGTAAAGTGACTACACTGTTGTATTCCTTTTGAAGAATTCCTTTGAGAGATGTTAGGGTAATCCTGTTGAGCTTGTTTGCTTCTTTATTATATTATGCCCCCTCTAGTTTTTTTTATAGAGTTCATATGACTAGCTATCGTCATATCCTTCTATTGATTAGCTTTGCTAAAATATGCATGTTCCTGCAGTAGAACTGATGGAGATATGGAAGAGACAGACGATCTGCTATGGTCCAAATGTCTTGAAAACTCTTGTTTTCGTTTGCGCACATATGAAATGAGCACAGATTTGGATTTACAGGTAAGGATTTCGGTTCCTTTTCTTAAAATCGCTAAGTATGTAATTTCTGTTTTGAGGTTTGAAGTTCATAAGGCTGCATGGCAAGTGAAAATGACAAAACATAAAGTAAATGCAGTGACAAAAGAAGGGGAATAGTAAGCAGAATATCTAGTAAATCTAAGAGAATAAGGATCACTTTCTTTTGCATTCAAGTGAAAGTTCAAAGTCCTGAGACAAGCACCATGATCTGATATGTGGTCCAGTAATGATTTTACTTTAGATCTTTTCAAGAAGGTGAAACTTCTATGGCCTACCATCAATTAAAGGAGCCACTAGAGTAGATAATTTTCAGGGGCTTTCTAGTGATTGGCAACTAACAAGTTAATGCGTAACTTTATTGACAAAAATCTAAGCTGTTAGATATTTATCCATTACTTCAATGATTTACTTCCTTTAAATTGAACAACCTTTTCTTTTTAATCATTCATTCTGTATATCTTCTTTTTAATTGTAGGTGGCTTCTTCCTAGTTCGTAGACTATGGATCTGTTTGACTGCTTCACTTTCACATGGAGGACATTTTAGAATTTACATTACGTCAACTATCTGGCCGTAGGATATTGTTGAGAGAAACGATATTTTGAGATCTAACAGGTAGTTGATGTTACTCTCGCCGCAGTCAGTGTTGTTTCACCTGCATTAATATCACAAGCAATTGCTTTTATTTTCACATGTGTTCTCTCCTTTCAATCTGGTGGCATGTGCCCATTATTGAGCCATCAATCTTCGCTCTCCTCGTGCATGTGCAGCACCTCCAGTTTCAACTTGTGCATAAAATAATTTGATGGTCCCTCTATCCATCTCCCTTAGCACAAACGTCAGTGCATGTGAGATGTGACACATCTATGTTTACAATTTACAGGCACGCTCGGTATTATCTGTTCCTTGCCATAGAAATACTACTAAGCTGGAGAAAAAAGTATTGAGATGTGCAGAGACGGAGACGAGCACCCCATACGCATCCTGTTAGATTCAAAGGCAGGCACAGGTACGTATTGTAATGGTTGCAGTTGGAGAGGGTGGTCCGTCCCCTACAGTGATGGCTACCTGCTGCTTGAACGACCCTGTTGATTTTGAACGCCTCTTGATGCAGCGTTGGAGTCACCAGTACCAGGGAAGCGACGCACGCAGATGCTCTCGGTCAATTTGCCGGGGCGGTTGGTCTTCTCTGCCGCATGACATGGAGCCAGCCACTGGGCGCCACTGACGGCCGTCCTGTGGCTATGTGGGCGTCGTGGCGATAACGATGCCCAGCCGCACCGAAGGGCAGGGACAGGCATCTCGTCTCATCTCACCCATGACGTCGTCGCCATCAGTTGTTGCTGGGTTGCCATCCCTGCCGCTCATCAAGGGATGCAGATGCTGAAGCGGCTGCTGATCCTGACCCGTACACTGCTTTCCTCCTCCCCCCTGGCTTTTCAGCTTTGCACTGGTGTGCAAGTGCAGCAACTTGGCGTCTCACATAAGGTATGTCACGTTCACGCCCTGCCATGCTTGCATGTTCCTGGAGAATGTATTTTTGTACTGGTAGCTGTTGTCTACTGAATGAAGCAAGGTACTACGTATATGAAGCTCCGCCACACAGGCACGTAGCGCGGGGGGG
>CM002483.1:14205386-14251451 GCA_000325765.3 Leersia perrieri
GTATTCTGATCGTAGTGGGAGGTAAACTACTCACGGCCTCCTGCCGGGAAACTACACCTGCCCGGTGGTCCAATAATTCCGGGTAATAGGTTAGAGGATGGTCGGTATTGGAGCGCATTTGTTTACTGCATGCGCATCGATCAGCTCTGCCCCACTGGCCGTGTCAAGTGTCAGCTACGCCAAAAACATGAGCTTTTCTTTGCTCCAAGTGCAGGGTTAGCTATACCTACTTAGGCTGATCTAATCGCCTTTCTACCAAATCTAGCCGTGGATACTTGGGCCTTCCCTGCATTTTGGAATAAGGAAAGTAAGTGGCCGCTGTTTTTATATTAAGAGGGTCTGCTTAGGCGAATTTGGATGACATGGATATTAAAATACAATCTAGAAATAAAAAACCATTAACAACGCGACATGTTTAAATAGGATAACAAAATCATGAAATTTTACAAGAAAGGGTTTGGACCTCATGTTTGCTGCACTAGTGGTGCACCGGTGCTGAGTGCTGACACGGTCTTTCTGTTTTCTTTGCTTTGAGCTGTGAAGTTCCCCTTTTCTTCCTATAATGATAATGATATACTTTGCCTGTACTGGGAGCTGCAAATTTTTGTGGTCCGACTCCGACGCGAGAAAAAAGTGGGGCGGAATCTCGAATCTCTGCAACCAGCCTCTACCTCTAGTCCGCGCTCAATTATATGCCCATTTGCAGAGGAGCCCCCAGGAATCTCAACACTATTACTACTCGTGCAATGCAAAGGCTTTCACGGACGCCGACACTTGTTGATGCCCAAAGGTACCGTGATGTCGATGCATTGCTAACTGTAACCGTTTCCCCCAATGGCAGCTTGGCAACGCCGATATCACTCAACCGCACTAGCAATGAGCAGCTTTCACCGGCGCGTGGATCTTGTGCAGGACGCAGGTCAGCTGGATTCATCCTCCTCTAACTCCTTATTCCAACTACAACAAAATTTATTCTTGTCAGAAATTTTCCACCCTCTGTCAATTCCTAGGGAGGGAGTAAGAGAAAATAATATGGCGAGGCTAGTAAAAAATCATTTTGTCTTCTTAAGAAAGAAAAAAAAAGAAGGAAAGGCACATGATGTCAAAAAGAATCAATTTCGTTAGATTGCATGCATCTTTCGCTCCTGCCCGACCCTGTTTGTCTTGGGGCCCACTTGCAGCCCCACATTTTCAAATTGCCCTCATATGGTCCTTGACCTTCACAGATAGGCTGGAGCCAACATTTACAAATATATACTACTCTCTCCGGACTTATATATTTGATGTTGGTTAGCTCAAAATTAAGCTAACCAACGTCAATTAAAAAAAACAGAGGGAGTAATAATATACACTTATGGTGTCCTATGTATAGCACAGTGAAGGGAGGTCCAATTAAAATAACTTCATTTGTAAATACTCAATCATCCCAAAAAGGATTTGACGTCCCCTAAGACAACTGACAACTGACAACTGGACAGTTTCATGTTTAGATTCGTAGTACTAGATTGTTATTTTGTTGAGACAGATGTATATTACACAATTTACTTTTAGAAACATGTTAATTATTCATTTTATTATAAATTTAGTGCACATATAAGAATACAACTCATTCTTAAAGTACCTTTAGTGATAAAACAAGTATTCTATTTTTTTTAAAAAAATGAAGAAGTTGAATGGTGACTTGGTGAGACATAAATATTACTCCTTCCACCCGTCATAAATTATAAGGATACAAATCTAATACATGAGACATATCATACGATATATATATCAAAAAAAAAGAAGGAAAGAGTACATGATCAAACGCTAGAAAGGTATACTGGCTAGACACAAGATTTTAGATGCCGGCTATTCTCGTTTCTGTGATGAAGATGAAAATGAGGATGTAAGCTTAATGAATGAATAGACGAGTAATAATAACTTGTGATATCACTAGTTCACTTGTTTTTCCACCATCATGGGTACCTGACCAACATAGTATTCTGTTGAAAACCGGCTTAGATCCTATTCTATTCTAGAGAGTAAATTCCATGAAACAAATACTTCAACCAAAACTTGCAAAATGTTCTTCTCTGATGTTCATAAAGGAAAATATATTGTAATATGTCAAGGCAAAATTGGGTGTTTGGATAATGGGATATGAGGGGTGGGATCAGGACAGAGAAATGTGTGAAGGGTCATGATGAAATAAGGTGAGAGAATATATGGCTAGGATAAAGGTATCCTTTGATGGGTGGGAAATCATTCACATTTCTCATTATACATACAAAACCTATATTGTTATCAAATATGCAATGTGTTAGTATCGCTTGCATGCTTATTCAAATACGTATGATATTCACTGTTGAACCAAATATTGGACTGTTTCCATAATATAAAAAATATCATGACCTGATATGCAAAATCCGTAAAAAGCAATGGTGGGGGTACCACCACTGCTTGAGCCTTTTAAAGATATATAGATTAGCATAAAGCTACATATTAAAACATGTATATCAAACTATATACTTAGCATAAAATTTTCATTAAATTACATGTCTAAGATGAAGTAGCACAAAACTACAGATTTGATAATGAGCTATCACAAGACTATAATTTAGATTTTAGATCATTAATGGTTAGCACTACTGTTATGTGGAAGTTATTAACCTACAAACTGTAGTATTTGATCAAGTGCTTAATACGTAGTTTCATGATGCTATATCTTAAATATGTCGTTTCATGAAAATGTTAGTGCTAAATCCATAGTTTTATGATGACTTGTAGTCTTCTGAAAATTTGATAAAAATGTTTGTAGTTTTGTGAGTTTGCTTTTTTTTAACTAAGGTCAATAGATTATGTGCAAGCATACATGCCACCCTTCCAAAACTATTATTTTGTTATAAATGTTTATGTCAGCGTTGATTATATACTTATTTAGTTTATTATTATAATCAATACCTCATCCCTCAAGCTTTTAACTACATTTCATCTAAGGCCGCGTTTAGTTGTTTGTAAAAAAAAATTTGACATATACGAACACATATTTAAAGTATTAAACGTAAACTAATAACAAAACAAATTACAGATTCCGCATATAAACAACGAGACGAATCTATTAAGCCTAATTAATCCGTCATTAGCAAATATTTAATGTAGCACCACATTGTCAAATCATGGCATAATTAGGCTCAAAAGATTCGTCTCGCAATTTACATGCAAATTGTGCAATTGTTTTTTTTGTCCATATTTAATGCTCCATGCATGTGTCCAAACATTTGATGTGACGAAAAAGTTGAAAGTTTGAAAAAAAAAAGTTGGAATCTAAACACAACCTAAGGCCTTTTACAATTAAGGGAACACTGTTGACGTGGACCGTATTTCTAGTCTCGGCGTCGGGGAGGATGTCGTGGGCGGCGAGGCAACCGCCGTCGAAACCGACGCCTTCGAGCTGCCGACTTCGCCGGAGATCTCGTCACCCTTGCCCTTTATCTGCGCGTCGCCACCGCTGCCCGATCTACGTCGACGCCGGTTGATCTGGCCAGCCGCCGCTCGATCCGCGCCGCCATAGTGGGAGCAGGGTCGCCGGGGACGGAGCAAGGCCACCAAGGACAGGAGGAGACGAGCCTGGGACGAAGCAAATCTGGAGGTAAGGGGGTAGTGATCTGGAGGGGATGAAGAGGCCTGCGCCAGCACCGGTGGGGCGAGAGGGCGTCGTTGTAGCCTCGCAGGGAGAAAGGGGATCGAAGGAGAGAAGAAGAATCTGGTTTTGGCGGAGAGAGATGGAAGGGAGGAGAAAAAATTAAAATGGGCCCCACCAAAGGTTGCTTTGACTAGGTGAGCCGTGTCTTCGTTCCATCGCTTACGTGGAGGTTAGGGGTACCCATATAAAGTAACCATATTTGTTATGAACGCCTAAATTTGATGATCGTTGTGACGGTGCATCATGCTGGAGGTAGAGGCGCTACAAATATGGTTGATGTGACAGGAGTGATATTTTTGCTAGGAGCTGATGAGTCAGACGCAACAGCATCAACAATCAAAATAAGCAACGCATGCCATGTTCATATGGAGTGAGTAGACCCTCACCCCGTCTTGTTTATGTGCCTTGACATTATGACTAGTTTTCCTTTGTGTCTTGAATAGCTCAGAATAAGAAAACGACCATTTCATTGAGCGGTATGTTTCTTGTTCTCCTAAATGGTACGATTGTCCAAAGCTCATAAATTGGAGTTTTCAAAATATTTATTCCCCCTGTCCCAGTTTAGTTGACGCTCTAGCAATTTAGAGGCAACTTAACACAAAGTAAAAATGACCAATGTATCCTATATAATTATAGCATATGTGAATCGGCATAGATCACAGTGTACCAAGTAATGCCATGCGGGCTGCGGAACACAACGGCAGATGGCCGCACGTCGTCCGGGCGTCCTTCTCAACACAGTGGCAGATGGCCCCCACGTAGTACAATGACATCTTTGAGGGACAGTTGGTTAGGGCAAAACGTCGAGTAAACTGGGACAGAGGGATCATGGATATTATATGGGTAACTTATATTTCACTGGGGTTAAAAATTAGAACTGATCGTAACTCAAACCCCTGTCAACTAATTGAAACAGCTTGAAATTTGTGTTTTCATCCCGGAATCTACCAATTTTGAGATAGCTCTTGTAGTTGTTTTTAACACATTTTGCAAACCTCACAGGAAGAATTTTTAGATGAAATGAGGAAAGCCTTTCTTTAGTTGTAATAAAACCAGCCTCAATATATATAAGTAGCTAAACACTAAAAAACGTCATAAGAAATCTAAACATCACGACGACACCGGGAAATGACATTAACGAGGTCCAAAATAATTACAATGTATTAGTATATCAACATATCTCTCGACTTATACACATACTTAGCACAAATTATAACACTTGCCATCTCTCGATCAGGAGATTCTCATGGTTCTCCAGAGCCGCGGAGATACTGGTGTCCACCACCGGAGGCCGGGAGGTTCTCCCAAAGATTGCGCCTTTCCAGAGCAAATCAACCGGCCCCCTCTTTACCCTTTCCATGGAAGCATCTCCCGTTTTTCACCGATGCGCACGGCCAAAGCGAAGCCATCCGATCAGCCAGCCAGGCACCGAAGCTGCCCCTGATTCCCTTCGCCCGATGAAGTGCCGTGAGCCACTAATGGCACTTTCCTGGGTGGATCTGCCGCAGCGCCCGTGCCAGAGTGCAAGTTGAGGGTGCCAAATGAATCCCGCAACAGCAGCGAACTGTGCCGTGCCCACTTTGTGGTGCCCGTTCCTTCCATGGTGTTTCTGTGGGCTGTGTGTGCAGGTACCCCTGCTTCTACATTGGAAAAGAAATGAAAAGAAAAAGAAAAAGAAAAACAGAGGAGAGAACAAGGAGGATGACAGAGGTTAGGGCATGTGATGCTGGGTTTCTTGGTGGACCTCCAACTCAATTCCCTGCTACTGTTGCCTGTGTGACAGCCACACCTCCATCGGCATCAGATCAGAATCAGCTGGGGTACTTGCAAGGTACAACCTCCATTTCAGCTAAACTAATCAGGGGCTCATGCGATGGCCAGTTCCAATTGGCCAAGATGAAGTAACAACTGGACTCGGCTGCGGGTGTAGACTGTAGGCCTTATCTCAGACACGCGATGGCTGGCCAGTCATAAATAAAGTCTAATTTGGCTAAGCAAGTACGGTGCTTGAAATCCGTAAGACGAAATTCTCAACAAAGTGAAGTCAATGGGAAGCTTCTGAAGTCATTAGCGCACAGCACGTCTGCTTCAAGTTTTATTCGCTCAAAAGCGACAGGAAAGAGCAGATAAAAACCACAATCATCATAACAATGATCATTAATAAAGCAAGGGTCAATGAGAGGGTGACCAATGCTAATACCCTCAAGTGAACACTAAAGAGGTTTAACAAAAAAAAAGACAATTTGCTGCTGCCGCTACGTGCTACTATGTCCAAATAACACATGCGTGACAATAATAACTTGACAAATACATCAACAAAACGGCGTCTAAAGCTGGTACTCATCCTGTGCGGTGCCGCCTCCCATAGCACAGGAGATTAATCAATGGAGTATCAATAGTGAACTAATTATTTAACCGTGGGGCGTGGGCGTGTGTTTATGTACACAGATGCGAAATGCAGAGATGCCATGTCCAGTATGTTGCTTCTGTCTCGTGGTTCTTCACTTCCTTCTTCCTCCCATCTCCCGGATGCACATGGTACGGAGCTGAATAAGCAGCAGCGCCATGCTTTGGCTACTGTGATGTTGTTACTTGTCCTCGTGCTGTCGCGATCATTTCGTTTTCAGAACACCATTGATGATTGGAAGCAAGAGCAGCGATTCTCCCTCCTCGAGCACACCAAAAGATGAGAGCTTTCACAGTTGTTGGTTGTACAGGGACAGGTTGTCAACCGAGAGGCTGCAGCTGGCCGCATTGCATCTGCATCAGAACAGAGTCGTCGAAGCGGCCACCGACGTGTGAATTGCTGGCCTCGAGCTTCACCTGGGCGTAGGGATGATGGGGCATGAAGTGGTGGTGGCCGAGCGTCGTCGGCGGCGGCGGCTTGCTGTCGACGAGCACGCCGAACTGATCCGAGACGGCGGCGGAGGAGGAGGAAGAGTGCGCGGCGGTGAGGACGGACGGTGGCGACGGCGATGGGTTGTTGCCGTGGTCTTCGTCGGGGAGGTTGACAGTGGTGATGTCGTGGATGCTGGATCGGCGCTTGTCCTTGCCGCCGGAGTTGAGCCGGATGAAGTACTTCTGCGCGTGGCTGGCCACCTGCGTCGGCGTCCGGCTCGTCACGAAGTTTCGCGAGATGTTCCTCCAGTCCCCTCTCCCGTACTTCTTCAGCCCCATCAAGAACAACCTGTTCCCAACAAAACAAATTCCCCATCAATTCGACCTCCAATTCCATCAAAATTCAAAATTGGATTTTTAGCCGGGGGCTTACTTGTGCTCCTCCTCTGTCCACGGCACGCCCTTCTTGCGCTCCTGGTCCGGGCCGCGCGCGCCGCGCTTGCCGCCGCCGACGATGTAGCAGGAGCGCTTGAACGCCAGGCCGGCGGCGTCGTCGGCGCCGTCCCAGTCGAAAGTGAAACCTGACGACGGCGAGCCGGCGCCGGCGCCGTATTGGGGGAAAGGGACGAGCCCGGCCTCGATGAAGCAGACGTCGTTCTCCAGGTCGTCGTAGTGCGTCATGACGTCGGCCACCGTCTTGCCGGGGAGCATCTCCGCGACCCGCTCCCACCTCTCCGGGTCGTTCCGGTCGACCGCCGCCAGCGCCTGCTCGAACGCCTTGTTCTCCTCCGGCGTCCACGCGCCGCGACGGTCCTGCAAGAACCAACCGCCGGCAGACGGCTGGCCGACGAAGTAGTGAGCCGGCGCCGGCGGCAGGACCTCCATGTACGACTCCATCATCTGCTTCAACCGAACAACCGACCAAGATTTCGACTTTCTTGTCAAAAGGAAGGTCTTGGGGAGGAGGAGGAAGGAGGGGAGGGGAGATGGGGGCGGGCAGAGGAGGGCGGTATTTATGCAGCAGCACCGGCGGTGATGGATGGTGGTATCGATTCCGGCAGATGCCAAAGTGGCCACAGATGATTCGGCCTCCACCTTGAGAGCCGCTTAAAGAAATCGGAGGCGTTCGTGATTGGCCCTTGGTGGAGTTTGTGGCGTCTCAACCAAACAAAAAGCCTTCTCCCTCAGTCCCTCCTCCTCGGCCTCTTCTTGCTTACTCTCTCTTTCTCTCTCGGTGCTGGCTGCTGCCTGCGAGGTGCGAGCGAGCCTGAGAACAGGGCAGCTGGGCAGTGTACAGGAGCTGCTGCTGCAGGGAGCTCTTGGTTGGGCTTCGCCCGTGTGCGCGTGTGGGTGCTGGTCCAGGCTGGAGAAATAATAATAGGGAAACTTGGTGCCTTTCCTGTTCAGTTGCAGGCAACGTTGTGTTTCTTTATTGGCCGTTGCTTGCCGCTTTTCCCAATGTTTATTTTTCCCTTGGTTCATTACCACTGACTTATTTCTCATGTTGCGCTAGCATTTTCGGTTCAGTTTTGTATGATCTCTCTTTGTTTTTTCCATGTGTTTCTTTTAAAAAAATGGCCAAAGACGCTATCCAATGTTAATAAGTTTTAGGAGAAAATATTATAAATAACCCTGAACATAACAATAAGGCTATCAAGGTGGTTGTGTATCAAAGTGCACATATACGATCCATGTGTCAACCACACAAACACAAACCACGGACCAAGAGAAGAACCTAGCACCAAAAGACTGTCGCAAAGCAATGGCGATCATTTCTAGGTCAACAACAACACCCATGAAGCCAAGACTCCTATAATGACGCCTCCTTGTTCCTACATCAAGGACACTACTGTTGTCCATAAAAGATTTTCCCCCGGAGATTCTCACTATAAGAAAATAGTTACCTCGACAAGTCCCCAGGGGTTAACGGCGGCCCAAAGGTGTAGTTGTTGCCCATCCAGTGAGATATTGGCCGAGGCTTTCACCTGGAACCCCTACATCCTCATTCATGGTATGACGCCCAATAACTCAGCAACCACCATCCACACATTGGTAGCACGAGGCCACTACCACATTTGATCAATGTCCATACATCCAGTTCTGCCAAAAGGCAAGACCACCCGCCAAACCCCGCCGTCAGCGCCCACTACCTGCCGCCACTCCCTCGAGCGCTAGCTCAATCCACCTCTGACCTACCGCCCACTGGCCTCCCCCCTTCCTATGGAGCTCCATAGAGAATGGATAGCACCACAAGCAAGGAAAAACCTCGACCGTTACCAAGGACGTCGACAATCAACCACCAACGCCTCTACCCCCATCGCCACTACCAGCGTGCTGTCTCAAGCCTGCTCTGCCTCGCCATCCACCAGCCTCTTTGCCGAATCTGACCAAGGAGGGAAGGATTGGGTGTTGCCGCCTCAGAGTTTCAAGCCTTTTCTGCTTCCCGGCTGTCGCCATCATTAAACCTATAGAGCTTCCCAAAGAAGCGGAGGAGCTCCCCGTCTTCCGTGTTGATACAATTTTTTAGAACAACCATGTTTGTGTATATTTAAGCTTCATGTAATTCACACGTGTACATACCAGGGGATATAAAATTGTGTGGAGTGAAGGAAAAATGATAACTGACACAAACAACAAGTTGTACACGGTAAAAAACGGAGTGAATTTTGGAGATTTGTCTATCAAATCTTGCATTTACAACAAGGGGTTTACACATGGTGTGCCTTTATCTCTTTCCCTAGCTTGCCAGAGCATTGTACTAGCTGACAACCTAGTTATATTCGTTGTGTCCTATTAGAAAAATCGAGGCACAATAGAAATACAGATTTAATGTGAAAAACCCTTGGAGAAAAAAAATAACGTGCAACTATTAATATTGAGAAATTGATACAAAAGCAAGAAATATATTAGGTCGTCACACCCTTTCCCTATGGCTTACAAGAGATATACAGGGGAAAATCTTAGGAGTCCTGGTTGTACAAAACTCAAAGTCCTCAGAGGAAACTAATATAACTACTGGGAATATAATCCAAATACATGATATATTGAAATTCAGATCGTATCTCTAACAATTTTCATCTTGAGATAGATTTTGTTGTAGCATAAAAAGTATTAGTCTTTAAAACCTTATGTTGGTAAACACTGTGTGCCAACTAACCCCTACAGTTAAATTGTATACCTCGATTAACTCCGGTAATATCCACCACACCAACGTCAACTTCTAACTTATCCTATATGTTTTTCTTACCTTGTCCCATTTCTTTGTATATTTTTAATGAAATAGCTGTCATTATAGCGTCTTTCCCACCTTCTTTTATGTGGTAAAAACTTGTAAATTTTCCAAGTAACAACTTCTATTGTCTCTTCCATTTGAGATGTTTATAAAAGCTTAGCATTGTTGAAGCGGGGCTATAACTCAATTAAAGCCATGGCCTAAGATAAACGCTGGTATACCCTTCAATTTTGTCACTGAACTGGTGATAATTGGACAAGACTAGTGTTATATTAAATTAAAATTCTTTTAGAGCTTCTTTAGATTGTAGTCACTTTCAACCCTCCTAATTTTTTTTTAATACCAAAATTTGGTAGGGTAACAAACTAAATACAATTTAATAAATATCACCTTACCAAAATTTTGTAATTGTACAAACTTTGTGTCTTAAAAATATTACCAATATTTGGTAATGCTTTAAACTTAACACATCCAACCCAACAAAAAATTTGACCAAAATTTAGCATTACAAAAATTTTGGTATGGCATTACCAATATTTGGTAATGCTTCAAACTGAACACATCCAACCCAACAAAAATTCTACCAAAATTTAGCATTAAGAAAATTTGGCATGGTTGAAAATGCCAATCAATTAAACATGCCCTTAGTTTTTCCCCACTTATGAAAAATATAACTTGTAGTATTCAAAAATTCTCCCAGTGTATATGAACCAATTACAATCATTCATGTATTAAATTTCAGCTTTGTCTTTAGAGCAAACCCAACAGCTCATCTATCCCATCCTCCATCTCAAATATAGAGTATGTGTGAGAAAAATATTGCTCCAAGAGATACTCCATCACATCATCCAAAAATAGAGCATTGTCCATATTGGAGAGAAGCAAGCAACATGATAGGAGAAGATAAAAAAGGTTATTAAAATATATTATTAAAATATAAAAAATTGAAGTATGGATGATCTCTTGCGGTGCATAGGGAATTAGAGATATAGAAAATGAATCTTTTTTCTATGATCATTCAAATAGGCATATAGAGAATCAAATATAGATGAGCTCTTGGGTTTGCTATATCCCCTGAGATTCATGGGTGCTTGGGACGTATAAAAGAAATATATCTAATTTATTGATTTTCTTCGTACTCTCTCCGTCCAATAATATAAACATTTATGATTGGATCGATCCAAAATACTTATATTAATGTTGGACAGAGGAATAGTTCTTTGCACAAGTCTAAAGCCACCTCCGCTATTTGAAATCAGTGGGAGCAATTAGTTGTTACTTTATTTCCAATAGAGCTATCTCTGTTCTTAAAGCAATTTAAATCTCTTTATTCCCCTACGTACGTCATCTCTTGTTCCGAGGGTTGCCGTGTCAAATCTCGTGGCGACTATATGCCCACTTTTAGTGAAGTGCTGTTAAGAAAAACTAAACACCGATAAAATGGAAACAAAGTACAAGCAAAACAACGAGTATACATGTTAGGTTTTTAGATTCCGCTAAACCACAACTTGGGCAAGCGGTTATTTGGGCAAAGAAAATGTGGCTGACAAAACGTTAGCCACATTTCATGCAAAGTCAGCCATGAAAATTATGATTTTTAACATCAGGAGTAATACAAAATATGATGAACATATAAGCATCTAGCTGAATGTATGCTGCTCGAACTGTCTAAATTAATAGTTCCAAATTTTAATATTGTGAGACCAGAAAGATGTATAAACCAAAATTATAGCAAACTTTGATCGGACATGACCAAAAGAGTAATCAAACTAAAGCTATGCACCTTTGAGCATGGTATTCTGAAGCTATGAGGTTGTAGGAAGAGAAAGACTACAATACGGTGGTCCGTCGGGACGGACCCCCGATCGAGCTGCGCTCGCGCAGGACCCCATGGCGATGCCCCTCCCCGGGATCCCCATCGGCGACGCCTCCCCTGTCGGTCGACGGCGGCGCGCTCGACGACAGCGGCGACGGCGAGTGGCGGTGTCTTCGACGGCGATGGCGGTCTAGATCCGACGGTGCGGCCCTGGGGGGCGGCCGGATCTGGCTAGGGGCTTCGACAGCGAGCGACGGGGGCGGCCGGATCTGGCGGCGTGGTCGGGGAGGGGGGATCTGGCCGTTGGCTGTAGGGGCTCGATGGCTGTTGATACTAGAATTTGGTAGATTCTGTACTGGATTCGGTCAGGAAAAAAGTTGATGGAAGGTTATTCAGAAGAGACCGAAATCAGAAAAGAGTCGTGAAGACCACGTATTGGCAGTCTAATTCTATCTATTAATTAGGCATGTTTTAGTTATTTTTCTTATTTAATTAGGAAGGAGTCTAAGGAAAGCCAATCGGTTTTCTAATTTTGTAAGTTTAGGAGTCTTAGTTTTCTTTCTTGTAATGGCTACATACAACAAGCTGATTGAGTTGTGTCCTATTAGGACTCAGTTGACCTATGGATATAAATTATATGCCAGGGGTCCCTGTAATTCTTATCCAACGAACAGTATAACTTTCGGCGTATCGCCACCCTGGCTCTCCGCTAGGTTTCGACGAGACTGTGCTGTCGGGTCGTGATGCATTGGTTAAGTCCGAACTACGGCGGGCGTTATGTCTTGTCAAACTTCATGCATATCGATGGCTGGTACTTTCTCGGTTAAGTCTGATATACTCAGTTATTGATGTGCATGTCGTGTATCATATATATCATCCAATTTATGAATCAGTTTGCTACCTCAAGCTCAGACTTTCTCGGTTCGGTCCGATATTCTGGTTTAGGTGCTGGTTAGGACTTCTTCGATTCGATGCGATATTCTAACTGGGTTGCTATCTATCTGATGTATCAAGGCTAGGCTAATACGACACGATATATCCACCACTATACATTATGTTAGTCGGTTCGCTTAGATCGGTTAACGATAGTCTTAGCGCAAGATGTCTCGGTTAGGTCCAATCCTTCGGGCTAAGACTAAAGTTGATCAGTTTAGGTGCATCGGCTGATGGCGTGTGTAATTCCATCGGGGTTTCAGCCGATGGTCTATCCTTTGTGTATCGACTTTTTATATTATATCCTATTTACAGTCGATACTATTATTGAGCTTATTTGTCTATCTAATTACTGATCTAAGTCTAACATACAGCCGATCGATCTTCAATATTTTATCGACATCGGCTTGCAGCATATCGGATTGGCTCTTCAGCCGATCAGCTCCTGGACCATCAACATCAACATCAGCTGGAGGATCAAACTGACTGGCACGCCCGCAACATCAGTGTTTAGGACCTGCAGTGGAGCTAAGCAAATCTCCCAGACCTTCGTGTGTCCGTGCTCAAGATTATTTTGATACAACATAAATTGGCACGCTGGAGACATAATTTTGTGTCAACAACGGCGGCCGGCGACTACGGCAGGACGACCTCAGCGACGGCGGCCAGAAAGGTATAAGAAGCATAGATAACCTTTGTGTGGTATCATAGTGGGTATTAGATCTGTTACTTGGGGTACCAGTCTGATACCTGGGGTAAAAAATTCTAGTATCATAGGTACCAAAAAAATATAATACCCTGGGTATCAAGTCCGGTACCCTAGATACCGAAATCTGGTATCCACGTCCATTATACACGTCTGTTATAACGGACGTTCGTCGGATAGTCTGGCTCAAATACGGTGTTTCACATACCTGACATCTATCTAAAGGTTATTTCGACTGGTATGTTCGTCTCCGTCGCCCCCATGAGTCCATGACCCCCTCTCGCATCGCATGAAGGTGTTGGAAAAAATGTCAAAACGGCATCACACGCTGGTGGCCCAGTTCACGTGGGAGAGGTCTTTTTACAACGAATCCTTGTGGTGGAAGCCCTGTAGTTCTGTTCTGCCTGTACAGTGCAACAGAAAGGGAAACCCAAAGCGGAATAAAACAGTAGAGTGTGACACCAAACTGAGGGCTACAGCAACGTACTTCGTGCCCCGTATAAATACCCCATACGATGCGTAAAGATCTCGCCAAGCGCTGAATACAAAACCCCGTGTACTCTACCAACTCCCCGGACCACGTATGGGAGTGCACATAGCGCCGGCGCGTGCTCAATTTTCAATGGTTGTTGCCATGCATTTCTATGTGTTTTGGTACTAATACAGAGTTTTCCCGCGGGGCTGGTGAAGACCCTGGCTGAAAGCCTGAAACTTTATTATGCGAAGGGGAACAGAGTTACAGGTATGCAAATGTAAGATGAGCGGAGAAGATGAGATTTTTTTTTTGGTACGTAACCTCCGCAATCATGTATCAAATTTTAGATTCAGGTGGTATTTAGTGGGGCATTACATAATGAAGCTTTGAGATGCCATGGATCTATTTGGGTCATGTCTAGGTTTTAGATTTTTTACATGCACAATCATGAACGTACGTCTAACAATTATTGTGAAATATATTGTATTTTCCTCGCAAAAAGAAATATATTATATTTAATGTTCTATTATATACCAACATAATTAAGCCAAGGGTTTACATGTATATAAAATATCTTGTTTGAGGAGGTACATGGTAGCTCATGCTTTTTCTCGCGCTAAAGTACTGATGATAATGTGATTTAACACTGCAAAAATTCAGTGCATCATGTTATCGTGTTAAAATGTTTAACGAAGCGATTGAGATTACCCAGTCACCAGCATGCAATAAGAAGTGAAAATGACGTGCCATTGTCATCACATAATATTGGTTGTCTATCATAGCGGGATTTGTCTAGGCTCAAGAAATTTTTTTGTGATGCCATCGGATTTGGATAAAGCCGTAAAGATCATATAAGATGCAGTACGCTAGATATGGCTCGGAGAAACTAGATATGGCTTGGGCGAAAAGATTTTCAAAGGTCCTGAATGTACTAATCAATAATAAACTACAATGGTATTATTTCCCTTAGAATTCCAACCAAGATGATCCCATTGTGTGATAGCATGGTTCTCCCCCCATCAGATTCTTGGAATACTTGCACCAAGTTCATCACTGAGGCCTTGTCTGGTCCGAAACTAGCAGCCTAGCTAAAGGCTAGCTAAAGCCACGCTAGATGCGAGAGCCAACCAAAGGTAGCCATCGTTGCGACTTGCTCAACTTGCGAGTCCCTCCATCCAGTCTTCCACTGCCCAAACCGAAAGTTTCCCTTGGAACTTGGTGCTTTTCAGCGATGCCACTCTCCGATGTGCCCGTCGTTCGGCGTCATCTACTCATCTTCGCCTCCCAGCTTTTCTCTCCCGGCCGGCGTCGATCCGGTTGTAATGGACGCACACATCATCTCTGACCTCATTCCGATGTGTACGTCCATGCGCCATATTCTCTCGCCGACCCTTGTCATGTTTGCAGCAAAGCAATGCCCCTCTAGATCCTCTTTTAACCAAACTGGACAATCACGAGTCACAAAGTTGTAACTAAAGATTAATTAGTGTGCTCTGGCAGTTGGTAACTACTTCTGCTGCTTTATGTACAGTTAATTAGCATGGCAACAGCAACGTTCACAGAAGTAGTGCTAGTAGCTTTCTGCTAGGTGCTTAAGCTTCCAATTAGCACGCAAAGGAAGAACTGTTTGTTTGTTTGTACGTACTGATGATGACAGGTTATACTGGCACATGGATTGATGCTGCTGCTTTCATTTTTTAAAGCGAGTATCACAAGGATTTATGTGAACTGTAGTTGTTTCTTTGCAGGGTTTAATTACTCTGCAGCTGGGTACTATTTGGAGTTACTCACCGGTGCATTTTATATATAATTGAATACGTGGCGAGTGATGGATGGTGCAAGCGTGCAACGGAGAATTGGATCCTTCGCTGTCACGCCCCACTTTGCCGTCCCGTTTGAGACGTGACCAACTACCACCCACCATCATCGCGGCCTTTACAAAACAACACGCGCACACTGACACCGTCACACGAGCAATGTCTCCGTCTAATGGATCGTAGCTGCGCGTTCTGTGCAAGTACAGTATGCGTGTCCCGTACCGTTTCGTACACTTCTTTGTTCTCTTTATTCCATGGGCGTGCATGCATGTAATTACTACTTATATAGTACCTTCATCTTAAAATATTGAGTAAAATTGAATATAGGACTATATAACTTTACCATAGTTACACATTGGACCACACATAATTCATTGTTTTCACTTAACACCATACATTTTTAAGTTGCAATTTAGACCTATGGCCCACCTGTCAGTGCATACTGACTACTACCTTTCTTACCTCCATGTCCGTCTCAAGGCTCCATTTCACCAAGCTAGGCCAATGCCAACGAATCCAAGCTCAAGGTCAATGAGGCAGACCACAAGAAGTCAAGAACTGGTGCTGGCCGAGGGCAACCTTCACCGTACCTGCAGTTGAAGCTAGCGTAGGTGAAGGTACACATTGTGATTGAATCGGGGCCAACAGAGCCAATTCCTGAGCCCGGCGGAGGTTGAGCTCAAAAACAAGGTTGCTGGCCATGACAGTCCACCTCCGGCCCTATTGCTGCGCCTATGGAGTCGCGTCAACCAGAGAAGCTGAACGCCCCAATCCTCGCTCAAATCAGTGACGTGAGTGCAGAGATCGCTGTTGTCTTCTCCAAGTCCGGTCATCGCCACCGCCGCCGATTCCGATCTGTACGTGAGCATCTAGCCACGATTCCGATCTGTATGCCGTCGATTCCGATCTGTACGGTGAGCAACTAACCCCGTGCAAAAATAATTTCACTCGAAGAACCCAAGATCGATCGCCGCCGCGCCGCGCCCAAGTTGCAACGACGTCAACTATCGCGTCACTGACAGCTGTACCTCACCTTGCGGATGGGCCAGGAGGAAACCGTGCTGCTGCTATTCTCGACGGACGCGGGACGGCAGAGAAGGGTGCAAAGAAGAGGAGCTCACCGGTGAGGTAGAAGGCGAGGTCTGTGGTGCCTGGCTGCCTGGTGCGGTGGTGCCATCCCTGGTTCCCCTTTCATCCCCTATGCTGACAGGTGGGCCACTGGTCTTATGTGCAACTTTTGCTAATGAAATCTAGTGATAAGTGAAAACATTGAATTACGGGTGATTTAATATAAAACTATGGTAAACATATATGCCCCAACATGCAATTTACTCTAAAATATTTAGTATATTTTTCTAAATATTAAGGTTGTGGTGAGAAAGAGTTATGATTGACTGAGAGGACAAGATAGATGGAAAAATTAAATAGAGGTAATTATATTTTGAGACGAAAGAAGTTTGTAATTATGCCCAAACACTAAAAAAAACTTTAAAAAGAGAGGCAGACAAACAGTAAAACGTATGACTGCACAACGAAATCTCGTTTGAAAGCGGAAGTCTGAAATCCAGATTTGAGGCCTATTACATGAGTGTTCAGACTGATCTCGTTTCGATGAAATCCCGTTCCATGTCATTTCTAAATAGTAAATTACCAATCTCCCTAAATTCTTTGGGTAGTAAGCTGATGTGTGTCCAATATTTATGCACACCAAAACTTAAACCTAATTTTACTTTGAACAGATTTTTGAATAATAACGATCTCCAAAACATAACAGCACACTTATTTGAGCTTAGGCTTATTTGAATTCGTTATGTTTTTCTGTCAACCTTAGCTTTTGAACCGCAAATTAAGGGTGTAAATTAAATGGTCTATTCAAAAATATTTTTTGTCGCATCAATCAAAGACTGGGTAAAGCCATATATAGCTCAAAAAATGCCTTTAATACTTAAGGTCATGTTTAGTTCCAAAAATTTTCACCCAAAAACATCCCATCGCATCTTTGACACATGCATAAAAAATTAAATATAGATAAAAAATAAAACTAATTGTACCGTTAGGCTGTAAATAATGAGACAAATCTTTTGAGCCTAATTAGGCCAAATGTTTGATGTGATGTTTTCGCCAAAAGCTTTTCACCAACTAAACAATGCCTTAATATTGTTTGCGCTATATTCCCGTGGTCCCAATACATGTTACGCATTTCTTAGACCCTGTTTGTTTCCAGAGACTTTTTAAAATTCTCTATCACATCGGATGTTTGGACACTAATTAGAAGTATTAAATATAGACTATTAATAAAACCCACCCAATACTCTGGACTATTTCGCGAGACGAATCTAATGAGCCTAATTAGTTCATAATTAGCGAATGTGATGCTACAGTAAACATTTACTAATCGTGAATTAATTAGGTTTAAAAAATTGTCTAATGAATTAGCCTTTATTTATACAATTAGTTTTGTTACTAGTTTATATTTAATACTCTTAGTTAACGTCCAAATATTCAATGTGACAAGAAAAAAGGGTCTCTAAATCCAAACAAGCCCTTGCTCCTACTTCTTTAATCTTTTTTTCCTTTGGCTCTTTGGGGACATAAGATTCCAACTTTACGTACAGAAACGAATGGTGCAGGGAGGCCTGAGGTGAAACTTCACCGGGGGGAAATACACCGTGTCCTGTCTTCCGCCTGCAGCGAGTGTGTGGATGAGCACTGTGAATCCGGGACTGGAGGGTATGCCGTGTCGAGTGATTCTTGGCCGGAATAATTTAAGCTTTGCGACTTGGAAAACGAACTCTTCTACCATTGTGATCGGTTGGTTAAGTTCAGGTTTGTTTGGATTTGCTGCTCCCAGGGAAGCTTTGGCCTTGTGCTGCTTGCTTTGTGTTCAAGCTTCGAGGAGTTGGATTTTCCATTTTGAGCATTACTCCCTTCCTACCAGAATATTACCACCGTTTAAATTTTCTTGTCATTTTAGGTCTTTTCCAAGTCAAACACGTATTTAACCATTAATTTTTATAACTTTGTACTGTTTAACAAATGTGGATATAATTTATAAATTTATCATGATGAATCTAAAAATATAAATCTTATGATGTTATTAAAGTATTTTTAGGTTCATGGTTAAAGATGAATATGTATGAACAACAAGTCATTTTAAATGGAGGAGTAAATTAATAATCATTTAAACATAATTTGTCTCAAAGGGCAGATTTGGTTTATGGCCAACATTGGCCTTACCAATTTTTGCCAATACCAAATTTTGGCAAGATTTGGCTAGTCCAATTTTAGGTAAGGCAAAGTTGTGTTTGGTTTGAGCCCAATATAGTCTATTTTTACTATTGAAATGGCCTAATTTCTATAGGCTAGCCAAAATTTGGCCTCAATCCAAATATGTAGTGAACACTATTAAAGTTACCAAATATTGGTAAGGCCAATTTTAGCTCCAAATCAAACCAACCCAAAATAACCAAAATTTATACCTATTCTTGCTCCACAAATAAAAAATATATCTTCAATATCTTTTTTATCTATTCCTTCAATACCCATCCACATTCAATAAAATTTTGATCTTTTTTCTTCTTTCTCAACTCTTTCTTAGAGTGTCGAGAGTTGTTTTTGTTACAATACAGAACTTGAGTATATTTAGGGTGTGTTTGGGTGCCAGACACACTTTACCCATAAGTAAGGTTAGACAAGTTATGGCAATCATGTATATATCAAATTACTAGTCATAAAGTGTGATAAAGTTAATAAAAATTTAAGTATATGCCACATGGGACATAGTGTTGTATAACTATGACAAGCCACAACGGTGGCAGAACCAAACATCTTCTTAGTAACCTATGACAGACATAAACGTGACGTGGAAAAATGTAGCGGTGAACCAAAAACCTCCTTCCATATCAACTTTAAGCGAGAGAAATATAAGTGGAGAAGATGTTCAAGCATATAAATACCATTCAAGTATTTACTCTAGGTGCATGAACAAATGTGGTCACTATGGCTCTGTTTTGAAGTGTTGAAGATTCTCACAAGCAGATGAGAGAGTTTGAGGAAACTCAACATTGTTCATGCATTTTCGACCCACCGTATGGATATTAGCTTAGTTTCTAGATTTTATAGCTGCCAGGTAATGGAATTTTGTGGTGAGAATTTATTTACGGGAGATAAAGATTTGGAGGTAATTGCATCTGCTAACAACTACTCCCTTTGTATCAGATATAAGTGTCAAATTAATCGATACGGGATACCCCATAAAGAAATGTATAATGTAACTGTATATTATGGGTACCTATACATATGCAGAAAGTGATTTACACATAAGACTTATGGTACGATACATGTTTGAAAACAAAACTATACTGTATTCCCCTAAAAAAACAAAATACTGTATACAAAAACTATTATTCAAACAGTATAGGGATGATTCTTTTCCCTATCTGATCCATTTCTTTTTGGAACCCTTGAGTCTGATTAGTACACGTCATGCCTTAAAGATATAAATACAGAATTCTAGTGTGGGGTTCAGGACAAGTAATAAGTTTGATGACACTATTAATATACCAAGCCAACACGAAGTTCTAAAAGCCATCCACCAATCTGACATTGATCAGACCCATAGGCTATCCATCTCCACCAACAAGCTATATTAAATGCTAGATTAGCTTTCTTCTTGGCTTATTTTCTTGGCTTATTGTATTTCCCTACAAACCTTATCTATGCCAATCGCACATAAGGTTATTACCTTTTTTGATGGCCTAAACCTGTTTAAAATCATATCCCCTTTTTCTAGTTGTGAGTTCTTATAGGTCTGAGTATCAATTGTCCCTAAGGTTATAGCATTCTCTAATCAAATTATCACTAATCGATAATAGGTTAAAAGTCAAACTATTTTAACTTTTTCTAAATTTGTAGACAAATATATCAACATTTACACCATCAAATTAGCTTTATTCAATTATAATAAAATATAATTTCATGTTACTATTTTTTCTCTATATACTTAATCAAATTTGAGGCAGTTTGACTTTAATTCTGATCAAAGCTACTTATAATCCGAAATGAGGGGAGTACCACACTATGGTTCTAGCAATCTAGCTACCCCTTTCTTCAAGCCAGTAGTTGAGCTAAACATCTAACACCTACAAAACACCTACCTTTAAATATATAATGTTCTTACTTGGATTTTTATTTCCTTCGCTGGTATTTGCATATATCGAAAAATAGCTTTCCTTTCTTGAATAAGAAAATATGGCAGGTATTTTTTTCAAGAAAAAAAATGCAAAACGGATAAACCTTGCTCTTTAACCTGGTCTAACAGTAACAATAGATAAAAAAAATGGTCTACTATTTGCAAAGGTGATCAAATTCCAGCCATAATATACTAGGTGGCACAGAAGATCCGATCTTCAGTTAATGTCGCTTTTTTTTAGATGAGTTAGCTTTTCAGAGTAAATAAATTGGTACGGCTCTCGATGTACTTGTGTTGACAGCCAATGACAAGGCCTGCGTACAAACTTAAGAAGTCATGACACAACAATTAACGACAAATCATATGATTAAGATGTCATCTAGACCTTCTAAAAAAAAGATGTTATCTAGACCTAAGCACAGCACTGTCGAATGTCGTCTCTTTAGTGTACTACATTTAAATATTGTTCAAATCGTCGTCGCAAAGAGCTTTCTCATCATTGGATATTCTTTTACAACTTTTGCTACATCACTCACTTCTTTAGACTACCAGGCTCCCGTGTGCTCCAGATGTTATCAATGACTTATCACGTGAAAAACTATAAGGACAATTGTCCTTCCCCTGTTTTCAATCTTAATTATGACTTTATCTGTGTTTTCCTTATTTATTTCAAACCCAAGCTTATCTTTGTCACTATTTTGTTAGGTCAACTTAATTGTGATAAATATATAAATTTCATTTCTATATTCGCCCATATTTTTTAGTACTTAGTGATTTTGCCCCTGATTTGACATTAAATATTTGTCATGTTTATGACCCAAGTTTTAGCATGATTTTTCACTATTAATTTGTCAAAATAAGGTCAGACATAAATTTAGCATAAAATTTAACCCTCTTTGACTTGGATTTGAAATAGTTAAGAGGACTTTACAAAATAGGAGCAAGCACAAATTTCAATTAAAAATACAAAGGATGAATCACGAAGCTAGAAAAAATAAATGCAAAATCACAATTAAACTTGAAAACGAGGATAAGAATGCAATAGTCCAAAATTTATAACACTTGGTAATGTTGGTGTGCAATTTAGTTGCTGAGTGTTAGCCCACAGTTATGTTGGTGTGCAATTTAGTACTATGTTTTTGCACCGTCTCTGCTAGTGTATACATACTCCCCCCCAGATAAATATAAACAAAATAACAAATTTGTGGTAGTGTTATATGTCACATCCACCCCAAAATACTTAAGCAAATGTATAATAGCAATAACCAATAACCATTATGCAAATGTATTGAAGTATGGTGCTGTAAAAAAAAGTCGCATGGACTAGTAATATGTAGGAATGTTGCATATTTACAACTACAAATGTTATTACTTCAAAATATTGCCTGGCAGAAGGATATAAAATTTTCTCTTGCTATTATAAGAGATGGCAAAACCTCTGAGTTATTATAGATGCTATTATTAACTTTTCACCCTTCTATAGTGGAAAACGGTTCATACATGATATTTTTAGGGTAACTGTCACCTATGATGCACCCCTGTGTTATGTGGTAGTGGGTGCCACTGCCTTTTGTTGTTAGTAATGGTCTCCCATTTCTAAAGCAATCCTCAGCGCGCCTTAATTCGTAAGTTCAATTTCCATCTTGCATGAGTTGAGGAAGCTCTTTCCCCCCTCTTTCCTCATTCATCTGAATTAAGCATGATTCGATGTCTGTGGTGATTATCTAATTTCCTCTAATCAGTAGTCACAACCTCACCAGTCTTTTCTCTATTTTGTACTTTGCACTAGACCCTACTCTTGTTAGCTTGTCACTATATAACCTTTTTGTATCTGAAGTTGTTTACTTGATTATATTAGCTATGAAATGGCAGTACACATTCAATTATTGGGTCTCTTTATATGTTTATTATTGACCGTTGACAGCTCGATGAAAGATAGTTCTCTCATGAAATGCATTTTCTATAAGAGACAATGCGTGCTTGTATGCACTGTGTAGTGAGCAGCGACAAGTGCCCTGTGAGAGTAATACTATGCAGCTCGGGAATTCCTCACCTGTTTTGGCATTGATACAACTGCAAGGAATTGCTCTTTGGGGTAATGAAGGGATACCATTTGAATAATTTAAATTGTTCTTTACTCAGGCCTTCTGATGCCTCCATCACATGACCTCACAAAGAGCCAGACGAACAATTTGGATGCATGCAATTCTATTGCCAGGAAGAAAGTACACCAAATGATGACAAGAGCTTGGCCGGAAGAGAATCCCCCTCATGTCTTTTGTTTTGTTCGGAAAAGTGACTTTCGCTGGAAATTTTGTATGATAAAAACCGTTCAATTTTTCTCCTTGTTGGGAAAAAGAACAAAGTAGGGAGAATCTTGGTGGCTGGTTATTCATCAGCTCTCCTTGTTGATGCAGCTGAACGTTGAATATTGCGAGTTTGCGACCCTGATGCAGAAGCATTGCTACGCCAAGGAAAGCATCTGATGCTGCTTATGGCAAAACGTGATTTATATATTTAATCCTTAATTGATGACGATGCAGTCAGATACGGAAGAAATAATGACGTGAGATTCGTTCTCCATGGAAGAAGAATAAAAGAAGATGTGCTCTGAAGAACTATGTTCTCCCATTACTTTAGAATTTGCTCTCCATGGCCCGAGGAGATAGAATTTGCTCGGCTGAAGCCCATAAAAGTGTATTGAACTCGTACACGTGACGTGACACGTTGTGAATATCGGACATATTTAGGCCCAAACGTGACGTTGCAGTTCCACCGTTTTCTAGACCGAGGCCGATGAAATTCAGCAAGCAGCCCAAAACAGCGGAACGAATACCGAGCCTGTTTCTCATGGTATCGTATCTAATTCGACCATAGTGGGCCCTGTACCGTACAGGACTACCACCGGCCCGTTCTACCGTTCACCTGGCGCGCACCGGTAGCCCACGAATCACACAACACTGCCGCAGCCTTACGGCCCAGACAGGTTGCTCACGCGGCATCCCATCTCGATCCCGAGAAAATCTCCGGCTTTGCGGATACGGCCGCCGCCGTCCCTCGTCATCCTCGGCGGCGGCGCGCGCCTCTACGCGCTCGCGAGAATGATAACGACTTTTGCCGATCCGCCACGTCTCTTTCGTACACCCCTTCCAGGCCCCGCATGAGAACGTGCTGCGGTGCCGACCTGTAGCCCGGCTGCTGCTGCTGCTGCATGCCGATTGCCGCCGCCTGACATTCTCGCTTGCCTGCCTGCCTGCACCGGCCGCATTGTTTTTACTGCCATGCATGCAGTAGTCCTGTGTCGGTACACTCATTGGCATGCAGTAACAACCAGGAGAGTTCTGACTTGCGCCATGTGATGAACTGGTGATGATGGGGTTTGATTTTGAGATTTTTCCGGCAGATGTATGTATCTCTAGCTTGAGAGGAAGAAAGGGGCCCTTTCTCCTACGACCAGTCCAATTCAGGTGCGCCTTTTCTTCGAATTGGTGAATTATTCCTTGTATTTTATTTCAGTAATAACTCGAGCAATCTGTGAGTACAATGTGTGACCTGAACGACGAATTTCTCCGAAATTAGTCGACAGTATAACGGAGAACAGACAAACGTTGGTTGCGAAGCAAAGAAAATTTATCATTTGCGCAGAGAATTGTTTCCCCTTGCCGCACACTCTTCGTTAGCTCGTTTGCTTCACAATATGTTCATTGCTGAAGAAGCATTCGGCATCTTTTGATGGCTCATAATAGTAGCTTTCAAGGGAAAGGCCAAAGCAAAGTATCAAAGCATGGAACAGACGAGCACATCGCACCCAAAAACTACACCAACTCACAGCCAGCCACAGAAGCGAGAGAGAGCGTGTCGAGACGCTCTCGATGGCTCACTCGTCGTGCGCCGTACGTGACACACGAACAGCGGCTAGCTCACTCCCATTCCAAACGAGCCGAGCATCCGATGCAGAAAGTTGATGATTCTCTATGATTGCATTACACCTCTCTCATAGTAGCATCTCTGAAACTCTGTTCGTGCAAGGCAACAGCACAGCACAAACATGCGTAGCAGAGGCATCAGCATTCAGCAGCAGACAAAGCACCCGAAATCCAAGCAGACGGCAATGATTAGGCGAAGGAAAATCCGGGGGGAGAAAAAGGGTTAATCTTTTTTGCGCGCGTATGATTCGATGCGTAAAAGCGATCTTTCATCGTGGTAAACCATCATCATGAGAGATTAGTAGCAGTAGGCGCATCGAGATCCGCGCCGGCCCGAGATGCCTTCCATCATGCTGCTGGGCGCCGATGGATCGTGGATGGGAGCCTGATGATCTGGCTGCTCCTCTTTTACTATTTTGCATCTCTGCTTAATTTGCTGTAGTATAGCCTAGCTTCCTACCACTGCTACTGCGAGTTCTAGTGTAGTGTTACTATACGAATTTAATCTACAGAAAAGCAGATAGATTAAGCTAGTATTCCACTGCTACTACTTACTGCATTGGAGTATTATCAAAATTTCAAAAAAAAAACTCTATTGTTCTCTACTGCCTATGCTAGAACGCACGAATGACTAGGCCTCATTTGAAACAGCCTATTGGAGTGGATTATTTTGGATACGCAAAATGAGAAAGATCATTAGCATATGATTAATTAAGTATTAACTATTAAAAATTAGAAAAATGGGTTCGTATGAATTTTTAAAGAAACTTTTATATAAACTTTGTTTGAAAAAAACACACGGATAATTATCTTAAGAAGCGTGCTAACGGAAAACGAGGGGAAAAAATCCCCTGCCATGCTGAATCAAACTCGGCCTTGTGGCCGGGGAAAGGGAAGTGATTAAAGCTGGTGCAGTGCATTGCATGCATGCACTCTTTGCTTTTCCTACCCCCACTTTGGTTGGGCGCCTTTGAACTTCCAGTGTGGCATGCAGCAGCAGCTGATGATTCCCATGCAAATACACAACAAATCTGCCTTTGTGAGGATGTGTTTGTAGCTTCTCTCATCCTGGGCCACATCCCCGGCCTCCTTTGTGAGCTCCAAGGCATGCTGTCCTCGGCTATTATTTTCAGCCCCAGCAAAGCCGCATGCCAATTGCTAATGCTCCATCATTGGGCCTATCTGCTGCTGTTTCATTAGACCTGTTTCAGGTTTCAGGCAGTCACACATGCTTAGATTCTTTAACTGACCATCATCAGGCGCTGGTAATTTCAGTATAGTAGTAGTGTATCCGGCTGCAATTATGGTTGCAACTTCAGCACGCTCGTAGGAGTATTCTCTTCTCTCTTCAGCGTAGAAATCCAACCGTCTACGCGTAGAAGCATTTTCTGCACCTGTTAATGATAAGCTACTCATGTTATGGAAGTTCAGTATTGTTCCTTTTTCCCAACCTTATACATTCTTTCGATCAAACATGAAAGTTCAAGCTAACCAATCCACATGCACATTATTGGAAAATAGAGGGTGAGAAAGGCTGGGCTGTACGTCTGAAAAATCTAAAACCCAGAGGGCTGTCACAAAAATGGCTCTGTTTCTATGACAACAGCATCTACTACAGCTAGGAGTAGTATTTCTTTTTGCAGGCCCAGGACGCAGAATTTGCAGTTGCAGATGTATACATACACTCCAGAAATTACTTGCTGAGGAGTGAGGATAACTCAGGACGTATAGGAGATGTCACTTTACTCCCCCTGCATGCTGGTCCTGCACACTGCCTCTGATCCCAACTGTGCATGGCATGCCATACATTACAAGCACACAGGTTGCAGGATACCCCTACCCGCTGCGAGCTTGCAAACTGCAACACACATTCTCTCATCGGGATCTGCGTCGCATGGATGCGAGTGAGATGAGAGAAAACAACAAGCAAAGCAGCGCCGCTGCGAGCTTTTGCAGCTGCAACTAGCAACCGGCGGCAAAAATCCTATCCTAACCGATCAAACGGATCGAGGAGCAAACGCAGATTTCAGATTGCTGTACGACGATCGACGCGATGGCGGAATTTACAGAGAGATGGGAAGGCTAGCAATGTCATACTAGCTAGGTTAGGCTAAAGACGAGCGAATCCGTCCACATGTTAATGCAATCATCATCATATAGTGGCGCGTTCTTTCGCTCATTCCCATACGTTTTACATGTGCAGTGGTCTTTTGTCTGTTGATCTATTCTTCTTCTCTTTTCTCTTCTCTTCTTTTGTGCTGCGTGTTGGGTTTGTGTGTGTGCGTCCTTTGATGCCGAGTATGCCCTTTTGTCAGAGGAGAAAAATGGCGAGGGAGAAAGGTGGCGTCCGAAAATGCCACGGCGAGGTAGCTGCTTGTGTGTGAGTGTGTGTGGGCGATACTGTGATGTGATCGATCCCGATGCGTTTTCGCCGATCGATCAAAGGGGCGCACTGTTCACGATCTCGGCTTCCTTTTGCTTTCGTTGGGCTTGTTCAAAAGAGGAGGGTATGTAGCTTAGCTTAGCTTCTTGCCCAGAGGGATTCATCAGTACAGGTGAAAATGTCACCGTTATGCCAATCATTCCCCTGCTGCTGCACATCTGTTTTTGTTCGAATCTCTGTTGTCTGAAGTGACATCAAGCGCCATTTTTTGTGTGAATTTGTAGTATTATGCTCAAATTGGTACCTTGAAGTATGAACAGACAAAACTTGGAGGGGAAAAAAATTCAGCTTTCTGCTGTTACTTTGTTAGCCAGTGTGATTTGTAATTGGGACAAAATTCAGTCATCTGTTTTTTTTAATCTGCAGTCATCTGTTGTTACCTGTTAGCCAGTGTGATTTGTAACTGGGACAAAATTCAGTCATCTGTTGTTACTTGTTAGCCAGTGTGATCTGTAGCTGGGATATTCAGAAAGAAGCTTCGTCGTTTGTACTAAGTTAACAATGACAATGCCCTGTTTGGTTCGGGTGGAAACGTGATCTTCCAAGAACTGAATCTTGCTCATATCTGCATTGTCTGAACGATGATCCAGGACGGTGATTAATATATCCATGGCTGTGAATTAATTTATGATAGTGTTATCTGAACCCTCTATTCCTTCCTAGAAGCTCGTAACATGGCCCGTTTCATGCTTGGTTTCTCACTAACCAAGACCTGAAAGTCCCCTAAAGAAAAAAGAAAAACTAATACTAGATGCTCCTGTGTGCATTCAGGCACATCGCACATGTGAGAGATGGAGCTACTGTTCCTGATCAAAGGGAATCTAGGGGAGCAAAAGATAAGGTACCATGATTAATTATCATTCCTAAGCTCGAGAAGGGGACAACTTTGGCCTCCCATCATGTGCCCAGGACGCTCCCTTTGCCAAGCTGCTAATTAGCTCCTGCTAGGAGTTTGTTTGATCAGATGCCCATCTTTTGTCCTAAACTCGCCTAAGTAGGACAAATCTGGAGTGGAAGGATAGTGACAACCGGGGGGCCCCTTTTGTTCTCTTGCTGTTGCATCTGTTAGGCTTGGGGGAAAATGACCATCCTAGCCTGCAGTCTCTGAGCACTGGGGAAAGAGAGGAGGAGGAAACAAGGGGATGGGGATAAAAAGGGAAAGCTGGAAAGGGAAAGTTCATATCGGCTGTCAAGAAAAAAATGCTTCAGAAGGAAGGAGATGCTTTCAGATTTTGCTTTGACTAGGGAGAATTACCTGCAGCTGATTAGTTAATTACCCGTGAGAAATCACAGTGCTTTTCACGGTTGCATTTGTTTGTTCAAACACTCAAAAAGTAGATGTAATAAGATTCCACTAACAAGATTCTCTGCAACGGTTCTTTCCATGAAATCCAGAGGCCAGGAAAGACCTGCCTGCTGTGAGTGGATGTTGCTGATTTATGGCGCGAATGTGCTATACTCTTTTAAAAGGAACGTTTGAATTTTTGATATTGTCACAATGCATAGTAGAAGAACTACCATCAGTGCCTAAACACGCCAATTTCGTATTAGTGAATAGACATATAGCTTCAGAAAATCGCTGAAAAAACGGGTTCCGATATACAATCCACGTGTGTTTGGACCGCTTGGGAATATCTCATGAAACTTAAACAAGCTCTCGAGCCACATGGATTTTTAACATGCAACACGACGAGCACAATCTCATGAAAGTCAAATGGAAATTATGCGATAGATTACTCGATCGGCCGACACAATAGACTACTAATCTAGCATCAAGAGTCGAGCTCCATTTTACTACTTCATGACTGCATATAATAGAGGAAACCAGAAGAAGCCAATCCTTTTGGTAATGGCGTTGCTCGGACTTTGGTCATCAGAAAAATTGTACTGGTGCTCTTTTAGACTGATGAAGCTTTCAGATTGTAGAGTTTGAACTCGAAGAAAATGAAGGAACAGAGCTGCCAAAGCACTTCTTCAGAGAAAGGACTTTGGTACGTCAACATTCTTAACACGTTTCTTGTTTGATAGCTGCCAAGCGTGCAAACATCATCAACATGTTAAGTACAGTGTCAACGGTCCGGTTTATCTTGAAGATTCCTTAGGACCATACCAAATGCAACAACGATACATCTTGGTCACTATCCTTTGTGATCCTTTTTCATTTCTTTCCCTGAATAATACATTATTTGTGTTTGATCCTTGCCTTTCTAATCATAGATGTAGATTTAATGGCAGACCTATCAATACAGTATCATGACGATGATTTATGATGAATAATTGGCTTTGTTGTTGATAGTTGTGTTTAGTGTTTGAGAGATCAACGTATTTGGTTGTTATTGTCAACGGCTGATATCCGTAGACGGGATATGTAGACAGAGGAACGCTAGCATAAGGACTAATGTAGTACGACATCACTGAAAAACTAAGGCAAGAATTCTTATATTGGTTTGGTCCAAGAGAAGATAATAACCCTACTTCCAGTTTATATGGGATTGCTGATGGAAGAAATTCCCGAATACAAAGTACAATGTGAAAACTAGAATCCGGCGAGATCATAGTCGAGGGAATCGACTATAGTCTCGGCGACTTTGGTGGCTAAAACTATGGAATTATATCTCTCGAGCTTCTGCTACGGCTTGATTGATCTGTCCCTAACCCGTTGGGGGGTCGTAATCCTTTTATACCGTGGGCTACCAGTAGTTCTCAAGTAGTACTCGGACTATGAGACACGCACGATTAGAAAAGTCTATGTCCCCTATGAGTAGGATTCCGTCAAGATCTCTTGAGATATGGACTCCTTCCATATTGTTTGGTAATTTTCTTGTACATCTTAATCTTCTTTTCGTATTCGCACAGGTATACCTTCCGATGTTCTTCGTAACTCCGAGTAATGTGGATATCACTTATCTGTAACACTGACAGTTATAATTATTTTTTTGCGAGGATTATGAATACTTAATTGTTTATGTACGTTTACATATATTATTGTTGTGCGAACCTGAGTTAAAGAGGGGACATTCCATTACTAACACATACTCTTATAAATATGTTTTAACATCATTATATTCGAATAATGACCCCCAATGATATTATTTTCAAGCTCCACTATTGGGTGCACGTGAAGTCGAGGTACGTTTACCTATAACGTACACGTGATTTTCACGTGTGTTAGAAATGAAACAAATTTACGAGGAGTCAACATTTGATAAGATTGGATAGCAAATATAGATTGTGAAAAAATTTCTGTTATAATAGAATCCTACATAGGATTAGGGATCCTAGTTCAAATTTGGTGGTAGTCAAAGTTTCGTAAGATTAAAAAAAGAATTGGAATGTAGGGAATCATGATAGGACCATATAAACCTTACTTAGAAGTCCTATTTGGTGTTGGAGGTATATGGATAGAACAATCCGACAAGAAATCTATATGTAGTAAAAATTTAGGGGTTTTATACTATTCTCTCGCATCTAGAGTTTAGTTTGTTAATTACATTAGAGATGGGTTCTTTGGATACAACTTAATTTGTAACACTTTGGCTCTCTTCTATATTGTGGTGGTTTTTATTTGGTTTATGTTTTGGCTTGATAGTATATGATTTGATTTGTTGAAAATCATGCTAGAATAATAGGAAAGAGTTCTCCTTTCTCTCTTCATAGTACTGGTACCCATTACATTATGTCTATGGTAGGTTTGGTTTTCCGTGTTTTGATCTAATACAAGGCAAAGCTAAATTTCTTCTTAATTATATGACGGATGCGACTAGGGGATGGACGTCGGTTGGGAAGCAATTTCTCAGACACTCCGAATGTTGTTTCACTCCGTAGAGGAAAAAATGTTTCAGCATTTGAAGAAAAAATGTTCCAACAAATATTGTTCTTTGATGGTAAAACAATGTTTCACATGATATAATATGTTTCAGCTAAAATGGATTAAATGTTTCGTCAACTGGAAAAATTGTTTCACTAATAAATAGAAAATGTTTCAAATCCCACATATCCGATCGAAGAAGCAAAATGGAACACAATAAAATAATTTTTGCAATATTTTTATCCAACACGAGTAACACCATGACATATCGGTTTAAACATTAAAAATCACAAACCGTACCGGTCTAGATCTAGAATTAGCTTCTTATTCACCTCTAGTGGCCTTCCCCAACAATGACGACCCAAGCTGCCTTATCACGGTGCCGCGGCCGTCGGTGAGCTCCTCCTAAGCCAAAACACATCGGTGTGCCACCATCAACGATGGCAACCATGATCACCCCATGGCCTTGGCCCCGAAGTCCAGCGAGGAGGATGAAGAAGGATGGATTCGGTGCTGAGAGGTGAAAGATCTCCGGTGGCAAAGACAGTAGGATACGACATCGAGACAAGGGGGAATGAGCGAGAAGCGGCTTTGGATTCCGAACGATGGAGCTGCGGGATGGTGGGTGGGTCAGCATGGGTTGAGGGATGACGACGGCGTCCATTTCATTTCTTGCATCGGACTGACGACTAGGATCGTTTCCCTTATATGATTGATCTAAAAGAGTTACCATCTCCGTTTTGAAAAAGGATGCCACATTGGCGAACAATCAAACCTCAAAGTTTCAAATAATTAATATATTAAAAATATTAATGCCGAATATGAAAAATGACGCAGATCGATAGATTTTTCATGGAGATGGTAAAGTAGTATGGTAATTAATGTTACCATACTACTTTAGTTTTTATAGGAGTAGGAAGGCAAGGGACTTGTAGGGGATATTTGAATTTCTCATATTTTTAGTTTATATCTGTGTCATATTCGGGGTTTACGATTCCAATCGAGGCACATTTTCCGCTAGCTGTCAAAATACCAATATCTGTGGAATCCTATTGAAATTCACTAATTTTTGGATAAGATTAAAAATAAAAATTTGAATTCAAATCCTTGGTTTGTATAAGAAAGCTACCGAGATCTAGTTAGCTTTACCGAAATTTTGACTGCAGAACAACAGATTTTGAAAGAACATTTGCCAGCCAAATTGCATTCAAAATTATTCGAAATTCATGAGAGAATATCAAAGAAACCAAAAGATAAAGGCAATTGAACTTTTGCTTGCTGCAACAAAAATAACAGCGTAAAATATTAGAAAATTAGGAAAATTATGATGAGTTGCGTAATAATTTCGAGAAAAAAATTGGCATGTCATTTCCTATTAATTTAATAACTTCACATTGTAAACACTGATATGCAAAGATTTAAAGTATGCATCACTCACAATTCAATATGCATTGGAATTTTCATCACCTCATCAACCGTAGACAAAATATGATTTCCATCATGACATCGTCACGATATTCAAGTCCTGTGCATAAGTTTTGAGTTTCAAGGTTCAAGTCTATATTACATAGTTTAAACTCCAACCCAATGCCTTCTTTCTGAATTTGTTTGTGTGTGTTTTCATATTACATGAAACTTCCCCCTTCAAAAGTTCATCTAGATTTAATATATTTTAAAGATTTTTTTTTGCAAAAATATACTCCCAATACCATAGTATTATTAGGATATTTATGCTTTCTTTAATTTATTATTTTTAATTTAAACTTGAATGAGTTTTATCAAAATTTCAGTGGGTTATAGATTCCCAACCACGCCAGAATATCAAAATTTCACGAAATTTGGTCAGAACCGGTCAAATGGTGAACCATGGTCATATTAAAGGCGTCACTGGATAGTTAATTTCATAATTATAGAAAATTCACGATCGTACCAATGTTGTTTAAAAAATATTATAGAAAAATTATATTGTTTCTAATCGTTTCTATTCCTAATGCCTCACAAGAAAAGTTGAGGAAATGTAACATTACGTGTTGATTTTTGAGAGAGGATAGAGAGACAAAGAGAGAAGTTGCAGCAAAACTTTCAAAGCAATTGTAAACATACACTTCTAGAATGTAGAGGAAATTTTAGTATCTTCTGAAATTCCTTTGAGACAATCCTATCATCCAGAGATTATTAGTCTGGAAGGATTTTTATTAATAACGAATAATCCGGCATTGACTTCAAGGTATTAAAAAACATAGTAGCAAACGACGTGGCTCTCATGTAGGGCCATAAAAACACAAGGCATAAAGAAAAGAAGACTTGCAATAACAAGAGGAAAAAAAACCTTTACTTAAAGCAATCCTATCGCTAAATCTCCAACCAAAGTATGGGAAAATGTGCATAGCCATTGTCTCCAATTTTTGGCATGCGAGGGAAATGTATTCCTTGTCAACTTTATGCCTTTGTAGCAGCTACACCCTACATTGCCTTGAAAAGAAACTGTAAGCTTGATTTAGAAGGAGGGCCCATCAAATTGCAGATGTCCAAACTAACATCAAATTCTAATTATAAGCTTTTGAGTTCATTTCCGATAGCCATCCCCCCATACCATCAGAGCTAGTAGGTACTCCCAAACCAAGTGACATATTGACAAGTCTTCATAGAAATTAAGCATAATGACAGCTAAAAAAAGATGTTGGATAGTTTTATTGTATATACAAAAGCAACACTTAGAACTACCATCCCAACTCCTTTTTGCTAAATTATCCTTTGTTAAAAATACTCCTTTAAAAAGATACCACATAAATACTTTTACCTTAAGGGGTAATCTCAATTTTCAGATACTTTTGTTCATGTCTATATGCCCATTATTAATCGAAGCTAAATACATAGAATGAACTGAGAATTGGCCATTCTCATGCAAGTTCCATTGAAACAAATTCGCCTCATTGTTCAAATTAAAATTCATAATTTACGAAAAGATACATTTAGTGGAATAGAACTCATAGCAGTTGCAACAGAAACACTCTTTCTACGAACAATATTATATACAGACAAAAACATTTTAATATCATCTTCATGTTTTGAGCTTTTTGAACATCATGATCCAAAGTGTCGGTGATATGGATATAGGGGTATCCATAGGAGACTAAACTTGGTTTGGCACCTAGAGGTCCGCGTCCGAGGGAGGAGTCGAGGCAGCCCGATGTCTTGCCCAAACATAAGGGGCTAGGCGATCGCGGCAGCCTGATCCACCCCGAACCTATGCACGAGGATTACGGCCACTCGGACCCACGCGGCGCGTCCCTGGAGGGGTTGGGCTCGGGGTCCGGCAAGGAGGCCACACCCCACAGAAGGGGTTCCGGCCACCCGAGGCCACGTGGCACGCCCCTGAGGAGGGCGCGCCCGGAGGCCTGNACGCCCCTGAGGAGGGCGCGCCCGGAGGCCTGCGAGGAGGCCGCGCCCCGCCGAAGGGGTTCGAACCACCCGAGGCCACGTGGCACGCCCCTGAGGAGGGCGCACCTGGGGACCTGCGGGGAGGCCACACGCCACGGGAGAAGGTTGGGCTAACCCTCGCAGCTCGAGAGACTCGCGCGCGGTGCACCATGTATATGATCATGGCACGCCTCCAACGACCAACTACCGCATTTAATGTGATTAGAGGGGTCTGGCGCCTGCCCCCTCGCATTTACTGCGATGTGATGCACGGGTGACAGGTCTCATCATCACCCCTTTCACCTGTTTCGTGGGAAAGAGAGGAGAAAGTCTTTAGCTTGTGACGTGAACTAACCGCGCGGTCACAGACACCCGCCTCTCGCCACGCCCTGTCACCGTCGCATTTAATGCGTGGGAGAGAGGCAGTGAGAGTTTGGTGTATGGCGTCACCCCTGGCCCAGTCAGTGGCCCGCTGAACAGGTAGGCCCCATAGGGGTTCGGTAGGTTGACCATACACCTCATCAGCAGCATGGAGGCCACGCTGCCTATTTTTCTTCACCAACTATCGCAACGTGGCGACATGAGCAGAAGAGGGGCATGACCCCTGACAAGATAAAGCAGGAGCTGCTCCCACGGTGTTAGCAGTGGAGTTGGAAAATCCAGGACTACTGTGGTGTCCCCTTGCACTATAAAGGAGGCCCTGGTCCTTCATAGAATGGGATTTTTTTTCGGAGGTTGGATCCTGACCAAGAAAATCACAAGTCTACTCCATAACCCTTAGCACGTCTCAGTCATCGGCTCTAGCCCCACTCAGGAGAGAACTCCTCCTTGTAATCCTTCATCCACCATATCAACAACAAGAACAGGAGTAGGGTATTACGCTTCCCCAGCGGCCTGAACCTGTATAAATCTCGGTGTCTTGTGTGCTTAGCAGGATTTTCCTTCCTGCCCGCCTTCTTCTTCCCCTTAACTCAGGCCTTGGTCTACCGCACCCCTGTGTCAAACCAAAAAGGGGTCCTCGGGATCCCTGCGTGTCGAGCACACGCATCGACACAGAAATTTTGATGATGAGTTTAAAAGACACTTACCTTGGGAAGAAATTGCAGAAGGAATAAGAGCAACAATATTGTCATGATGACTTTAAATTGCTCTTCTCTAATTAACTTTGGTATGAGAAACCAGAAGATGACCTGCAAATTTTGATGAATCAGCTTGCTGAGCAACAAAAGGTATTAAAAGTAAGGATACCTCAAATTTTTCTTGTTCAAATACTACACCATAAAAGCTAATTGAGCAACAAGGAATATAAGACTCTTTAATGGCTCCTTTCGAATGAAGGATGACAAAACAGAGGAATATACGAATAGGATAGGAATGCATGTGTAAAACAGAGAATTGAAAAACATAGGAATTCTAGATGGATATATGTTTGGATAGGGTGAATGAAAAGTCTAGAAAAATTTGTGCGCTTACGGAGGGAGTAGCATACTATGGTGTCATTTGGCTCCATCAGCCGTATTTGATTGCCTCGTACTTCGTGTAGGAGGAGAAAAATGAGGTCTTACCGGAAGGATTATTTCCTATACTATTCCTATGCAATCAACAACGTAGGAAGTTCTCCCTTGTATTTTCTTTGATCAAATCCTATGAACCAAATGAAACTATAGTTATGCAATCCATATGAAGCTAGATCCTTCAGTTTTCCTTTGTTTCTCCTCCAATCCATAGGAGGCCTAAAGATTTGTTTTCTAACGCTTTTTGATAATCTCAATGGGAGAAGATGCTAAAATCCCTGATTACATATCATCTGCATTGTAAAATGGATAGTCTAACATCTATAAGACGCGGAACTATCCTAGAGATCTGGCCATCTTCCTTGCATATTTAACTATAACATTTAGCATATCAACAACAATATTAAAAAGGATAGGAGATAAAGGCCTCCCTACCTTAAACCTTTTTTTTTGTCTCGATTTGATCATTACACTGATGCCAACATAACCCCCTTAAATAAAAGAATATCCAATCACACCATTTAGGTGAAAAGCCTTTCATTTTAAAAATTATTGCGCAAAAGACCAATTGACCTGGTTGTAAGCGTTTCAAAATCAACCTTAAAAATAATCCATTTTGTTTTTCCTTATGTAACTCATGCACGGTCTCATGTAAAATAATAACACTCTCTATAGTATTACTACCCAGTATAAAAGCAGTTTGAGTTGGACTGACAACATTCTAAGCTTCTCCAACCAGGGTGCGTTCCTTTCCTACCAAAAGAGAAGTGGCAAAAAAGAACAGTGATGCACACAAAACAAGAAACGTCATTAGCATGTGATTAATTGAATATTAGTTATTTTGAACTTGAGAAATGGATTATTTTACTTTTTCGACAACTTTCGTGTATAATATTTTGCAAAAAACGCTCTATTTAGTCGTTCGGGAAGCATGCATACAGAAAAAGAGGAAAATATATTGTAGGAATTAGGCATCATTGTTTCTTTTGTGCTCTTCCGAACACAACCCCAATCTATTAGTTGCAACTTTCATAAAAAAACATTAATATTAATATTCAGCAAACAAATAGTCCTACATTTGAATCTTAATAGCCGCCTTACACTTAGGTAACAAAACAATACCAAAATTTAAAAGGATGTAAAGATAAAGTCCCATTATGAAATTCCTGAAACAAATTCATGAGATCAAGTTTAATAGTTTCCCAAAAGATTTGATAAAACTTAGTCTAGTATCCAACTGGACCCGAAGCTTTATAATGATCCATTTGGAAAAAAGCATGCCTAACCTCATTTTCATTATGAGGTTTAATGGAAGGAATTTTCAGGCCCCCTTTGGAACACACAAAACTCAAAACAGTAATAGGAAAAACAGAATAACCGAGTAGTATGGATCCCCAATTCCTACAGAAAAATTAACAGGAAGAATACTTCAAAATAGATGTTTAATTACAACGCATGAAAACATAGTATTGCAAGAGACAATGGATTGAAAACATGAGACATAAGTTCGTCCATTCTAGAGGAATTTCAAATAAAAACATATGATTCAATCATTTGTTTCAAACACTTATGATTTTTATAGGATTTGATAAATAATTCTCCAAATATTCTACGTTTCGCCTACAAACCTTAGGAGGCCTTAAAATGGATCATGTGCCCAAAGTTTTACCTCAGTGTTATCAAACATATGATTTTGAATTTCAAGAACCTGACACAAATTCAACAAAATCCAGGATGTACTCATTCCTAGGGTCATCAACTAAAGCAAGAGATTGTAAAACAATCTGTACTCCTAGTTTATGCCCCTGTGGTCCGTTCCTTTGTTCCCCCTATTCAGAACCGAGAATGCCCAGTAGATTATTCGAAGGTTACTTACTCCGCATCAGCCCTTGCTGCGTCGTCCAATTGACACTGATGCTTTGCACGAGAGCAGATTATGCCGTGATAATCATAATCACCTTTGGATCAAACAAATCCCGAAAGGACAAATCTTGTCCAAATCACCGTGCGATAAATAGGCGGAACCGCGGAACATGGTGAGCTGCACTGCTGCAGAACGAAGCAGAGAGTGGGAGGATTTGGGAGGAGTGAGCGTGTGCTGTGCTGTGCAGTGTTACGTTGATCCTCCCTCGGAAACGGGGAAAAGCAAAACACTCCCAAAGCCCAAGAAGGCCAGAGGGGAAGAAAGCAAGCAAAGCAGAGAGAGAAACTAGCTAGCAGTAGCAGCAGCAGAGGGCCCCGTGATTCCATTCCCCCCTTCATCACCTTTCACTTTCCCCTTCCTCCCCCTCTCTCATCTTTTTTTTCACCGTTTTACCTCACACGAGTAGTACACGAGTACTAGTACGCTCTAAAAACCAAACCTTGAATCCGTCACGCTCACTCACGCAGCTCACAGGCTCGCAGCTGCAGCTACTTACTACTGGTACGGCCGCAGCAGGGCCAGCCAGAGTGAACCGAAGGGAGGCGAGCCGTGTCAGCGTCCAAGAAATGTGATGGCGAGCCGAGGCAACTGATTAGCCAGGAGGGGGAGGAGACGGGAGGGGAGGGGATGACGCTGCAGATGGATCCGCCGGCGCCGCCGCCGAGGCGGTCGGTGTCGACGAGCTGCGACCTGCACCCGGGCGAGACGTTCACCGGCTTCTGCGCCGCCTGCCTCCGCGAGCGCCTCGCCGGTCTCGAGGCCTCCGCCGCCGCCGCCGCTGCGCCGGGCCGCAGGTCCACCTCCGCAATCCGCTCGCTCTTCTCCAGGCCCTTCGTCGCCGGTGTCGGCGCGGCGCCGTCGGGCTCCGGCGCCCCCGCGGCTCCGGACCTCCGTCGATGCAAGTCGTTCTCCTACGGCCGCGGCGGCGACGTGTTCACCGACGAGCCGCAGCGGCGGTCGTGCGACGTGCGAGGCGGGAGGAGCACGCTCTGGGCGCTGTTCCACCAGGACGACCGCGAGCGCGTCCGCGACGGCACGGCGTTCGGCGCGTTCCCGGCCTCGTCCTCCGCCGCGGCCGCAGCGCTCGCCGCCGAGGTACAGCATCCGCCGCAGCCGCCGTGCGTTCCTGAGGTGTTCTTGGAGGAGGAGATTGCTGTGGTTGAGGAGGAGGATTCTGACGAGATTACTCCGGTGGTGGAGCCCGTCTTGGTGGTGGACATGTCCGGCGAGATGGAAACGGAAGCAAAGGCCATGAGGGATCACATAGATCTAGAATGTTCGCAGGCGAAGAAGCCGCAGCAGAAAGACCTGAAGGAAATCGCCGGGAGCTTCTGGCTCGCCGCCTCAGTGTTCAGCAAGAAGTGGCAGAAGTGGAGGCGAAAGCAGAAGCTAAAGAAGCAGGATGCCGCCGCCGGCGGCAGCAAGGCGGCGGCCGCGGCAATGCCGCCGCCGGAGAAGCCCTCCAAGCCGTCGTTCCTCCGACGGAGCCGCTTCCGTGGAGAAGCAGGCTCGGAGTTCGCCGGAGGCCGGCGTTCGTGCGACACTGACCCAAGATTCTCCCTTGACGCCGGCCGGATGTCCGTCGACGACGTCGGCTTCTCCTGGGACGAGCCCCGCGCGTCGTGGGACGGCTACCTGTTCGGCGCCGGCAATGGCATTGGCCTTGGCCGCGCGCCGCCGCCGCTCTCCCGCTTGCCGCCCATCCTCTCCGCCATGGAGGACTCCCCGGCCGGCATCGTCGAGCGCTCCGACGGCCAAATCCCCGTGGAAGACGACTCCCAGCCGGAGCCCGATCCCGACGCCGACACCCCCGGCGGCACGGCGCAGACGCGAGACTACTACGACACCTCGAGCCGGAGACGACGGAGTCTGGAGCGAACCAGCTCAGTGCGGAGACCGTCTTTCGAAGTCAACGACGCAAAACCAGTACTCCCGGCGTCGGCGACGGCGGCTGCCATAACGAACGGCAAGGATTCGCCTTTAATCGGGAGTTCGGAGTTCTACCACTTCCAGCACGCGGAGGACCTGCTCGAACACCACCGGTTCAGCACAAGCTCGCTCATCGAAGACTTCCCGGTGAGCCTCGACGCCGACAAGAAGCAGCCACGGAGGTGGCGCAAGGCGTGGAGCCTGTGGGGATTGATACACCGCCGCGCGGCCGGCGCACGCAGGAACGGGAGAGGCGGCGGCGGCGGCGCGGCCGTCGACGTGGCGGACAGGGCGTTCTCGGAGCCGTGGCCGGAGCTGCGCGTGCGCGGGCTGTACAACGCCAGGATGCAGCGGTGCAACAGCAACGCCAGCGCGCGGAGCTCGTTCAGCAGCAACAGCGGCGGGCTCGGCAGCTCGAGGCGGAGCTACGTCGACGGCAGCGGCAACGGCAACGTGAAACGGCGGCGGGAGGAGTGCGTCCTGGACCGCAACCGGAGCGCGCGCTACTCGCCGGGGCACGCCGCCGACAACGGCATGCTGCGGTTCTACCTCACGCCGATGCGGAGCGCCAGCGGGCGGCGCACGCCGGGGCTACCGGCGAAAGGCGGCCGGCAGCTGAGGTCGCAGTCGTTAGCGCGTAGCATGCTCCGGCTGTACTGAGAAACCAACAGCGACGTGTGCGGCAGCAGCAGTGGATGCTCAATGGTGATGGGGTATAACCATATATCTTTTTTTACATCCTTGTGTAGTGCAGTGTTAATTCCGTTCATTTGGGGGTTGGATTGGAATAGAATGAGGTTTATCTCATAATCACCTCTTAATCTCTTTGCCTTTGTGCTGTTGTTCGTAACCATCGTCGTCGACTGTACCTGTTTGCTGCATTGCTGCAGGCCAGATCAATCGATCATCGATGTGCTCTTCTATAATATACGAGGATGGAAGAAGAAGAAGGAGCAGCTACAGGTGCTCTGCAAATTCTAAACTGGTGTCACTTTGGTGTCCAAGTCCGGGGTCCTACTAGGCCCGCTATTACCACCAGGACCGTGCCGAATTCCTTCGACAAAACACACACGTCGCAGTGGTGGTGTTGCCATCCATGCCAAGGCAAGCTTCACTAGGCTCCGGCCCCGGTCGCTAGGCTGCACCTGACCACCGACCGGTCCCTTCGCGGGGGCCTGTAGCCGCTTGCCGCCGCCTCGGAAACCGTTAAAGTCGCGCGCTCGCATTCTGTTGGTCCCTCGCCGCACTCGCTTCGCCCACGCGCTGAGTGCACCACCGCGACGAGCACACGCGCATCATCGGTCGGTGGTGAGGCGCGGCAGCGCAGCGGCGTCGCGTGTTGCGTGCGCGGCGCGGGGGCGTTTCTCTTCCGCGCATCTGGATTTGGTCGGTTCGGGTTCTGAACTTCTGATACTGCGGGCCGTGCGCCGCGGCGCGCACGAGCGCACGCACGGGGGTTGTTGGTTGGGGCCGGCCGGCCTCTGTGTGATCGGGGAGCAGTGGGATCTGGGCGAGGGGGAGATTCTGATTTGGGGAAGGACGTGGCCATGAGGGGGAGGCTTAAGTAATCGGCGGAGTGCCGGATCTAACTAAGGTTGATATGGGATTATGTTATGCGCCATCGGACATATGTGCACGAGAAACCACATGTTGGCGAAGGGATTCCACCAACTAGTACTGAAACGGAGGTTTTCCTGAGATTTTCGGAAGGGAGAGCACCCGAGTTTGCATTGTACACCTAACTTGCTCGTGTGGTTGATTTTTCTCTTTCCTGACTAATTGGGCACGTAGTGAATGTGATGAACATAAGAAACTCAATTAGTCGTATTGGTTTGATGCCAAAATTTATCCTCTAAATATTATGATAGTTTGAATAGTAGATATGATGATTTAATTTGGAGCTACATAATTGGTATTTTCAGTGTCTAATTAGTACATTGTAGATTGCAATTAAAGTATGACTCCTAATCATCAAACCAAACTAAATACTCCCTCTGTCTGAAATATAAGTGTTTTTGCATGTTTTTAAAATAAATATAGACATGTGTGTATTTATATTCATTTGGAGGAATGTGTAGAAACACTTATATTTTGAAAGAGTAAATTTTAGAGAACTACAAATACTTTTACTAAATTATAAGTTTGCTATAACATTAGCAACTAATTTCACATTGTTGCAATGATAGCATTCAAACTTTTCGTAAAGCTGCAACTCCCTTCTATCCATCCTGTTATTGAAACATCGGGCTCACATGTCATACATATTTTTCTTGCACATGGAGTAGGGAAGAGCCACATCATCATCATCTACAGTGTAACCAAGCCATGTTGGCACGCGCGTAGGAGTGAGAAAACCAACTCAGTGACAATGGAGTTCAATTCATGTCTTCTCCTCTTGTCCTCTCCCTCTATTAGAGCTTACGTAACGAGTTGCTCTTATCTTCTAATATGGGGAGAGGCCACAAGGAGACAAGGCGTGAATTGCACTTTCCGTTTGCCAAACATAATACCATGGCATGGGAACATAATGTGTATGGCATGCTCGTCTGATGTCACTAATGGGGGTGGATGGAAGGGAGTTGCATAATACTATTGTTGTAGCAATATAAAATTGGTCGTTAATTTTGCCTCGAACTAAATTGTGGTCAACAAAATTATAGTTTCCTGAAATTTACTCATTTTAAAATGGAGGGAGTACTACAGTTATGCCATATCAGATAATTGATACTTTCTCCGTCTTAAAATATAATAACATAGTATCAGTGGTATCAGATAGGACATATCTTAGTACTATAATATGCCCCATCCAATACCAGATAGGATATTTTGAGACGGGGGGAGTAGTGTCAAATCTTGCTAGGTTCGGCACCACCACATTTTTTGCAGAGTATCGTACCAAATATATTCCCAATAACATAGATGCAATATGGTCCCTCATATTTCTAAGTCTTTTATTAAAGAATATGGATAAGAATTTTTCAGTTATTTCATTGGAAAACTAAATATGAAATTTCTTTATTCTCTCCTAAGCACATGATTGATTGAAAATGTTTGATTTCCCGTGTATCGGATGAAATTATTTTTCTAGAAATGTTTACATTGTGTAAAAACTTAAAATGCTTATATTTGGAAACAAGGAAGTATTTTTCAACATCAGATCGTACAGTATACAATTACTACTAGTACTTCCTACTACTGGTTAGCTAGTGTTACGTTTTGCAGTACCATAACATAGTCATCAGCTGTAAATCAGTAACAAACGGCGGTTCTTTTTGAGAGCCATGGCACCGTGAGTCCGGTATCGACCAGGCTATGCTACCAGGGCGGAATGAATACGATGAGACTTGATTGGGAATTCAGATGTGTACGTGATGGCGAGTGAAGTGGACGCAGCGCAGGTCGGGAACCGCTGTTAATTTTCACATTCATTGCTCTGACTGCCGCAGTGAAGGCGAACATACGAGCGAATAGATGATGCTTGCTTATCGCATAGACGCCTCGCTGCCGTCTCCGTCTCACCCCTTTGCGTGCAGACGCTCCATGTCATGCAGCTTGTCATCTCATCTCACGGAGGAGCCATATCCAATCATCCATTCCATGGACTTTTCTTAACAGTTAGCCAACCGAACTGACCTGACTGTATGTGTGAGTTGGCTACTCTTGTCTGCGTAGTCTGGTGACAATATACGTGTACCGGTGTAAGTTGAGAAGTGGAGACGTGAAGTAGTGCCGCTGCTTCGTGCTCGATCGGAAACATGCGTGGCATAACGTACAACGAGTTGGGTTTCAGCTGTACTCCTGCCATATATACATGGGTTGTGCCGTCAGTCACACAAAGTGTGGCTACTGTGGTGCGGTGAACAAGAACAGAGATCCACGGAAGAACTGGCGAACTGCACGGTGCACGGAAAGAGCTGTACAGTTTGTCGTTGTCACTTCCAAGTTCCAAACCCGTTCGGCCGTTCCATAACAGGGACCCCTGTCTCGGCCGTTCCATCCGGCGAGTACTTGGATCCATGGTCCAGACGGAGTAACAGCAGATGGTGGTGGCACTAGACAGTACTTGTCTCAGTGCTGGGGAGCGGGAAGAATGCAATGCACAGATTCGCGTCTGAAAACATGCAAATCTCTGAATATTTACTGTCGCAGCGTGTGCTGCGTAGCCAAAACTGAAGATTTATGAAATTGGTGTGTTGTTGATTCATAAATCTTCCAGGGGTTTACGGCGTTTGCCTGCAGCAAGTCTAGTTCGTTCTACGGCGGCGTTGTTGGCGACGACCGTGCCGACCTCTCCGATTGCGTGCCGTGCCACTGCTGCTGCCTGAACCTGCCGGGACATGCTCTATGATCTCTCTTTATCAAGATCACTGCCACGTATCGTCGCGAGGAACCATGTAGATCTTAGAACAGAAAAGGGCACATGAAGTTGAAAAGGTGACTAGTATGAACTATCTTCAGGGTCAGCTTTGGCCTGGTTAGGGTTGACTGAGGAACAATCGTCACAGACCCAGGGGAGCACAAAATCGTTCTCCAAGTGGTTTTCTTGCGCCTTGTCTGAAATACTGTCGCTTCCATACCAAAAATGTGTTGTTCACATATACAAATGGAAGACATATAGACGATTACTCGAAACGTCCGCTAAGTCACGCACACAGAGGATGCACGGGAAGTTGGACTCCATTTCCTCCTTCGGCTCCCTTATGAATTTATTCGTTGAAAAAAATAGACCATGCATGCATGAGATATTTTAAGAGATCCAAAATTTACATCCATCTTAGAATATTTTTTAGACATCCACATGGTATTTTTTTCACAAGAGGTTTGACTCAAAAATAAAAATCCGAATTTTGAACTCAAATTTCAAAACTTTTAATTCAAAATCCAAAAACATTCAACTCAAAATTTTGAGCATTTTCAACATGAAATTGAAAATTTTCAACATAAATCAAAACTTTCAAGTCAAATTCTAAAACGCTCAAAACCAAAACTCTTAGTATGATTTCTATCAAGATTTCAAAACTTTGAGCTCATTTTTTTTTAAAAAATATCAACTCAGATTTTGAAAATCTTTTAATTCAAAACCTAAAAATGCAACTTAAATATCAAAACTTTTAATTCAAAATTTAAAATCTTACAACTTGCAATTGAAAACAGTCAAGTCAAGTTCAAAATTCTCAAATCAAATTCTAGAACTTTCAACTCAAATAAAATGTATAATTTAAATTTAAAAGCCTTGACTCCAATTGAAAATTTTCAACTCTAAATTGAAATCTTTCAACTCAATCTTTTTACTCATGGTTGTGAAACCGATAGAGAAAAAAAATAAAATGAAAAAAACTAGCGCCGGGTGAATCAGTGGGATGAGTGGCGCACACCACAACCGAGAAAAAATCGGAAGGAGAAGAACTGTGTGCGGGACTATATAAGAAAAAAAAAACATCTTTATCCTTTTTGTTGAATGCGCGGCCGCAGAGTGTACGCGTAAATTAGCACTGCCAGATTGACCATAGCTCAGGTGGGTGACAATGGAAACTATTGTTCATTTGTTCAGTCCATGGACCATAGTTCCATGATAGAACACCTGCAATGCAAGGATTTCCTTTGAAGCCACGTAAAGTGTGAATCCATGGATGAGTGATCACAGTGAGATACTACAGTTCTTCAAATCATTTCAGATTAAACATTTTTCAGAAGTTGTCTGCAACTTCGTTTTGATCATCCCTTCAGAATCACGGTTCCTCCGATGTAACGCGAGCCCGCTGTAGTTGCTGATAAGTAAAGGCAAAATGCATTTAGGCCCCGTTTAGTTCGTGAAAATTTTTTGCAAAAACATCGTATCAAAGGTTTGGCCGGATGTCGAGAGTGGTTTTTGGACACAAATGAAAAAATTAATTTCATGGCTAGCTGTTGACACCAGAATTTGGACACAGACCATCGGGTAAGATGGCATCGGATGGCGTCGGGTACGAAGTCGATGCGAATTAAGCCGATTCTGTGCTAAGGCGATGAAGACCGAGTCAACGCAAGATTGCGGGAAGACAGGCTATTTCGGTTACCAATTATGGAAACCGATTGTATCTAGATTAGGATTTTTAAATAGTTTTCTTGTTTGTTAAGATTGAGTCCTAGTTTGTTAAGATAGGATTTGTTTCCTTTTGTAAAGTGTCTGCACATAGCAAGCCGATCGAGTCGTGTCCTACTAGGACTCAGTCAATCCAAGGGTATAAATTGTATGCCAGGGGTCCCTGTAAAAGGGAGCTCCACATCAATACTACTTTTCGGCGCACCGCTACCTTAGCTCATGCTAGGTTTAATCTACTCGACGGGTTCTTGACTGTTCTATCGGGGCTACAAAGGTTCGCTTTAGGATCTTTGTATAGATTAGTCGAGATCGGGGTCTTGCTACCAAGT
>CM002483.1:14251551-14339407 GCA_000325765.3 Leersia perrieri
ATCGGTTAGCAAGTCTTGGCGCAAGCTGTCTCGACCCCGCTCGATCCTTCGGGCCAAGACTAGAGCTGATCGGTTTAGGTGCATCGGCTTCGGTGTGTGTAGTTTCATCGGAGGGTTAGCCGATGTGTAGTTTCATCTCATGTTATATCCTGTTTATAGCCGATACTGTTATTGAGCTCACTTTTTAATCTGATTACTTGGATCTATGTCTAACGTATAGCCGATTACCATCAGCGTTCTATCTACAATCGGCTTGCAGCGCATCGGATCGGCTTGACAGCCAATCGGCTACCGGACTGTCATCGTCAACATCAATCGGAGGCGCTACAACACATCGGCTTGACAGCCGATCGACTTCCTAACGATTAACATATAACATCTTGTCAGTTGCAGGATCAAACCGACTAGCACGCCCGCAATCTCAACGTTTAGGACCTGCACTGGAGCCAAGCAGATCTCCCAGGCCTTCGAGTGTCCGAGCGCAGAAGACTCTATCGGCTAGCGCACCCGACGGCAACGCTCCATCGGCCGGTGGCGGAATTTCGCGTCAACACTAGCCTGAAAACCGCGAGACGAATCTTTTAAGCCTAATTAATCTGTCATTAGCACATATTGGTTATTGTAGCATTTATGGCTAATCATGGTCAAATTAGGCTCAAAAGATTTGTCTCGTCGTTTACAGTCCAATTGTGCAATTAGTTTTACTTTTTATCTATATTTAATACTTCATGTATTTTATATATGAGTTCAAAGATTTGATGTGATGTTTTTAGGAAAAAAAAATGTTGGGAACTAAACAAGTCCTTAACAATTGACACGCTCTAACTGAGATATGGATAACACTACGCCTAGAAACGTTACATTAACAATAACAAATGAAAAAAAATCGCTTTGATCCCCACTGCTTCCAAACGAGTGTTGGGTGATAAAGCATATTTGTACCGGGTATGAAACCAACACAAAATCTCCAGACAAAAAGTTTGTGCCAGATATTTTGACCCTGCAAAATTAAAATATATGAAACTTTTAAAGACGGAACCGGCTCAGCTAATCATAAATGCTTTTCGACAAATCCCAGAATGATGTCCACCATCAATCCCCAAATCAACAATGAGCAGAACAAGAACATGGATAACATGACAACAACATGCACAGGTCGTTGCGCCTACGCCATCACCACCGGGGGCCTGGGGCCATCGTGGCCGCCTCCATTGTTGAGTCGGCCAGGGTCGAGGTTGCCATCGCCGAGGCCTCCTTGCTGCTGCTCGCCACCGCTCCTTGCCACTGAGCCACCGCGTGCTGCTCGCCCACCTTTTGCCATTGCGCCGCTCGCCTCCGCAACGCCATTGCGCCTCCACGTGCTGCTCGCCGTTGCCGCTCGCAGCAACGCGCCACTGTGCCTCCGCGTGCTGCTCGCCGCCACACGCCGCGCGCGCGGTTATAAACACAAATAAGCACATTGTTTATTTGTGTCGGTTTTCATTACGAACTGGTAAAATAAGCAGATATATGTTTTGGGTATTAGTTGTACAAGACGCGTGGACGATAAACTCCTTATTAGCGCCGAGTTTTCTCTAACAGGCACAACAAATAGGCATTTTAACCTTAGTCTGAATGGGACATAACCTAAACTATAAATCTAGACATAGGCTTATCCAAATTCATGGTCTAAAGATGTGTCACATCCAAACTAAAATTGCTGGACATCAATTTTGTCGCATGTGTTTGCACGACATAAACGAGTACTCGCTTCGTCCAAAAAGCCGTATTCCTATGTTTTAATCTGGACATAGGCTATGTTCAGACTTGAAAACTTATTCTACTGATCTGAACATGTAATCTCTGTTTTGGCACGGAAGAGCTTCACGTAAAACCATCCAGTTCTAAAGTGAATCATCAGAAAATTGTTCATTCCAAATCGGAGTGTAAGCAATTTCCACGTAGGAACTGATGACTGATCAGCATATGGAGCTAGTCAGCTAGAGCATGTAATCTAGGCTTTCAGCAATTGGGCTTTCCACGTAGGAAATTAGTCCTTTTGAGTGAATAACTGGGCTTTCCAAGATATTTTAGAACTCCTGCCTGAGCTTCTCCAACAATGGGAAATGCTTGCAATGTCCATAGTATGGTGCTTCCTTCTGTTATGAGCTTGGCGTTTCTTATGTCTGACCAGTCGGCAAAACTGCCATATTAAAGCCTTATGTTATGCTGTACTATGCAGTTGACTAGTTTTCACGTACCCACTATGTATGCACATGAAAATTGAAAATTAGCCTAGTTTGAGAGATGGGTGGCTGTGGGTTACGGTAACTTTACTGCGTCGTTGTCTGAGCTTTTAAATACGAGTTTTAGATCCCATCACATCTGCATTAGCTGGTGACGTGCTTTAATAATGCAAACCCAAAATTATCCATGATCATGTACGTGCTCTTGGATATAAGAATGCCAAGTCGGGTAGGATCGAATACAATAAGTAAATCTACTAGAGGGAATAGTATAATTTTTGAATTTAAAAAGCAGATTGACAGAGTATCAGTAAAAACCAAATTACACAACAACCAACCGTTGGATCTGTACCAAAATTTGTCATAATAAACTAAAAGATATAAGGAACAACTCCACCGAACGGATTTATAAAATAATCGACGGTTAAAAAGTTATAACCCTCGCAATCTAGCTATCTCAGAATTTCAGCAAAACGAACAAAATCAATTCGAGCAACTTACGTGATCGGAAACGCCTTGATGATTGAATATGATATTTATTGCTGAAATATATTGTCAGAAGGTGCAGCCAAATCACCCTTACAAAACCCTAAAACAAAGAGCACTTAAATCTCTTAATTGTTGCTTTCCTTCACAGTCAAACCTCCCTCGATATTTATACCAAATATCTCCTATTCCTAATAGGACTCAATACCAAAAGTCCTAACCTATTACAACCTACTAAAAAAAATTCTTCTCTTCTTTTTATCCAAAACCGCATCAACAAGTCACGTAGACCATCCTTCGTCGAGTCGGACTCCTACCCAGCTCTCGGGTCAACACGTCGTCCTGATCGACTACCAAATACGCAGCCGCGCACACGAGCTCCTGCTCTCTTCTCGATCGAACAGGCAACCAAGCCCCAGCCAACATCGATCCATGCATGTATGTTGACCAAGTCAACATGCCAATTATACAGCATGCTCACAGCTCCATGCACGTATCGATCATCCATCAACCGTGCACATCGCGCGCACAGTATACATATCTCATATCTGCATGCATGCCATGCAGCGTCCAGCCACATGCACACATACATACACATCCTCATGCTACAGTAACCCAAATACTGTAGTAACCTTCTCCCGCTTCTCTTCGTAATTCTCCGGCGCTCGCACACACAACCTTGCGAGATCCGTCACGAATAATACCCACACGGTGTCCCTCCACCGTGTGTCATCTTTCGTCAACCTCGTCACCCGGCATTCTTGATCGCTCCGGACCTCTACTCCTCCCTGAGTATAGTCTCGATCCCACCGTTGACCAAAGTTAACCCCAAGACATCTGACTCTAGTCCAATCTTGTCATATGACCTCCTGACTGCTCCAGACCTCAGTTCCTCCCTGAACTTAGTCCCAGTTCTCGTTATTGACCAAGCCTTGACCTCAAGTCACCTACACACAATAGACAAAACAACCGTTTCCGGGCACAGATATCGCAACCTGACCCACATCAGTCACACGCACTCACACCACTCATTAAATATTCCAAACCAATTTTATTTAAATATATCATTTATAAAGCCAATTATTCATCACAAAAATTAATCAAAACCTTGATCTTACAGATCAATGATAACCAACAGAATTGACAAGCCAGAGAATTTCTTAGAATAATTAAAGAGTAGACTGTAGTTACTTTGCATAATCTATCAAAAAATGCAGATTTAAGAAATTTGTTTCATGAAACTACAGATTTAGTGTCTGATTATCACAAAACTATAAATACTTTGTACGGTCTACCTAAAAACCATAACTTAAAAAACCTGTTTTTACAAAAATACATATCTAGTGTCTTTGTTTATCACAAAACTACATGTTTAGTATTACCATTATATCACAAAATTATAGGTTTAAAGTATCGTGTAAATCTATAGTTTTATGATAACAAATACATTAAATCAATAGCTCTGACACAAGTTTTTAAATATGTAGTTTTGTGACAGATTGTGATGTAGTTTTGTTATAATATAAGACACTAAATCTATAGTTTTATGTAGTTTTGTGATAGATTATACAATGTTCATGCAGATCGATGAAATTTACTCCTAATTAAATAACACATCTGGAAAAAAGAGAGCAAAGGTTATAAACATGAGTGCTTCAAATGAAAGCCCAAATGATTGATTTGCATATGTTCCATGAGTGTTGTATTTACCATGTAATCCCAACATAATGATTTGCAGATGTTCCATGAACATTGTATTTGCCATGTAATGCCAACATCACTGTATTCCTCTTGATTTTTTTTTATAAATTGGTTAGCTCAAACATTTGTACACAAATAGAGTAGTAAAATAGTCCCGTGGTGAAGCCAACGGTGCCTTCATGCTCAAAGGACCAGTAGAGTTTACCGATGATAAATCTATTTTTCCAACTTCAGCGATATTTTATATAGCTGGGAGGGATGACAGAGGTGGAGCTCAAGCAGTCGCAAGACTTATCTGGGAACTGGGTTCACCACTGAAATAGTTAGGGCTTGCGAAAAGAAACTAGACGTCACATCTGACATTTGACTGGATGTCAGAAGAGATTTTTAGACACGAATTAAAAAAAAACTAATTTCATAACTTACCTGGAAACCGTGAGATAAATTTATTAAACCTAATTAATCTATTATTAGCATATATGAGTTACTATAGCATTTATGGCTAATCATAGACTAATTAAGCTGTAAAGATTCGTCTAGCGATTTTCATGCTAACCGTACAAATAGTTTTTTAATCTATATTTAATGCTTCATGCATGTGAGGAAAGATTCGTTGTGATGTTTTGGGCCTTTTTTTTGGAACTGAACAAGGCCTTATATCGTACCCCCTCCGTCTTAAATTATAGGACGTAATTTAACTAGTTAGGACAAGTGTTTGACCAATGAATTCTCTATTGAGACATCGTTATTGTGATGAAAAACATAGTCTTAAGAAAGTATTTTTGGATATGAATCTGAAAACATCAATTTTATTTTATAAAAATATTTTTTAATAAAGAAATTATTGGTCAAACCTTTGTTCTAACCAATTACATCACGCCCTATAATTTGGAACAGAGGTCTAATTACATCACGCCCTATAATTTGGAACAGAGGTCGTACAAGCAAAATATGACAGAAACAGATAATGCCAAAAGAATATGATACACAAGGTATAAGGCCACGTTTAGTTTTCAAATTTGGAACTTCAAAAATGTCACATCAATATTTGAACACACATTTGAAGTATTAAACGTAGACTAATAACAAAACATATTATATATTAGGACACTACGAGACAAATCTTTTGAACCTAATTAATCTATCATTAGCACATGTTGGTTACTATAATACTTATGGCTAATCATGACGTAATTAGGCTTAAAAGATTTGTCTCATCGTTTACAACCCGAATATGTAATTTGTTTTGTTATTAGTCTACGTTTAATATTTTAAATGTGCGTCAAATATTGATGTGATATTTTGGTCATAATTTGTGAGGGACAGCCTAAATTGGCATCTGGTTCGCGCGCCACTACAATCACTTCAAAGGGCAACGTTGCTCACGGGCAACAGACACCCCTGCCTCCGATGGATGCCAACCAAATTAAAAGCAGTAGTCTAGAGACTAGCCGGAAGCCGGTCACCACTCCAAAGTCCAAACAGAGAAGCCCTGGCACGCTGCCGGTCGCCTGCACACGACATAGCGCGGGTGCACCACCAGCACCTCTCCTGACTTCCCCCCCACTCACAAACGCAAAGCACACTCACACGGCATAGCGTGCGTGAACCTCCCCACCACCTGACCAGTCAATGCCTTGCATTCTCACGGTGACCGTAAGCAACGACCTCGCGGCCGGTCGCCGGCGTCTCCAGGCGGTTTCGGCTCCTCGTCTCTGCGATGCCGGTCTGTCTCGCTCGCTCTTCGTTCGGCCACGGCCCATGGAGGAGGTAGGTGGCGACTCGGCGCGGCTCGTTCTACTTCTACCGAATTTACCGATGGCGTCGTCACCGCAATTCTTGACCATTTCCAAATAAATCCCCACCAACACTAGTGCTTTGCCTTTGCTTACACCAGACCGAGCAATTAACCAAACCCCACTTTCTCACTATCGCTGCTCTGCGATCCCGCCACCTACCACCCTTGCCGCCACCTTCCCCCGGTCCTCCTCATCGTCGTCGTCCTAATTTATACCAACCATCGATCCGGCGATCGATCGCACGCACATGTTCGCTTCCCATTGCCATGGGCTCTGATCCCCGTGCCTCTCGCTAGCGAGTTTGTTGGATCAGAGGTCTCTCCGGGGGCGCATGGCGTCGATCAGGTCGTGCGTGTCGGTGAAGCCCGCCGCGGCGGCGAGCCCGGTCAAGTACAGATCCGCGAGGGTCGGATTGGAACCCAGAAGCTTGCGGATATCTTGCTCTTCTTCGTCTTCTTACTTGGGATCAGGTGGGGATGATTGCAGAGGCGTCAGTAGCAGCGGAAGGGGGAATAGTGTGGTTGGTCTGGTTGGCGATGGTTTGTTGGGGAGGAGGGGCGGGGGGCGGCGGGTGGTCGCCATGTGCAGCGCCGAGATGGAGGGGGTCCGGCACGGCGGCGGCGCCGCCGTGGCGAGCGTGCCGGCGGCGTCGTTGCCGGAGCGGGCCAAGGTGGTGGCGCTGGTGGCGGCCGTGATGCTGCTCTGCAACGCCGACCGGGTCGTCATGTCCGTCGCCGTCGTCCCGTTCGCCGCGCAGTACGGCTGGTCCAGCTCCTTCCTCGGCATCGTCCAGGTACTTGCTTGGTCGTGTCTTCTTTCGCTGCCTAGTTCGTGCCATCTCTTCAGCTTACCATTAGGCATCGTAAAGGCCCAATTCTTCCGACCTTAAGCAAGAATTTCTGCTTTCACTGCCAACGATATGTCCCAAACTATTATTGGTTCATCGCTCAAAACAAAGTCAACGAAGCATCAACGTCAAAATTGCAATAAGAGAATGACTGAAACATTACAAATTTAGTACTAGCACCGAGACAAAAATTATGGTAAAGGTCCAGTCCAGAGTACCAGCCTCTTTCTGTGTGCAGATTCAGTACGGCAGAAAAGTTATCTTAGCAAGATTATTTTGATAGTTAAACCTGACATTTTCTATGGGCTTCACAAATGAATTGGGATGCAGCTTGCTATGCATAACATATGTTTAGCTTGTAGTGGCATCCAGATAGAGATAGTGTCGGGAGTCACTTTGGAAGAAACCATTCTCAGCAGACAGAAAGGACAAGAGGCAACTTGAGGTGGTATCAAATACCAATATCTCCTAGTAATAGTGACGGTGTTGAACTTTGATATTCCAACTAACAAATTTCAATGTTGTCACTATGAGGAAATATTCGTATCTGATACCACCTATCAATTATCTAGCATGCAATCTAACTGAGTGAAGCCTTTGCCCCCCTTTTTTTGTGATGGAGTTCAGCAGTTCAGCTTCACCTTGTGATTGTGAACTGGAATGTTTCATAGCAAAATACTCGCTAATTCTTAAATACATTTGAAGTCATTCAAACAGCAATAGAATTTGTGTTTGATTATTTGTATATGGACTTGCGCAACAATGTCTTGACTCGTCTTGACTAAGTGGAGGTTCACACAAACAAATCACCGTAACAACCAATACCATAACAACAATGTCTGCATGAAGTTGTCAGTGTGCACAACTAGCTAGGCCAAGACAAACATCCTCTTATTATTATGACATGCATGATTAATGATGTCCAAATGATTTGACTTGAGGTTAAATCTTCTCATCACTTGTACAGTCATCATTTCTTTGGGGCTATGTTTTCTCATCCATGGTTGGGGGAGCTTTGGCAGACCGATATGGAGGGAAGAAGGTGATGGCAGGTGCTGCTGCACTCTGGTCGTTGGCCACTTTCCTCACTCCATGGGCTGCTTCTCAATCCACCATGATGTTGCTTGCTGTACGTGCCCTCTTTGGCCTTGCAGAAGGTGTTGCGTTTCCAACAATGAGCACTTTCTTACCGAAGTAAGTAATGTTTCCAATTCTAGTTGTTAGAAATTCTGGAAAGTACGTATCAGTGCAATCAGACACAATCTCAGCCTGTGTTTTCAATTTCATTTTGAACGCAAAACAGGTGGTTCCCAATACATGAACGCGCTACTGCAGTCGGCATTTCCATGGGAGGATTCCATCTTGGAAATGTCATAAGCTTCCTAGCAACACCGATCATCATGTCACATATAGGTCTGGCTGGGACATTTGCCTTCTTTGCATCACTTGGTTACTTGTGGCTCTCTCTATGGATGTTCAATGTCGAAAGTGACCCACTTGATAGCCGCACAATAAGCAAATCTGAGCTACAATTAATCCTAGCCGGACGAAGTGCATCAAAAGTTCAGGGAAGCAAATTCCCATCCTTACGAGAAATATTGTCGAAGATCGAAATGTGGGCCATCATTGTAGCTAATGTGGTCAACAACTGGGTAAGAATGATGAATCGGAAAACTACAATTTGGTGTTGTTATGTCTAAATTTTAACTTTTGCAAGTTGAAAATACCATGCAGGGCTATTTTGTACTACTATCATGGATGCCTGTCTACTTTAAAACGGTATGGTGTCTAAGGTGTTCAAATTGGTCACTGTCTCAGCTATTAAGCTATTATTTCTGACTGCTATGCTACCAAGCTATTATTTCTGACTGTTTATGTTACCACAGGTTTATAATGTCAACTTGAAACAAGCAGCATGGTTCAGCGCCATACCTTGGGCAGTCATGGCTCTGTCTGGTTATGTCGCAGGAGCTTCTGCCGATTTCCTGATCAAATCTGGTTTTTCTGTTGCACGAGTTCGGAAGATTATGCAGGTAACAGCAACACCTGAAATTAGACTTGTACAGCACTTGGAAGCTACTAATAACTAAGCACAGCCAGAAACATAGAACTTACCACAATTTTGTTCCCTGTTTATACTTGGTACAGTCCATTGGTTTTATTGGGCCAGGCGTGTCACTGCTCTGCCTAAGATTTGCCCAAACGCCGTCTGTTGCTGCAGTCCTCATGACCACTGCCCTGAGCTTGAGTTCTTTCAGTCAAGCTGGGTACTTCTGTAATGTACAGGTAGTGTTTCTTGCATTGCCCAGCTCATACCAGAAACCACCTCAACTCGAACAACCTTATTGTGGATCACCACTTCAATTACAACTGTACTCCTATCTGACCAAATGTGTTTCTCTTGATTGTTCTAACAGGACATTGCTCCCAAATATGCTGGATCTCTGCACGGTGAGTCGACAAACTGGTCATTAGTACACAATGCCCACACCAACACCACAGCAACGAGTTCCTTGGTTCTTGAATCTGACATCTCCTTTTCTGCCTGAACAGGACTGACGAACGGCATCGGGACGGTGGCTGCCATAGTTAGCACCATAGGAACAGGCTACTTCGTAGAGTGGCTAGGATCCTTCCAGGCCTTCCTCACCCTCACGGCGGTTCTCTACTTCAGCGCCACCATCTTCTACAACACATATGCAACAGGAGACCTAATTTTTGACTGAGATGTAAAAGAATACTCTCGAGTAAAATTTCGAAGTGTACTATACCATTGTTTTCCCTTTGGCTGAGCCAGGAATCAAATAAACAGATACTGATCGATTAATTAAATTGATTGCCGTTTTGTATAAAACTGAGTGCAACCGCAGTTGCTTTTTGAGGAAGCGAATCGCTAATATGGGAAAAGGGGATGGAACACTCATACGCGGTTCAGTGTTCGACGAAATTACCGTGCCGGGTGCAGAGACGTAGGCCCGTCCACGCACGGAAGGAGGCGCCGCGCCAGGGCGTGGCCCGCGCGGATGATGGCTCGCCGCCGGTGGCGCAGCGACGGAGAACGAGGAGGGGAGCAGCCGAGTGCCCGGCGTTCGGCGCCGGTGGCCTCGCGCAATCCGTGGCTGCGAATGCAACGCTTCGGTCGTGGATGTGGCTATCGGGGCATATGTGGTGTGGTGGGACCTTGCGTCTGTTGCTTCCGGCCGAGGGACGTGGTCACGTGGGGCCTTGGCTGTTGGTTCTGGGCTGGCTATGTAGGCCAATCATTCGTCCAGCCTGGCTAAATTTGGCCTATCCACGTCATGGTAAAAATTGGCCTGAACTTTTCTCCTGAATTGAGTTAGTTCATCAGTACAGACATTGCATTCCGTCCCCTTATTATTCTACCTATAAGCTATCTGGCACTGACCCATCTTCCATCGATATACAGAAAATGGCCTCACAGCAAAGGCAAAAAAAAGAAGAAGAAGAAGAAGACATAACTGGTGCTCAATCCACTCCTTACACCCATCATTCATGATACTGAGTTGAGTGTGAAGAAACAGTGAAGTTGCATACAACAAGTTCATATACATCACGCTAATGGGCAATACAGATTCTTGCCTTAAAGAACCTTGCAGCGTTCTCATTTCTACTCCATGTGTTTTTGCTCTGATGAGTATTGCCTGCCTGCCTTTCTCTGGTAAACATAAGTGGCTGCACCATGTGTTTTTTATTCTCTTGAGACGATTTATAACAAGCCACACGATAGAAAGGAACCCGGTCACTCGGTCAGGACTCAGGCGTCACTCCTGCCAGGCTTGTTTGAAACTGGAATAACCTGAAAAATGAATACGGCACAGTAGAAAGTCAAAAGATGCCCATATGCAAAGTCTTGGCTAGTTCACATACATTTTTACTGCCATACCGTCTCTGAGGATGGTATCCAATCATTTGTTGCAGGGTTGCTGGTGCAGCGGACAAGGCTGTCAGATGAGTAGGCAACGGTTGTCACGTTGAAGGAGTTACCATTGGGTCTTTCCACTTTGATAAAGCCTGTACCAGTCTATAAATCAAACAATTAACTGGAGGATCATAGAGTGTTGTTACAGAATGCACATAGTGGAGAGACTTGGAATCGATAATCTGTTATTCATAGAAATGTAATCTAGATAAGGTAGACATGTTAGTGCCCCTGATCTGAATGACATCAGCCATCAGCCCATCACATTTGACACGAGCTCCACATCAGACCTTCAGAATTCCTAACAAGCACCAAGCATTAGATTTCTTTGCAGGGCCTGAACTATTTTTATGTTTTCAATACCAGTTCTGGAGTTGTAGCGCACAATGAACTTCTAGATACAAAAGCTTTTGGAAATGCACAATTATGAATTTCCATACTATGAACTTCTAGATATGTGATGGTTAGTACGTAAGTTCTTTAAGAAGGGAAAACAACACAATACATGATAAACTCAGAGACTCCTGACTTTTGTATGCATTCAGCTAGACGGTAGAATCTATGAAGGAAAATGTTTGTACTAGATGGCCTGTGTGATGGAATTGCATTGGGAACTGGAAATCTGGGATCAACGGTTTTACAGCTTATTTGAGCACTTTGGCTGCTGTGATGGTTTTTTGCAAGCTTGCAGCCAACTACTGTATAACATAATATGGTAGTATTCCAAAGGAAACAGTATGGCACTCAAGTTTTATTTTAAGGTTCGCCTGCAACAAAGTTTTTTCCTCGGCGAATATATGACTAACATGCATTTTTCCTGATAAATGCAAGACATTAACATGTGATTTCATAAAGCAAATGAGGTCCTTGGACCCAAAAAAAAAGTACATTGCACAAAACCACAGATTTTACAGATCCGGTTCTCTGACTTCATTCACAAAAGTCTTAGTTGTGAACAGTAAAACGAGTCTTGAGCTACAGTAATTTACAGAAGAACACCGTGGCTACAACAAAACAGAGAAAACCACGATGATTTACAGTACAAAAGAGGGAAAATTACTGGTTCACTGTTTACATATTACTGTAGTGATCGATCTCGAGTGTACGTTGTGAACCGGACGGATGAAAATACCCCGAAAATCACCGTACTGTTCACCAGTGACTTTTGAACACCCAAAATCACCGTACTGTTCACCGGTGACTTTTGAACACAAAGTTAGAGAATCCCGTTTGAGATTTTACATCAATAAATTCTTTATTGATACACACAGTAGCTCTGGAATATCAAAGTTTTCTACTCCCTCCGTCTCAGTATACAAGGACTTATTCTGTTTTTTGAGAAAATTAAGGTTGAGTTGAGGAAATGTTGTGATTGGTTGAGAGGAGAAAGTAAGTGGAGAAATTAAATGGGGATGGTTGTGATTGGTATAGATGGGGTAGGCTAGTTATATTTTGAGACAAATTTGAATATTTGTATTTTGAGACGGATGTAGTAAAAAAAGCATTAGTATATGACACATACTCACCATCTACATGTTAGAAATTTGATGCTTGGTAAGCTTGATAGGCAGTTTATGCACAACGACAGAACGCTTACCGTGTGATGCTGCTTGTCGATGCAATTGAGCCCGTCGTAGTATCGCGTCTCCACATACTCCTCCACGTTCACATCCCCACCGTCCAACACCAACTTCTACAAAACAGTACGAAGCACCAAGCTTAAATCGATCGATTTAGAAACCAACAAAACCCGAAATCCACAAAAAAGACGAACACGAACAGAGTCATCAACCTGGGGTTTGGCCTCCAGGTCGCGGAGCCTGCGAAGCTCCGGCAGGTCGCCGTCAGCCTCTGACCCGCCCTCGCCGCCGGCATCCGACGGGTCGCTCCGCGGCGGCTTGGAGGGGCGCCTGGGGGCCAAGCTGTCGAAGTACCCGCGCACCTCGGCCTCCACCCGCGATGCCTCCTCCGGCGGCAGGTGCGGGTCGCTGCGCGCCGGCCGCGTCGTCGCCATCGCAGGCTCTCCCTCTCCTTGGCTCGCGGCTCGGTCGGTCCTGGCGGGCGGTGGAGTCGGCCAATCGCCGGTTTCGGGAGCTGGTTTTGCGCTTTTGCTGGGTGGAAGCTGTCTGGCTGACAGTGGGGCCCTGGTTGGTGGGCAAGGTTGCGATGCCGTGAACGTGGATGAGATGGGGACATTTGATCGCGATAAGCCGAGGGGGACAAGGTGGCCCACTGATCCGTGAGCTGTGACTGCGACGCGAGGGCGAGGTGGCGAAGCCGGCGAGAACAATACTTACTCCAGTAGCAGTATTTGCGTTGTTTTGTCTGTTTAGATTGGTTGTTTTTAAAGTTTGGTTGTAAAATTGGAATGATGTGATTGAAAGGTTGTGTGTATGATAGATTGATGTGATGGAAAAGTTGGAAATTTGAAAAAGAAAATTAGGAACTAAACCCACCCTTTATGTGCCGGTGCATATCTCGGGTGCTAGCGAGTAGCGACTTCCCAGTTATATTGGTGGATAAACAAACCCACCGGTATAAACCCACCGGGTATCAAAATACAACCACCGGAGTATCCATTTATATTGGTGGATACAAATTTTTCTCATACGTACACCTACATGGGTAAAATATACCAACGGGTAATCCACAACCAATTATCACCCACAACGTTAATATAGAAGATATGACTTACAAATTTAACCATAAAACATAAACATGACGAGAAATTTCATCACATAATCGAATAATGCATAAACTAGAAGTGTATCATCATATGACTGCATTGTAGATATTCATTTAATACTTTCTAAGTCTTAACAGTGCAATTATTATGGGCTCATTGCTAAATTTTATATTTATTTAATTATAATGGGTATTCATTGTGTTATGGGTACGTGTACTATATAATATAATCATACCCACCTCCAATAACCCATTGGATACAAAATTCTTCCATTAATATACCCATGGATATAAAATTTATCCTAACTATCTATCCTAATGGGGTAAATATCCATAGGGTTTCGGGTGATGGGTCTCCATTGCCATCTTTATAATCCCAGTTACTCCTAATAAGGAGTGATTCAGCTCTCTTACATGACCAAAAGTTAGAGGACATGGGCAGGACCCACTAGAGAGCGGGGCATTTAACTATTTGTCACTTTTACGAATGACACTTTAACTGAGTCTATGACACTACGATAGGAATAAGCCGTGACCTCTTCTTCCCTCCCGCACCGATGCACCGCGTGCTTGTCGCCGTGCACCCTCTTCTCCGCCGCCCCACACTGCAACATGCCATGCCGCCGCGAGCCGCCACACCGGCTCGCCGGCACCGAAAGGCACCAACGGCGACGGCGAGCCCCCTCTCCTCACGCCCTACTCCCTTTCCTTCTCTGTCTCCGGCGGCACCACCGAAGCCGTTCAAGATGGTGTCGCTCACTCCCGCCGTCGACTCCGCCCACCGCCCGCCTCCGACCACGCGGCTCCGGCGGTGCCACCGCCGCGTCGCCGCCCGCCCGAGTCCACCGCCCACCGCCGGTCCGGCCACAACCCTAGCCATCCCCTCTAACTCCCGAGACCCCCCTTCCACCCTCCTCCCCCGTCCCACCCTAAACCCTAAATATAGGGCCAAGGTTTTTCATTGCCGCCGTTGTCACCGTCGTCGTCGCCAACCCTCGCACGCGTCATCGCCGACCCCCTCCTGCGTGTCGCCATGCGTCGCTGAATAGCGCAATTGGACGACTACTCTTGCGATAGATTATACAATGTGGATAGGGATTCAACTTCTCTTACATGACAAAAAGTTAGAGGACATGAAGATTCATGTGTAATGTGTCGGCCACGAAAACACAGTGATTTTCAAAGTCAGAGAATCCCAAATTTCTAATCACCTAATCACCGTAATAGATTGTGGTGTATTGGTGTGGTTGAGTGCTGCCATCTAGATTCAGGGTCGGACCTAGCATAAAAGTTGAGCAGGGACACTTGGACTTATACATGTTTCGTAGGATTCCACCAACATACTATGCATCCATCCCTGTAGAACAATACTCCATTTTGTTTTATGAATACCATGGTCTATTTAAAAGAAAAACCGCTTCCTTCAATATCATTTTTTTAATATTGTTCGACGAGTGAAGTATATGTTACAAAAGATACAATGGAAGCTTTTTCTTTACATGTCTAAACTCTAAAGTGAATACTAAGATAATCTACTCTATTCATTGATTTTGTTCCGGTTCAACAATTTACCATTTACATAGTCATTCTCTATAATATACCAACGACTTTACATATTGTCTATAATATACCAATGAGGCGAGCAATTTATTTGAAAATACCCTTATAAACCTACACGATTAATCATTTATTTGTCCCTTTTAGAAATATCAAAAAAAATATGAAAACTCTTCTGTAGCCTCCTTATACAATGTGGAAGTTCATATATAAATTTTTAATTTTTATATTGTTTAAAATAATTTATTTATATTTTGTGTGTTAAAATACGTTTGGATCTACTTATATATGAAATTTAGAAATAAACAAATTTTAAAACGTATACAAAGATTTTTGTATTGTGTAATGATGCTACAGTAAAAGTTTCATAATTTTTTGATATTTCTAAAATAAATAAATCAATGATTAACCATGTAATCTTGTAAGGGTATTGTGAAAAAAAGGTGCTCGGTACAATGGCATATTGTAGATAATATGTAAAGTCGTCGGTATATTATAGAGAATAGTAATATCAATGGTAAATTGTTGAACCGGTATAAAGTCGGTGGCATAGAATATATTCTCCCAATAATATTTGGTTGTGAGGTTTAATTTTAAAAGAAAATATTTGGTAAGGTTCGGTTTGTTTATCGCCTATAAACCTGTCTAAAAAATTGAAAGTGTGTGTGTCATTCAACGGCACCAATTGTTCAGTCCAAAAGTAATTATTTTTTCTTTTGAGCGGTGTAGTGAATTTTCGGGTGTGTGTAAGATGGGCCACAACCCTCGTATCGTGAAATTATTTGGGCTTTAACATGGCCCGTATTTAAGCTCGTCGTCGGAGCCGAAACAAAGCCCGGCCCATGTATGTCGAGGCATCTTGTCATGGTCTCATGGCCCGCCGCGATTACAGCTTGCGATCTGGGCCACGGCGGTGATCCGGCTTACCTTTGCTCAAGCGGGTGTAGCCGTCGGAGTCTCTCGGAGATCCGCCGCCGCATCCCGTCACGAACTCCCATCCCTAGTCGCACATTTACCAGCCGCTTGCCTGACGATACCGCGCCGCCTCTCCTCGAGGGCCCCACGCTTTGTCCTCCGGTTAGTGCCACGTCATGTTTCTCGCGTCTTCGCCGGCCTCGTTCGCATCCACAATGGTGACGATGTGTTTCCTAATTCCAAATTCCCAATCCTTCCATATGTTACATCTATAGAAGTAACAAGCTACTCTCACTTTGATTAAAAAAAAAACTACTTTCACGTTGCTGGAGCCTGGACGGTTAAGTTGCATGCACGACCAGCTCACCCCAAAAGGTTAAGCGGTTGGGAAAAGACGAGCAATTCACTTTATACAACAATACTCCTCCTCACGCGAGACCCCCTCAAGTCTCAAGCGTGAAATATTGGAGCCAGCCAGATTCGAACTTGTAGCTCTGGTACCATGTTAAGTTGTATGCACCGACCAGTTCAACCCAAAAGCTTAAGCTGTTGAAAAAAGGTGAGTAATTCACTTTATACACTCCAACAGGATGGTCTAAATTTGTATAGCCGACATCAAATTGGTATGTGCGTTACAAAGTACTACAAAATGTTGATGTTTATTCCCATTATAATCTCTGTTTGGGAATATTTAGAATGGACGTCAGCAAGACGCTCAATACACCAAGGAATGAGCTGCAAAGGACACCTCACCTCTGCAATCTACATCTTACATGATGTGGCATGGAGGAAACAGGGAAAGATCTGCAACCACAAGCTTCAGACATCATAAGCTTCAAAGTTCAGACATCACAGAAGGCTTTATTTTGGAGTAAATGATAATTAAACCTCTAGGTGCATCAGTTGCTCAGTATTCAGAGACAGACATATCAAGAATCAAGATGCTGTTAGGTGCCCGGTGGAACGAACGCGGATATGCGTCATTTCTACAAGACATGATAATTACATTCCAACTGTACAGGTCTCAGACATTTGATGGTAAGTACAGATAATTAAAACCGAATGATGAAAGAGAGCTGCCAAGATCCAGCCTACACGTCCCTTTTTTTTTTTTAAATCCATGTTTCTGTCAGTAGCCTGCCTAAGACATTCTCGTTCTCAGGTGATCTCACCGAGCCTGAAAATTTGCAGATGGTTAGTAGCCTGCAGCCATGCATGATCTTCTTGAACCTTTTAGCCACACATCATCTTTTCCTCCCTGCTGCGACGTGCTGGTTTGGAAACCTTTGTGACCTCATAGGCTCATATAACAAAGAGCTGTCACAACCTGTGGAGAAGCCTTTATGAGACCTTTCAGGTCAACAATCCATATTGATCTCACAGCGTGCGGATTCGGGGTGCAGAAAAGCAACAGGTATAGCATCCCTGATTGGTGCGTAGTGGGATAAATCATGCTGAAATCAGTTCATTCCTCTTACCAATCATGGGCGATGCACTAATGGAGTGCGGAATAGAAGATTAGAGTTGGAGATAGACTATAAACCACTCTACGAATTGACACGCATGCATGTGTGCACATGATCCATTGGGGCTAAGATCAAGAGGCACATCAAGAAGCAAGCTCTTTGACCGGTGATGTACTATTTCTTACTCTATGTGGGAGTTGAGTATATGAATCACCTTGCTAACAATTCACTGACGTACTTCGGTGGTGATCTTACAGGCAATTTTGCTTGCCCATGGCCACGAGTTAATTAAGCTGAGCTAAGTGTGATGTGAGCAAATGTCAACATCAGGCGATGGCCGATCATGATCTCACCTTCAATTCATACTCTTTTTATTTAATCATGCAAGCTGATAGAAAAAGGGACAAATCATTCCTCGTCACACATATTGGAATTGATCAAGAGCACCGTTGACATCAAACTAGCTAGTCCACAAATTTTTGTGCTCTTCTTCTCCCTGATCTCCCTCTTTTTTTTTTAATGTGCTACAAAAGTCCCCTTTTTTCGCGTCTGAGTTATATAATGGCATATAATTCTCAAGGGGTCCTAATGAGTCTGGACGGACATGAGTGTGGTTTAAAGAGTCCACTTGTCAGTGAGTGTTATAGAATATGTGATTAGGACATATGCCTGCTGATAGTGTTGCTGTGTGCCTGTGTTGGGTCTAAAACATGTCACATTTCTCATTTTTATGATTTTTTTTCTCGAAAGACACTTAGTCTGCTTGTATTGCAAGATGATCAATTATAATATCCTCAACGAGGAGTATATATATGGGTATCCTATATAGCACTGTGGCCAGGGTTCACCTAGCCGCTGGCGGTACCGTTTTCTTACAGTGGCATGATGCAAAAGTTCGTTTACCGAAATTTATCAAATTCGTTTAAAATTTACAAAAAATTAATGAATTCTTTGTGATTTATTGGCGGTTACTGCACGGTAACCAGTGGGCGATAAGGTAAATCCTGCTGTGGCCCAAATTAAGTACGGGCAAACCGATATAAAAACCTCCAAGATGGCATGAAACATATTCTGGAAAGAAAAAGGAGATAGAGCGTGTGTTAGTACGTACTGTATTTTGTTGAGGAGCAAGACTGCAAGAGCCACGTGATAATCTTGTCTAAGATAGCCGCCCCAACTTAGTGGTGCATTGCACACTAGGCAGGCGATTAAGTGCCATCCTTTTGTTTGCTTTCTGGTGTTGGGTGGGTGTGTATGGAGAGGGGAGCCAGAGCTGCGTTGTGTGCTCCATTATCCCGGCGCGTGCGACCATCCATACCCTGAAACCGACCTGTGGCCCGACGGAGACAGTGGCCCATATTTTGACCATGCCCGACCCACTATCTCTCCCTATAGGTGTTTGTCGTCATATAAGTCGAGGGCAAAATTTAAAATTTCAATTAATCAAGACATTGTTACCATTAACCTTTTAAACATTAATAGCGTATAAAAATCCCATCTTAAAAGGCATGATGGAAAAAGTCCATTTGTAAAATATTTTTTAGTTGTTAAATTTACTATTTATGGCTTATAAGCAACTACCAGGGTACCCCGTAGTTGAGCGGCTAGTATTGGTACAAATTTATATTATATTGTGATGTAAAACTATTTATAGTTTTATACAGGGTTATTTTTAGGAATTGGAAATAATTGACATGTTTTAGATTTTATCAGCATGGATTTTTCACTTTTAATAGTTTTTGGAACTACCATATGTTGCTATCGTCCTGCTCTATTTCCTTTCTCGATTGCCCGTTCGCCTTCATTCTATTCGATTGTTTTAGGGACGTTAAATAATTGAACACTTCTCATTGTGGTTATGTTTTCATAGATTTTAGAAATCCTACTTAGCCATCGTCATTCTAGTCCTTTGTCGTCTTTGGTTTTAAAAATCATGGTACAAAATAAATATCAATGTTTTTTTTTGTTATCCATCCTCATCCCATTTTTTCCTCACCCTCATGTTTATTTAATCACCCAAGTCTACAATCATCACTGCATGTAATAGCTCATCAATATACTCTATACTCTTCTTTCAATACTCCGTTTTTTTCTAATTCAAAATTTCCTTTATTTCTTAGTCTATTTCCATTGGGACTCTAGATTCATATTTCAATTTCTTTATTTCGAATTTCAGTTATTTTAAAATTATATTTAGACTCCCTTTCAGATTTGTTATTGTTAATTCTAAATTTTATTTGTTTGTTTAATGTATTTCTATCTAGACTCTTCTTTCAATAATCCTTATTTTCAAATTCTAAATTTCACTTAAAATAAATTGTATTTCTATATGGAGTCTATAATTGTTTAAAAAATTATATTATTTCCTAATTGTATTTCTATATGGACTCCAAATTATGCTTTCAATATTACTTTTTGATTGCCTTTTAATTTCAAAGTTCATAAATTGTATTTCTGCTCGAACTCTCTTTTTCTTACGATTAATGTAGGAATTTCTAAGCTCTAGAGTGAACGTGAGGTTATTTTATTACTCTCTCCGGTTTTTAATATTTGATGTCGTTGACTTTTGAACGAATGTTTGAACATTCGTCTTATTCAAAAAAAATATTCAAATGTTATTTATTTTGTTACGGGTTTTTTATTACAAAAGAAATTTTAAGTATGACTTATACTTATAATTATTTAAATAAATTATTTGAATAAAACGAATGGTCAAACGTACGCTAAAAAGTCAATGGTGTCGAACATTAAAATCCAGAAGGGAGTAATATAATAAGTAGATAGCTCAATACACTATATTGTTATAGTCCATTGCTACATCACATTTAGTGCTTATGTGAGGTTCGTATGTACTATGTGCGTATGATGGCCCATGCTCTGAATTAACAGATTCTATTCAGTACACAAGACAACATTATTCCTAGATGGATCAAGCATGCGCATTCAATCTACTTGAGATATAGTATTTATCTGAAAGAAAGTGAGCAATTATCTTACGGGATCTGCCATTGGTGCGTGTCCACTTTGGTTTGATCGCTCGACGAGTCGATGATAGGCGCATCAATGCAACTTTCAGGCCCCACGCGGTGGAACACTTCCTCTTTACACCAACCTCAATCAAGGCCCGCAATTAACCCCAACCGAACATGCACCATAGAACTTAGCTCGCTATCTGTAAACAAGCTAGCTTTGAGCTCGATGTATCTATCCCTTTCGGCTTAATTAATTACACACGTCGCATTATAACCACTCAGATGATACTCCATGATCAGGTTAACCATCTCTTATTAATTACCAGACAACTAACCAAGAAGCAACTAATTATAATAACTCTCATTATTTAAGCTGTTAATTGTTACTTTCTTACTTGTTACACGGGATCGATACATCGGTGTAATTACCAGTAGAGCTACACGATGGCATGGTTGTGATGGTACGAAGGCCAACGATGCGCCAAGTCAACCACTAGCTGCTTCTAGTGCAGCTCTGGCACGTACGTACATGGGCAAAGTCAGCTTGTGTATATGCACGGCGCGTGGCAACAGTAGATGCGCCCGTAGAGAGAGTAAACAAAATTCCAGATGGAGAAACGTACGCTGCTATACAAACGGGATTGTCACGAAATCACGAGTTTCAAACAGGAATTTAAGATTCCAATTTTTCCGTAAGTTTCAAATCAACGGACTTGCACGAGTTGAATCGATGGCAATTGATTACTTGGAAATAATTGGATTGGACGAGTGATGCTTGCTTGCTTGCTTGCAGCGATGCACGTACGTAAAATGTCCAATCGAGGCCGTATGAGGATCTGAATTCTGGGCGGTTAGTTCGATCAGCTTTTCTCGGCAAGAAGAGCAACTAAGCCCGACTTAGTCGCAAACGCATAAATGGTCTCATAAATAACGTGTCTCGGACGTACGATCGATTCGATCGGTGCATGGTCTCGTCTAACGAACTCGTCGTCCCTGCTATTGCCAATTATCGAACTCAAGTTAGAAATTAATTGGGCTTGCACACCAAAGTGTTGCCATTAACATACATAAGCAGGACCACCTCCACTGACCAGAAAGCTCAAAGCTCACAATGGAATTTTTTTTTTTTGAAGGCGACAATGGAAATTTTTGCACCTGTTTTAATTAGCTAAGCTCCACTATATATATGTATATGGTCCATAGTCCATACATGTGGATGCACATAAATTTTCTTAGCTAGTCCATTTCCTGTGCCTCAAAAAAGTGACAAAGCATTTCTTATCTGCGCCTCTAGCTAGCGAAAGTAAGTGGACCCATCAAGTTCGAGAGGAACATGAATGCTGTATTTTTGTAGATTGAGGCTAGTTTGTGAAGCTTTATATTAGCTTGTTTGTTCCAAGATAGACTTTGATCATCTACATGCATGTGGGTGTAAAATGTATTTGAATTTGTATTAACTCTTATTTGCTGCATGCTCTACCATATCAGGAAAGTAATCTTAGACATTATAGATAGATGTGACATTTCATAAAAATGGTGGGATACACAATGAAATGGGTACACCTCAATAAAATAATGCACTGGCTTGTTTCCATCCAAAAGCCATGTCCCATGTGTAAAGCTTATATATTTCGGTTCGAGAAAAACATTATGTTTTACCATTTAAACAGATTGAATAGTAAATGCATTCAGAAAGATGATGATTAACTGTTGCGTCACACCGAGTTGCTAGCATTTCAGACATGCCATGTTCTAAGATCGAAATTGTGGCAAGATTCCTATGGCACATTTTGGAATACCCACAAAACCGAATTCCATTTCACGGCATCTTCGTCTAGTATATGACCTAAACGACCGAACCGTTCCAACCCCTGTTCTGAATCGATCATCCCCATGAGTCCTATCTGGTGTTTCCGAAAGCAAGTCTTGCACATAATATCTTTCTGTCTTCAGTCCACCGGGCTCAAATTGTACATGCCTCTCCCTCTGCTTCCATTTCTTCAGTCTGCACAGCACTCCAGGGTACAGCTGATCGTGACAGCAAAAGAAAGGGTGAAGAGGAAAAATAGTACTACTCCGTAACAACATACTCTTACACAACAACACAAACGGATACAGATCACATGTACACTTTCTGCATTTTCTTAACAAAACAGTGCAAAGAACTTTCCATTATCCCCATACCTTCGAGAACTGTATGCCATATAAAGGTGCCATGTCCGAGTCATCCTAGAAAGGCAACCGATTAACCCAACCTAGCAATCTCCTCTCGATCACCTAACACCATCCATCAGATCACAGCCGTCCATTATACCGTTACCACGATCGGACTGCCGCGCGTAACCACCGACCTTTTTTCCGTTGTATTCAGTTACAGCACAAGACCACAAGTTATAAACCATCTGGGCTGCGCACGGCACAGCTATACGTTGCCGATTGCCAAAGCAGAAAGCGCGGTATACGTTGTGGTGTGGCAGGTGGAACATATCCAATACACATAAGAACTTTTTTGCACATAAGTACATACGAATTAACAACTTTTAAAAAAAGAATTCTCGAAAAATTTATACATATAGTATTATATATGTGTAAAGTATCATTTTTAAATTAATCATACATAAAGAACAACAAAAATTAGAAAATTTTGACATATTGATGTTTATAATACTGTCAGAATTTTTATATTGTTTGCTAATTACTACTGCTAAAATATAATCAATTTGAAGTTAAGATTTTACGCATACGTGCATTACCAATGAAAATACATGCACATTTTTTTTAGAAATTTTTATAAAAGTTGTTAGTTCGTATGCACGTATGTGCAGAAAAAACTTATGTCCACTAGTTCCCTGCGACATGTCACGTATCCACGCAGACACCGACACCGACGCGCGTATGAGCTGACGGCCACTATACTCTCCGCGCCCCCGGAAACCACACGAGATCACGCCACGCGCGTCGTGGGATCGCGTCGCGTCCTACGGGTTCGTACGCGCTCCGCGCCCACGTACATACAGCGCAATCTCGCGCGCGCACGGGAGAAAACACACGGGCGCTGGCGATCGCGATCGCGGATCGGGGCAGAGCGAGCACGGAAGCGAGAGCCCGTTTCTTCTTTGTGTTCGTTCCCGGGCTTTTCTCCCAGTCACCCACACCAAGTCTCGCGCGCGTGCGGGATCCTATTCTTAGGACCAAGCCGTGGGGCGGTTAAGCGAGGCCGCACGTTGGCGCGCGCCCCTAGGCAGGCTATGGCCGCGGCCACGACGACGCCATCGTCGACGTCCACGGCAACCACCACCAACACCTGCTCCTCCTCCTTGTCGTCGACCAGCCCAATCCACCCGGCCGTCCCGCACCGCCGCCGCCTCAACGACATCGAGCGCCTCGACCACGCCGCCGATCACCACGACTGCTCCGCCACCGGCGGCATCGGCATCGACGCCCTCGCCGCGGACGACGGCGAGAGCGGGCACGGGCACGGGCACGGGGCCGTCACGCCGTGCAGCGGGAGGGCGGCGGCGCTGCTGTTGGCGCGGAGGAAGCGCGCGTGGGTGTTGGCGTGGATGAGGGGCGTCGTGCTGTGCCTGCTCGGCCTCGTCGCGGTCGTCAGCTTCTTGGGATCGCACCGGCGAGGCGGCGGCGGCGCGGGCTCTGGCGCCGGCGCCGGCGGCGATGGCGGCGGCGGCGGCAACGGCGGAAGGCTCGTGAAGAAGGTGGATGTGGGAGATGCCGACGCGATGGGGTGGACAGAGGAGAACCTGACGGCTCTCACGCGCCGCCCTCCCGACCCGCCGGTAAAAACTCGATCAAGTCTCACTTCACTATATCAACTGTTTTTTTTGTTAGTTTTATTACAAAGATCATTTAGTCAGTAACTGAACAACTTCCCTATGCATACGCCCATTATCCGACATGATCACACCTGCTCGCGCGGTCTTAATTTTACTAACTGGGTAGTAAAATAAGCATTCTTTTGAAAATGTCTAAACAAATGAGCTTTCCGAAGTGTGTTTCTTTTCTGATCAAATGGGAGTTACAAATAAGCATTCTTTTGAAAATGTCTAAACAAATGTCTTTAGTAAATTACTAGGTGCAAAACCTTGGTCAAAGAAATAAAAAACAGAGAATACAGAGGCGTGTTTGTATGTTCACCCTGTGAGGATTGAGTATATCGGAGAAAGGATAGATGATAACGACAAGGATATTGCTTGTATTTGTTGTTAGCGTGAGTCATTGCACAAAAAAGCAGAGACTATTATGACGTGAGTTTCAGAGTCTAGAAACAGGGCATCCCAGCTATCTCTCGACTGTTTTTGTGCAACTATTTTTCTTGTTCTTTTTCAGCGTTTATTTATCTCTGCATATAAGATGCATCGCTTTAGTTCCTTTTCTGGTCGCTGTTGATCAATTGCGGCCTCGCAGACCAGTTGTCACTCGTAATGAAATGTTAGGCCATGGGTGACCTGGGGTTGGTACTGCCGAGGTTGCTTTCATTTGTAATTGTCAAGTGATGCATTTCAAGCTATAAAAAGGTCTTAGTGCATAAACAGAAAATGTTTTGGTTGGTAAAAGATAAATGCACATCACATTACTATTATTTTATTTAATGCTAAATTCTACTACAAATTTGAGTATAATTGACTAAAATGGGATGTAATCTCCGAGTATAAGACTGATTGATATACTTTGATAGTATATAAGATTCTTTTTTGACGAAGTACTTTATAAGATTCTCTTCCCCAACTGGCAGTTGTCCTGGCGAAAATTTTAATGTCAGAACATATATATCAAGAAACAAAATATATGATGTACCTGGCCTGGTAGGGACATCAAGATTTATGATGTAGCATTGGTTTAGGACAAAGCTGGCAGAGACTGTCGGAAAGCAATTTTGTGTTTGTGTTCAGACAAGAAATTTCATTCACGAAAGCAAAAACATCCATTCAAATGCCGTGCTGTGCTGCTTGACTTTACTCAAGTTTCCCATATAACATCGACAGATACCTAAGATATGGATGAAGCCAGATGGTGAGGGTTATAGCCAGTGCATTGAACGCCCAAAGAATCAGCGCAGTAAATTCCCCTCCTTATATCTTTCACTTCGATCTGTTCCAGCTCCAGCCCTAGGGCTAATTTCTCACGTTGGGTGTTCTTATTGCAGGGACTAACAATGCAACTGTTGGTTATCTAATTGTTGATGCAAACGGGGGGCTAAACCAAATGAGAATGGGGGTAAGTATCTGTGTAAACAGTTTAACATGCACTGCTTCAGCTAACTCCTTCAAAATTATTCTTACAGATAAGTGATATGGTTGCAGTTGCAAAGATCATGAATGCATCACTAGTAATTCCCACTCTAGATCATCAGTCATTCTGGACTGATCCAAGGTTTGTAACTTTTCTTCTTAAGATCATCCCTTAGGCCGTTATAAACATCAAATAAACTGACCATTAGTCCTTGAATATAGTGATTTCAAAGATATATTCGACGTTGAGCACTTCAAGGAAATATTAAAGGAAGATATTGTGATTGTGGATTCCCTTCCACCAGCTTACAAAAGGGTGAAACCCTACATGAGAGCACCTACCTCCTGGTCCAGGGTAGGCAGACGTTCAAAACATTTGTTGCTGTATTTGCACAGCTTAGAAATTCAGGAAAATATGAGTAGGTTGATGAATCGGTGGCTCCATTTTTCAGGCTTCCTTTTACAGAGATTTTGCAAGGATACTAAAGAAGTACAAAGTTGTGAGGTTTACCCACACAGATTCACGTATCGTCAATAACGGTCTTGCTCCTTCCCTCCAACGTCTCCGTTGCCGTGCAAATTACAAAGCACTTCAATACAGGAAGGAGATAGAGGAGCTCGGTCGCACCCTGGTTGATAGACTGAGAGATGGAACGGATCATTATATTGCACTTCATCTAAGGTATTGGAACCTCGAAACATTTGGAGACCAACTTATTGCATATCCTGCAAGGAAACCATTTATAGATCAGTAATCTTCCATTTCTCTTTCTTGATTAATTTACAGATATGAGAAAGACATGCTGTCCTTCACTGGTTGTAACCACAACCTGACAATTCACGAGGCAGATGAGCTGACAGACATGCGACTCAAAGTGAGACACTGGAAGGAGAAGGAAATCAACAGTGAGGAGAAAAGACTTCAAGGCGGTTGTCCTATGACTCCTCGTGAAGCTGCAGTCTTCCTCAAAGCTATGGGGTATCCTTCCACCACAAAGATATACATTGTGGCTGGTGAAATATATGGCGCACACAGCATGGATGCATTAAAAGTTGAATACCCAAACATCTACACACACTACAGTCTAGCCACAGTAGATGAATTAGAACCACTTGAGCTGTATCAAAACAGGCTGGCTGCAGTAGATTATATAGTAGCTCTTCAGAGTGATGTTTTTGTATATACATATGATGGAAATATGGCCAGAGCAGTGCAGGGTCACAGAAGATTTGAAGGATTCCGGAAAACTATAAACCCTGATAGGTATGTATCTTCATATAAAAGTCCAATTTTATTTTCCTGATTGTAGGCTTTCAATATATCTTTTTTCTATATGTAGGCTGAAGTTTGTAGAGCTTATTGACAAGCTGGATGAAGGTTCCATAGACTGGAATGAATTCCAAAGTGAAGTGAAGAAGCATCATGAGAACAGACTTGGAGGTCCATACGACAGATTACCTGGTGAAAGTCCAAGGCAAGAGGAGTACTTCTATTCAAATCCTATCCCTGGGTGCCTCTGCAGAAAGGTACAAAAGACTAAGTGAATAGATTAATCTCAGCGAGAGATAATTCTGTCCTTAAAAAGACATGAATTGTTCAGTCTTAAAAGGAGAATGCCGTCAGCAGCTGCAACATGAATGGAGATGGCACTTCCTCACAAACCACGGATTGCATCACAGTGGAAGTCCTAGTAAACTGACAGAGACAGGTCATTTTGATTATTTATCCTAGACTGACAACACATGTAGTTCAGGGCATGGAGCCAAGAAGTGCTGCAATTTCAAAGAAAAATGTTCGTCCAAGGAAGGGGGGAAGAGGAGATCTTGAAATACTAGGAGAATTAATGTATCATCAATTATAGGAACAGCCAGAATGAAAACTCTTCATGGAGGCTGATTTTAGTTAGTCGATACATGTTCTTGACGTTATTTGATTCGTTCTAGTGGGCATCTAACGCCTTGATGGATGCATAACAGTAAATGGAACAAGCCACTATCAGTATAGATTTGACAGGAACACTCCAGTAGGTTTGGACAGATCAATAAATCTTTGTAATCTAGCAATGTCACATACTCCTACATCAGTTTAGCTTCTACAGTTCTACTACCCTGTAAATAAATGTTCTGTAATAATGGCATCTGCATGACTGCATCTGCACTATCCTTCAGGATAAATCAAATTGAGTTTCAGAAACTAAACGGAAAGAATGCATGAAAACAAACAGTTTTCTATGAAAGGGAGGTGGCCTCACCCATGAAACACTCATGAGAGATTCGGCCCCGGAGGAGTCGGCACGAGGGGAGGTGGTCGGGGAATGCCATCACTGATGTGAGGAATCCCAGCGAGAGGTCGGATTCAGGCACTGACCACGACCACCAAAAAGAGTAGCGGGATCTGCCGGAATGGGATCCCCCACCCCCAGAAGAGTATCGGGAGAGCCGGCAGTGATCCATCGCGGCCCGCTGCCGGCGGCGGCGGCGGCGGCGCGGGATCTTCTGTGACACAGCCGGAGATCGGATAGAGCCCGAGAGGTCGAGAAGACTTCTTCTAGAAGAGACGGGCCGCAGTTCTGTTCCAGCCCAATTAGTGTGGGCCACACGTAATCGCCACCTCCGTTCCGGCCCAGATAACACGGTGATATTGATCAGTTTTGGCCCAAATTCTTCAACAAGTGATTTGAGAGGATATCGCTTGGTTGGGCCAGCCTAGCTAGTGCCCCCCTGCTTAAGTAGGCTGTGGTGGTTTATGAGCTGATCTTGCGCGTCCATGGATGATCCAACGGCTGAGAGAGGAAGGCGGCGAAACCATCCATTCACCCGAGTTCTTAGCGGCCGCCGAACCCTCCTGTCCTTCGCTTGAAGCAACTCTTTCTCTACTGGGTTGGAGGAGTAAAAGATCAGACAGGTGATCCACCAGGTTGATCGGCTTCTATTGTTTCAACGGAATTTTATTTTCCCTCATGTTCTTCAATTCGTTGCAGTTTGTTATGCCACATGATCGGCCCCTCTACCGCTGGGAGTGAAGTGATAAAATCCGCCCCTGATTAGGCTGATCTGTTCTTTTCTTGGTAAGGAGCATGCCCAAATTACCTGGATAGAGTGTTCTAAGAGTTCAGTTTGGCTCAGTAGTCAGTGGGGATCTCTTTTGCTTTTGTTTTGAACAATCAAACATAAAACTTCATTTTTGTCTGAAACTGTCGATTGTTTGATAGTCGATCCGTCCATTTATATTAAATTTCTTTCATCTTGAGATTATTGTAGTGTAGATTATTATAAATAATCTGAAAGAAACAGATAAGTTATTGGAACAAATCATTATAATCTGGAGTGGGCATTAGTGCATTACTATATATGATGTTCAAATCAGGACAGCATCTTAACTTGTTCAGAGTTTCAGACCGTCTACCGTTATCCATCTAGATTATTCAGTGTTTTCAGATAGATATGTAATCCTGGAAGAAAGTGATGATACTCGTTTTAGTAACTGTTATTTGGCGTGTACTTGTGTCCTTTAGCATCGCACATCTACAATCAACAACAGTTCTTTTTTATTATTTTTTTAGATAAAGAAAGTTTTATTGATTTTAGATGATTACATCTAGACGATTCAACCAAACCAAGATCACTCCCGGCCTCTGCATAAGCTAAAATGCACACAACCCAAAACCACACACGCACACATAAGGTTTATTACAAATAAAGACAAAACTAGATAAGATGAAATCCTCAATCTAGACTGCCATCTATGTTTCCGGGTAAAAAACTCTCTGGCCACCAGTTCCAAATGTTGACACGCCACTGCAACCATATCTTGTAAACCAGACTTCTGGAGGATAGCCCAAGTGTGTAGCCAATAGATAATTCTAAAAATAACCTGTACATGAGAAGAGATTATTTTTCTGTCAAAAATCATATCGTTCCTGCACAGCCAAAACGACCAACAAGTGGTTGCCGCCCCTAACAGGATGAGTGACTTTATTTCTTTTCCAAAACCCCTTAACCAATTACTGAACATATGAGTTACATTATAAGGTTGGGATAAACCTAAAGCCACTTGAATGACAGACCACACAGATCTAGCAAAACGACATTGAAAGAACAAATATAGAATTGATTCATCTTCGTGACAAAAACAACAAGTTTTACTGCACTTCCAGTTTCGTTTTTATAATTTTTATTATAGTAGGAGACCCATTGGGTCAAACATAGTTAGGTTACAAGGCATTCGTATAGCCCAAGTTTTGGAGCAGCTCCTCTGATGCTACTTAGGTTCTTTCCTGATGACTAAAAACAAGGTTAATAATATCGTCGGCAACGGGCGGTAAAACTGACAATGTCAGCCTCTTACAGCTAGTGCATACAACAAGGATTTATCCTCTGTCTACACACGGTTTCCACCGACAGCTATTCTTTTTTTTAATCTTCCATCTTCTTGCCATCGCTCCATCCTGCCATTCGTGTGGACCCCACAATTTCACATGAGCCAGTAAGAGCTCACTGTTGCTGGTTTTCTCGTCTTGGTGCCCGTGTGTAGTCGGCGACTATTTAGCTGCCAGCTCACAATCTCTCTCCTCGCCAGCTCAACAATAAATCCTACTTGGCAGCATTACCACCGGCTTGGATAGCTTATTATACTTGCTCTAATGCCCAAGATTCTCCTCTTTGTTTTTTTCTGTGCAGACATGGGGTTATTAACATTTCTTGAGGGCTTTCTACTTATTGCAAATGCTTTGGCCATATTAAATGAAGACCGGTTTCTCTCTCCCAAAGGATGGAGCTTTTCTGATGTGAGATCAATACATGGAGCAAATACCTTGAAAGGGCAGATCGTTGGCCTGATATACGCAGCCCAATGTATGAGGATTCCACTGATAATTCTTAATGGGATCACCATCCTTGTGAAGTTTGTTTCATTTTGACGGGGCAAGGAGTAAATTGGCATGATTCTTGTTGTGTTTTCTGTTCAGTATCTTCTACATAGATCACATTGACTTGTTTGAAACTTAGGCAACACTCCCCAGTTGATTGTTCCAGTTAAGTTTAGTTGAGATGAAGGATTTATGATTAAAAGTTGCATTATAGTGAAGTTATCTGTGCAACACGAGCTGAGCAAACAATAACAGGCTTTTACTCCTTTAAACAAATAACCACAATTGAGCATATTAATAAATTGGTTCTATCGGGAGGTCTTCTGCAACAAAGACACATTCAACCCAATATTTCCTGATGATTTTAACCGGAAACCAACAACAAGGGTCTTACTCAACCACTGACACCGCCACGTTGCCGTTACTTCATTTGGTTTTCCTTTTTTCTCCCTAAACCCCTTCTCCCTTTTATGGTTTACTGTATTCCCTTTTACTCACCTTTATATTAATATAAAAAGATACACAAAGTTTTGCGTATTCCTGAAAAGAATAAAAAACCCCATCACTAACTTTCGCAAAACTGTGGAAGGCAGACGTAGAACCAAGACATTGTTGTTTTGGCTGGATCATTCTTCGTAAAAAAGAACACTAACAACGGAAAATCTTCCACAACGTTATTGGTTATGTAACTGGATTTATTGCCTTTGCACTTAAGCCTTCGCGGACACAACTAATCTCTTGAAAGATTGCCCGTATATGCAAAACATGTGGAACCTCATTTGTACTTGGAAGAATTTTAATGACCATAAACTCCCAAATAACCAAGGCCTCGAAAACCAGTGACGACTTATGTGCTCAGCAAAGCCTAGTACTTTCTATTAAAATCTTCTAGGTGCATTGGTTACAACTCGTGGAATATTTGGCTTGAGCGCAATAGAAGATTTTCCAAAATCAGACAAATAGTGCAAAGGATGTAGCTAGCGCACATCGTTAATCAAGAGCTTGACCTAAGAAGATCAACTTCTCTATCTTCCCCAGGGATATCCTAACTCCTAACTGTGTTGCTGCTTCTTTCTTCTTTCTCTCTCTTTTTTACTTTTGAAAACTGAATGACCTGTGGGATTTTTGCTCGGGTTTCTTCAGTTTTCCTCTTGAAATTTTTACTGCTCCTAATACACTCCGATAGACCTTCTGCCATCGTTTCATTAAAAAAATGGTGAAGTGGCGAACGGGCTTGTAGCCTAGTGGTTACAAGAGCCTCAGTAGCATCTGAGGTCATGGGTTCGATTCCCCGTGGGAACGAATTTTCCAGGATTTAACTGTTTTGTGCTTTCAGTGGGAGCGACGTACCCGTCGACAGCGAGGCGCCAATGGTGACTTCGTCAATCTCAAGAATTTACCGGTCCAGTCTTTGAGGATGCTCATATGGGGTAGGGTTTGCGTGCGTGCGTTCATAGGGGTGAGTGTGCGTGCGTTGTGAATGTCTGAATTGTATTGTGTAATTCAAAAAAAATGGTGAAGTGTATTTTCTCAGTGAGTGTACTGATGCACATTCTGCACGAAGATATTATTGAGGAAATTACGATTATGGTCTTGTCCTCAGTAAAGTTTGTATGAGCATAAAAGATATTATTGCACACAGCACACTGAGGCACGGACCAAAGCGGAGCTGCCGGAGCATGATAAGTACAGAGAGAGTCAAATGTTAGACCATTCTGAATCTAGAAGCTTTATATTTTAGCCCATAAATTCCACTCAAAAGAGGGTTTACAAAGCCCAATACAAAACTAAAGGCCCATTACACCGTATAACTGCAGGCCCGCCGCGTTCTTCCGCGTGTACCCTAGTATTAGGTTACGGCTTCCACCGCGCCGCCGCCTCCGAAAACCTCGTGGCCGCGCCGCCGCCGTTGGGGACCTGTTCGGCGACAACGCAAGTTCCGTAGCCGACGAGGTATACTGCCGCTTCCTCTTCCTCTTTCTCCGTGCGCTAGTTTTGTTTTCCGAGAGCATCGGTGATGTTACATCCTTCTTTTTAACTCATCTTGCACTATGAGATAACCGGTGAAGAAAAAATTGGGGGAATATGTAGTCTGAGATGCTCTGCTGCTTTGTGGTTTTTTACGTCCCTGAATCTGATGCTGCGGCTGGAAATTTTATCTGGTATTTATTTTTCCATTTTCTGAAGTGTGAGAGCACCAATGATGTTTACATCCATAACTCATCCTTGCACTATGAGGTTATTACCAGTGAAGAAAAAATTGGGGAATTTGTAGTCTGAGGTGTTCTCCTGTTTTTCCTTTCTCCAGACTTATAATGGATTTCCGGTTTTGGGTTCTTTGGTTTTTGGATTTGCTTTTGATTTGATGCTTCTGATTTCAATTTCTTTCTGTGGCTTGATAGCCATCAGGTAGATGGGGAAGGCAAAGCGGGCATCGATTTTTATCAGGCTTGTTTCAGCCGCCGGAACTGGATTTTTCTACGTGAAGCGCAAGAATCCTAGGCGGATCACAGAGAAGCTTGAATTTAGGAAGTATGATCCACGAGTGAACAAGCATGTTCTCTTTACAGAAGCAAAGATGAAGTGAGATGTACTGGGCTTCTATCTTCTTCTCCACACTCTGCAAAGCTGAATAACCTGCAAGCAAAATTTCTTGTCAGGAAACTCTGTACTGTTAAGAGTTTTGTTATCACCTTCTTCTAGGATTTAGCGTTTGTTATGCCTGTTGATTGTGTTTCTGGAATGGGCTGCAAGCCTGCATAACTAGAAGCATCAGTTATTCTTGTCTAGAACTAGAATGCTTTGATTCTGCCAAATTCTATTTTGTCAACTTATACAGTACTGAATTTGACTGTATGTATTCTTTCAAACATGTGTTGTGTTGGATTCACAATACCTTGAGGTCATCTTGAATTTGACAGCAATTTGCGTTGAGCCAGAAATGATTGGTCATACCTGTTCTTCTTAACGCCGGTTTGAAATTCCCTATAATTCCCGTGAAAATCTTATGAAATTAGCCCAGTCCAATTTCGGCTCAAACTTGTGGGTTTTAAGGTTGACAGTAGCTCATATTCCTATTGAAGTTGGCTGCAACCTGTTGCACTATAAGTTGTAACAGAAGTAGTGGCTATTCTACAATCTGAACTTTTTACCGAGAACTCAAGGTATAGTATTTCAGATTTTCACTGTAATTGTGTGGCCGGTGGTTTTCTCGTATGGAAGCTCGAATTACTGTCAACAACACTGGTACTTCGCAGGGCTTCTCAAGTTCTCATCACAGCTCTGGCTTTGCTGCTGAATTTTTAACCATGGACTATCGCTGCTCACGCCGAACTGACAAAATGAGCGTTAGAAGCGTTTGCGCGCAGCAAAACAAATCGGATGGTGGTCTGTTTGCCTTAACGCTCCTGGACCGAACTTCTTGGGCTTTTTGGGCGTACTGTAAGCATCTAGGAATCAATGGGATTATGGCACACGACGAAAAAATCGCAATTGCAGACTCCAATCTTGTTATATCCAAACAGGTGTATTTGGATGTATCAGTCATCAGTTAGTAACTCGCTTACATGGTGTCACGCCCGTATAAAAAGAAAAAGGAACATAAGAATTTTCCAGGGAGAATAAGCATTCGCGGTGGACCAAATCGTTTGTCAGCAATCAGAATGCCAGGTCCAAGAGAGAGCCAACATCAGCTTATCTGGTTCTAGCGACGGGCTACTAGTTCCAAGGAAGGCCGAACTTGGCCCTTTCCTTTTGCCGGACGTGATACAGCCTGATAATTGGGCTATTTCTTCTGTAACAGCAACGCTCGTGTGACCTGGACCACTTTCCTTTACCTTGTTTTAGTTGAAAACGCTTGAGCGTCTGCCATGATTTCACCCAAAACAACAGCAGAGTTTTTCCTCTCTTTTTTTTTTGACATAAACAACAAATTCTGCAAACTAGTAGCAGCATTCTTTTGGGTACCCTAGGTTATCTTTTGTCCTCATAGCAGTGGTGCGATTTGCATCTGATATAGCTCCTTATCTTTTACTAGTAATTTCCTCCAATAGTGGTTTCTCCTGGCTAGATGTTGCAAAATATTCGGAATGTATTAATAAAAAATATCGGAGCTCGACAAGGCACAAGACTAGGCTACTTATCACAGTAAGCGCAGAACTAATACTCATCTTGTTCCTGCAGGACATCTGAGATACGACAATACACAATGGTGGATTGGTGGTGGTACTGAATCAGTAGTTGATCATATCTTGTTAAGTTACTGCGCATTATCTACCTCACATATGCAACTGTGATGCAATAATCACCGAGACCATGGCCTTCGACAAAGACGATAAACCAAAGCTGACATACGCATATGCCACTTCATGACACCTGCAAAGCTAGCTTAGCTAGCTTTGGATGAAATAAATCTAGAGGATTCCATAATCTTGCTTGCAGCCCTGCGCCGTCAGTACAGTTTTAATGTACTCAGGTAGTCAGGTCCTCGATTGATCGTCTTCAACATAACTTGCCTCCGGTTGCCATGAGCTGCGACCTGCGTTGCAATCATGGCGCGAGCGAACCTGCAGCATAATCCTTGCCATGATTCTATTGTCTCCTCGTCTCATTGTCACGAAATGTTACTCCTGTTTTTATCTGCTGCTCATCTTATTCATCATGTTGAGGCATTGATTTCTTACTATACAACAACATTTTATTTGAGTGTTTGTCAATTGAAATCCAGGATGCCACGATATATGGTCCTTACTGGGACTTTTTTAGTAGTAGTACCTATTTACATGCATTTATTCTGCGTGATTATATTGAATTCTCAAACCTGCATGCCTACTACCTATCAGTCTTTTGCATTAACTCGATCTGATTCTTTCACGCTTTAGTAATGGTACTGCTACGAGGCTTCGACATTCACAGTGCTTTTGCATCAATACGTGCTTGTACATGTACTCACATTTCTGTCATCGCCAGTAAATGGTGCTGCAAGTACTTGCTTGATAGCAAATCTCTAGCCATTATAGATTGTATATATCGATTGTTCGTACACCTCGCCTCTTTCCGTTAATTTATGGCCTGCAATTGTTGCTGTCTGAATTTATGGAGAAGCAAGCTAGAGCTACGAGTACTTACTTTCCTCTATGGAGATCTGACGGCCTTGATGGAGCAATATAACTCGGAAGATTCTTCTGCTCTGCACACTGATAGTATATGTATATGGACAATATAGATATGACACTTGCTTTTCTTTGCCATCTTGCTTGGCTGATTTTCTATGTTGGTTGCAAAACTCCAGTAATAATTGTGTGCTTTCTACATAGTGAAACAAATGTCCGAGAAAAGTGTAGCATAGCAAAATGTCACCAGCCAAACCATCTTTAGTTACTGCACCCAAATCACTAGCAACATTTACTCCATATATATGCTTCTGTTGGACTGTTTATTTGTTTGTCTACACACTCAGGCCTTCTCCAATGGCTAGAAAGCTATCTAAAAGACAACTCTTCCAATGATCTAACTCTTAGCAAATAGCTCATAATAAAAATGACTTCACATGCCATTCTTACTAGATATTGAAGTGTGTGCAAGAGACTGAGATAGCTTTTATCTTCCCTCTATTAAAAATTATATAAGTTAGCTTATAAATAGTTATTAGAGGAAGCCTCAATAGAAGTAGAAAGACTGAATACGCAGCTAACAGCCTAGGAGGCTAGGACTGTGAGAGTAGGTATCAAGCCTGGCTCCAAAGGCACTTGTTAGCTAGAAAGAACTTGACAATTAATCACACATTGCTTAGAAAGACTATCTTAGGCTTAATTGATGTTGTTAGCATGTTAGTCGTACAGTGTATGCCTTGTTCCTTTGTTAATTATTGCCATGGTGGGAAGGTTGACACCTAACCACTGCTACTGCTACTCCCCTTTTCTCTTTCAGAGCTTCAAAGTTCAAAGAGAGGGTAGCATCATGTTGCTTTAGTCAGAAGAAAGTCATACATATCCCTACTGTTCTTTCAGTTGGGATCAACTTAATGATACCATGCCTTCGATCTATCCAAGCAAGTTGAATTGCCCTGCTTATGGGCTTATGGTCTCTGAACGGTGGATCCTATGCTCCTGGGGTCCCACTGTCGGTGACAATATGCACTACAGAAGGATATATAGAAATTAGAGAATTCAGGAGTATTATATCTGTGCTCCTCAGGGCATGGACCATGCATGTAAGGGGTCATGGTCTCATGGATGGCTGAATGGAAACAGCACGAAAACATAAAATATTTTCAGAACTTTGCCGTTTGGACAGTAGTAGGGTTGGTGATACTTTGCGTTTGAGGTGGTTAAGCAGTTAACATGACGTTGTGATCATTTTTCTGCTTCTATTATTTCCCTAGATTCCCGCTACTTTGCCTTTGCCGGTTTGCCCTCCTTTTGACAGTTTCGTGTTGTGCTTCCGTTCATATGTACTAAATTTGTTATCCTCTAAATTTGATGAGCATTTTCCACTACTTCTTTTATGTGAAAACAGAAGCTTATATTCACTGGATAGCAGCAGGATTACATCCTTGCATAGCAAGTGCATTGTTACCTTATTGGTAGTTCTTGCTCATAAAAAATTGGAACCTGCAAAATTTATTCAGGTCTCCGGTGATCAGTGATGAATTTGTACTGAAAGTTAATATTAGAAAAACTGACCTAAAAAATTACGGCGCTTTTGCTCACACGGGAAAATACATGATTCTGACAGTGCTTTCTTCTCTAACAGGAAAATTATGTTTTTTTTATCACCAATTATTATAGGGAGTATCTAAAAACAACAATGAATCAAATGCATCCGTGAAAAATTAAAGATCGATTTTGACTGCCATATCACATATGCATGGTAAATTGATAATTAAACACCAAAAAACCTACTGCTAACCTTCAACCAAATTTATTGGGTACCCTGGTTTCTGCAAAGAATGTCGTTCCGCGAGCACCATCTGTTTGGGTCTCCAAGGAATGACGGTAACTAACCCATAGCTGTTATAAAAGGCAGAGATGCTTATGTACTCGTCCAATTTTTCGTTATGCCGTCTTCTGATTTCGTCTCTCTCTTGGCTACGCGCGTCACACAGATCGGCAATACTCCTTGGTCTCAGCGTCAGCGCACACCGCAAATTTGATTCGGTTCGGGATTTTTCCACGTCAGATTGGTTCCATCGCACGATCATAATTTTGTTTCAAATCAGGAATTTTCCCTCTCGTCGTCCATGGAAGCTCCGACGCGCCGCTCGCCCACTCACATAGGTTTCTCGCTTAAGGAGATGCCTCCTCACCCCTCAGTCCTCACGTTCATAGTATATCGGTTACTTTAATAATTATTTTCCATTATGCAACTGGGATGAATAAAATTTTTATAATTTTTTTGAACTCTCTCCATCCTAAAATACAAGGCGCAATAGCACTTAAAGTGTCTTTAGTGCTTTATTTTCATCATTAATTAGTTTTATAAGAAGATATTATCAAAGTTGTATATGCAAACTTCCATATTGTGTAAGGAGGCTAAAGTAAAATTTTCATAATTTTTTGATAGTTCTAAAGGGATAAACGATTAACCTTGTATATTTCTAAGGGTATTTTGGATATTTTTTAAAAAATTACTCAGCCTAATTGCATATTGTAGAACAATAGGTAAAGTGGTCGGTATGTTACGGAGAGTGCCAACGTTGGTGGTAAATTATTGAAGCGAGACAATATTCTGTCTATTAACAACCATGAGTCTAAGTAAATAGTCTTGTATATTCTTTCAGATGTCTTCTCCGGGCAGCAAGTGAGGGATGCATGTCAATGAATATAAGATCATTTCTCTGTTCTCAGATATTCCAGGCCGCCAATAGAAAAATCTCCCTGACACAAGATTGCTGGAAGGAATCTCGTTGTGATTGCACTATATTGTGAAAAGTATATTGAATTTAGGACATAGTTGTCTTTAGAAAAAAAAAGAGACGAGTCTCTTATTCTGGTCCATCTCAAATAGAGAGACATACTTGTTGTGGCCACATGACGATAATACTATAGTTGAATGATCAATTGGATGGAAGTATAGGTAGCTGAGGAACGTGAAACCCCAATATGTCATAATTATACTGTCGCAAAAAAAAATTATACTGGATTGAAAAGAAGCCCTTGCAATCGGTAACCCGAGATGTAATCTTCGGCTTAATCTTGTTAACAAATATTGTTCTTCAGTGTTGTTGTAACATTTGTTTACTGATGTCAATTTCAATGCTGATTTACAACTAACCAACATGAAGCGGTGTAGATTCCATGAGGACTTTGGTCCGTTGATATAGTTCACAATCACCTTAATTAGTTTTGAAACTACTACATTTGAATTAATAAAAATATTCTAGTCCAGCAAGTAACCTTTCTAGGATGGTGTCAACCAATTTTTCGTGTTATATGTATAGTAGAATTCTCAATGAATTTCGATATGTATATTCTTTAAAACTTGTGTGAAGTTTTTGGTTATTCAAACATATATAAGGGTTATGATTGTTTAGTAACAAAACCCCTAAGGGCCCTCTTGAATCACAGGATTGCGAAAACTAAAAAATAGAAAAAACCAAAAGAGTTTCATAGGAATATAAGTGCAAAATACATAAAATAATCAATTATTTAGACCATAGAAAAAACACAGAAATTTGATTTGAGAGATACTCAAAGGAATTTTTCCATGTGATTCCTCCAAAAACTTGCAAGCAACAATTCATTCGATAGGAATTTCGTATGATTCAATCCTTTATTTCAAAGGCTAGTTTAGAAAAAGTCCTATAGGATTGAAATCCTACAAAATTCTTATGATTTTTCTTCAAATCAAAGGGGCCTAAAACTGCACTAAAGCTATACATCTAAATTTCTTTGAAAAGGTTTCTTTGATTCTTGAGAGGCACCGAAAGATTTCAAGAACTATAGATGAGTTTTTCTTTTGTGGGGAAGCCTACACTAATTAACTACGAGAAGTATTAGGAGATAAATTTGAAATGGATAATTGGACGGATATTATGGACAATTGCTTACAGGATGAACTGAATATTGCATATTATTATAAAGCTAATAAATAACTTAGAACAAGTTGTATATCTAAGCAACATTGATATAGAAATATCTTCGAGAGCGTACTTTTGGAAGTGCGGGAAAAATAGTCCCCTTCATCTAAAAAGAACACAGCCTTTACAAATTAAAAATTAAAGTAAACACTGTTTCCAGAATGATTTCTTCTATGATTACGAATGATCTACCAAAAACTACGTTTGCCTGATAACAACACATCACCAACAAGGCAGCAAACATCAATTTGGAATTTTGGATATAGCAAGCAACAAGCTAGCTAGACCGGACAAGTTAGCAATGGGGCCAAACCTCTGCCTGCCCGCCGTTCGATCGAAGCCAGCCGCTGCATTATTCGCGTGCAGTGCAAAGCTCTGTAGCAACTGAATCATGGCGGACTCCTTCCTACCTGCCTTCCAAAGCTTTGCCACTCTGCATGCCGGAGTGATGGATTGAGTACAAGCTTGGTACTATGTGCCTAGTGGTGAACTGCCGATCCATCGAGCAATGTTTGCAACTTTGGGGCACATAATGATATACGATCATGTACTGATGTACCGAGTAAAACCATGGTCATGCCAGTACTTGACACCTGCTCATTTTGTTACCTTTAGCCCTGATAAGTACAGGGGAATCTACAATTACCTCTGTTTAATGCATATGTGTTAGACTGCATCATATGAATCTGTGATGTATAAACTACTCCTATAGTACAAAATTATGATGCAGTCATGCAGGCAATCAAGCAAAGCATATATATTAATAGATGCATTCTGTTAGTTTTTGTCATAAGGCTGGCAACCTCATTCTCTAAGAAGTAAGGCTGTCAATCTACTTCGTTGTTTGCTGGTTGAGTACAAATTGAGCATGCTTCACTGAAATCATGAATTGGTTCTTACAGAAAAAAAATTATGGAAGGCTTGTCCTTCACTCATCCACAACCGGAGCTTCTTTTCCTTTCCATGATAACAGTATGGGTCTCACATCTTTGTCTGACCGAGCGATCATAAACTGCTCTGTAATGTATATACATTATGTACTCCTTACAATTGAATTCCGGAACTCGACAAACACAAGACTCTTTGTAACTAATCTTATAATAGAAAGGCCATTGGTCAAACATTTGTTCCTAACATCAGCGAATCATTGTTAATCTAGGAAGGCCAAGACATTATAGGTATCTTCCTTTAGCATCTCTTTTTTTTTTCCTGTTGTTACCCACTCTATGCTGTTCTTCCATAGAAATTTTAACCTACCAGGATACCAGTAGCAGTAGCTTGAGAATTTTGCGTGATCTTTGTTATAGGACGATAGGCATATAAACGATAAAAAACAAAGATCAATCACAGAGGACATGAGATTTTAACGTGGAAAACCCTCTCAAGGTGGGAGAGAAAAAACCACGGGCGCCAGCCAGCAAAAGTCTTCACTATATCGGGGTGAGGTTACAACGTCGAACGGCGGCTTACAAGAGGTATAAATATCGGTATGTTCTTAGCAGTATCAAGATCCTTCATGTCAAACTCATTACTCAACAATTTCTTCAAAGTAGTGATTTCTTCCTTGCTCTTGGCAGCAATCAACATATCATCGACATATAACAGCAAGTATATAGGTGATCCATTAATAAATTTAATATACACACAGCTATCAAATTCAGACCTCTTAAAGCCATGTGACAACATAAATGAATCAAACATTTTATACCATTGACGAGGAAATTGTTTCAAACCATATAAAGATCTTTTCAACTTGCAAACATAATCCTTCTTACCAGGAACTATGAACCCTTCTAGCTGGTCCATGTATATCTCCTCCTCAAGCTCTCCATGCAAGAATGCCGTCTTCACGTCTAACTGCTCAAGCTTAAGATCATGCATAGCAACAATACTAAAGAAAGTACGAATCAAACTATGCTTTACCACTGAAGAGAACACATCATTATAATCAACACAACTAGTATAACTAGATTTAGATCATAATTCAACAATCTTTACAGAACAAGCTAAGAAACAAACATTTAAGTTTCATCCTGACAGGTAATTAACAGGTCCGATGGTAGGAATCATGGGCCATTTTTTATTTCTTAAATAGCATTTAATCAAACCTTTTCTTGAAGCAGTCTTAAAAAATGATATTTTCTCGAAGAACATGCATAGGAAACCACAATAATTTTTTTTAAAGGTGGGCAAAAACGTTGTGTCTTGTATATATGAATAGAGAAAGAGTAAAAACTATTTACATGATAGTTGAAAGGACCAGCCCGAAAAAAGAAACAAAGCTAGGTAATAGTATCTCCCAAAGAGTAAACTCCTTGAGCATAGCGGCTCCGGTCTTCACCTAGGCGACCGCTTCTTCTTTTATTTTCACTATGATTGAGGTTGTTGTAGGAGATTTGTTCCTGAAGATTCTCGTATTTTGCTCGCCCCAAAGCTCCCTGTTAACGAGAATGATGAGCGATTTTAGAGGTATTCTTAGGTTGTTTGGGATAGATATCACCCTGTGCTATAATTCTTGGACAGTGGTGCAGTCATCTCGTTGGTCAATGCGCAAGTCCAGACAGGTCCAACATTGGATCTCCATCCAGACCCTTTTGGTGACACTGCACTTAACAAGTAGATGGATCGGCGTTTCTCTGGAAGTGTGACGGAGTGGACAAAAAGTTTGGTTTTGCCACCCCTTCTTTTTAGCCTATCTCTGTTTTGAATGATCAACCATACAAAGAACTTGCATTTGGATGGTGCCTAGCACTTTCAAGTTGTTTGGTTGTAGGTCGTTCTTAGCGCTCCCATGAATTGCATATGGTAATTTTGTCATGTATTCCATTTTTGTTGTTAGCTTCTATAATATGGTGTCCCTTTTATCTGCAGTCAGAGGTTGACATGTTGTCGTAAATGCTTAGTCGCAGACATCTTTACTAGTTGGATGTCTTGGATCCAGGTATTACCGCTCAAGGCTTCCCTAACCGTCCTGTTTTTCCTCTAGGACGCTTCGTAGATAGCTGGTGCCAAGAGTCTTGAAGATTTGTTCTCCGAACAGAGCGAGAGTGCCAGAACTTGGCAATCTTTTCGTCTCCCACGGTGATGGTTGTTGCCACCGCAAAGAAATCTCTGTCCAACTGTCCAACTGGTCATTCATACCAAAGTCATTGTAGTTGTAACACCCTTACAAAGCCTATTAGGTCTAGAATTCCGAGGCTTCCTAGCTCTTTAGATCTACATACTTTTTCCAAATTGACTTTGTATTTTCCTTCCGAGAGCTCCTCCACGTGTCCAAAGAAACTTTCTTCTTGTCTTGTCCAAGGATTCAATGGTGTCGTGTGGCAACTTCAATGCAGTGAGGATAGATAGGTTGTGCCGTAAGCACTGGCTTTGTCAAAGCCATTCTTCCTATCGAATTAAAGAGCTTCCCTTGCAACGGGTCTAACCTTGCACGCCATTTGTCCATAAGTAGTTGGAGCACACCTTTTTAGTGCGCCACAACGAGCAATATATCTAAATATTTCATCGGGAACTGGATTGCTTGCTGGGAAAGCCCACGTTATACTCTAAAGGTCGACATTGGAGCATCTTATTCACGCAAATATGGCATTTTGCACATATTGGTTTATAATCTTGTGATTTCATCGAAGGGGCATAGAACCGTAGGGTGCAAGCAAGGTTTTACATGCCATTGTAACTTGGCGTGATAAGCCGCACCACCGGCGTACAATAAAGTTATAAAAACGTGACATTTGACCTCTGAGCGTCGATAGGAAATCTTGTTCCGTGGCTTTACCACAATGAGATACGGGGATTGTTTAGATCGTTGTCATCTTAAATCTTTTGGCCATGACAAAATTTGGTAAGTTGGTGATATTGCCAATTTTGGTAGCGTGAGTTCTTTTTGGTAATGTTTGGTTTGTTGTCCATAAACTTTATCGAAATTTATTAGCATTTGACACGCCTGTCTAGTTTTCGGCAAGTTGTCAAAATTTATGAACATTACCAATATTTGGTAATAAAATAAATGCATTTAACTTTTAGGCTTTACCAAATAGTGATATTTATTTTTTCTGTGTTTTAGAGTACAAATAGAAGATTTTTCTTTTTCTCTTGTGAAAGAGTAAAGACATCTGCAAGCCTGCAATGTTGAGTCGTTGTTGTTTGCCAACTCCACTGCATCCATCCATCATCCACATCCACAGCTGCGCCCTTCCTTCTCTCCAGGAGGACCAGGACCCATCAAAGGCAATCACCATGGCCATAAGTCGATGAGCTGAGAGAGGAGCCCAAGTGCCCAACCCTCTCCTTCTCCATTTCTCTCTCTCCTCTCCCCCGACAAGCACAGCGCTCGTCTTTTCCTTTCTTCCCCTTGCTCTTTTTCCCCTCACTCACACTGTGCGCGCCTGTGTGCTGTTGGTGTGGCCAGTACAATCCGTTCTCTTTATTCCCCCTCTGCCCTCTCCCCTTGTCTTGTTGCGTTGCCTTCGGTGATGGATCAAGAAACCTCACGAGAACCCCGCCGCTTTGGCCGTCTTGTGCGGCGCTAGCGGGTTCCGGTCGCCTTTGGATCGCCTCTCGCGATCGCATTGCGGCTGCGTTCTTTGATTTGTTTATTTTCTTTTGTCCGTCAAACGGTCAAAGGTTGGTTCTTGGAAGTGGGATTCGGAGCGGCGGGTTTTTTCGTTGGTAGATAGATATACTTCTATTTGTTTCTTGGAGGAGGAGGAGAAATTTCTCATCTTGGGGTGAGTTTGGGATTTTATCTTGGGCCGGCTGAATTGGTATCCTGTTGGATGTGATTTTATTTTGTTTTGATTAAAGTTGCGATTTTTTTATCTGGATTAGGTCTTTAGGAGCAATGGCGGGCGGCGGCGGGCAGTCGGCGATCGCGGGCGATGAGGGAGAAATCGAGCGCGGTGCCGCGTCGCCGGAGCGCGACGAGGAGGAGGAGGGAAGCCAGTACTACTCCGACGCGGAGGAGCACCAGTCCTGGGCGTCGCACTCGCGCCACAACTCCACCGCCTACGAGGACTACATCTCGACCTGCGCCTCCGCCCGCGCGAGCTCCTTCGACGGCGAGCATCGCCACCACCTGAGAAAGTCGTCATGCGTGTCGGAATGCTCGCTGGACGACGGCGACGACGTCGACCTGGAGGCCGGGCTGGGCGAGATCATCAAGGGCAGCCCCGAGAAGGCGGAGAAGAACTGCCGCATTTGCCACCTCGGCCTCGAGACCGCGGCGGCGGAGTCCGGCGCCGGCATCACGCTCGGATGCTCCTGCAAGGGCGACCTCTCCTACTCCCACCGGCAGTGTGCCGAGACTTGGTTCAAGATCAGAGGCAACAAGTAAGTTTCGACTAATTTAACTCAGTAATAATCCAGTCATGTTCACTCTCAGATACTACTGTTTGATTTGATGCAATGGTCGAACTTCATGTGTTAGGCTGTTAGCTCGGATGGATTGATGATTTAGTTCAGTTTGCTGGATAAGGTGATGCGTAAGAGGGAAGAAATCATGATTTGTTTCAGGGCATTTGGGTGCATGAACACATGGTTAAGGAATCTTAATAGGTGGCTGTGTTTTATTTTTCTTTGCTTTCTTAAGGCGGACAAAGGTAAAGGGGCAGATGGGAAGAAAAGCCAAAGCAGTGGATTAATTAGTACTAGTGTTGTAGGAATCGGGAAGGTTGAGATCATTGGAGAGGAGGATAAAGTCAGGATTCTTTCTTTCAATCTGCTTTTCTCTCAGATTCTCTACGGCATCTGGTTGCTCTGGAGTGTTGTGTTGACCTGACCATGTTTGTTTCTTGATAGATTGACATGGTCTGATACACTGATGCGCCACTCCACGTGGCATACCTCTTTTTTATTTATTTGATAGTGCAAGGGAGGTGTGATTGTGTCATCTTCCATTCTAAAAACATTTTTTTATGACATAATTGTAGTTAAGAAAGAAGAACCATAATGTGATCCACATAATCTCAGTGGTAAGAGGTTCCAACCTTGAAAGAGGGGCATTATCGAAGGATGGTGGTTGTAGAGAAATTTGGCTTTAAATGATAATGGGGATTAGTTGCTGGTAAAAGTGTAAAAAGCGCACTGGGCAATACAGACTAGTCTGCAAGAAAGTTTTTTTTATTGACACTTTGTTTCTCACAGAGATAGGCAGTGTAAACGGACACATTTGTATCTGTTTTGTTCTTTGCTTGTTTTTAAAGGTGAGAGTTTGCATGTATATAGTTGATAATGGTCAAGTTGCCTTAGCTTGATCACTAAAAGACATGTGCAAATTATTCACAAAATTTCCTGACTATTTCAGTTTAGTCTAATGAAATTAGTTCAACCATATAGTTACACTTCAGTTTAAACCAACTACTTCAATTGGAAATGGTGAACCTTGGCAGCTAGCTGATTTTGTAAAATTGTCTTGATTCTATTTCTAGAGCCAAATTTCTTAAAATGAAATGGAAATCAGAGCTTGTTTGGTTGTAAAAAATATTCATTATCTAATAGTAGTATCAACTACTCCACAGTATTGCTTCAGATTGTGAAATGCAATAGTGAGCCCTGAATTTCTTACGCCGCATCCATGTTGAGAAGGATAGAGTAAATTCTGGTCACTGCATTTGTTTGCAATTCTTGGATCTTTCTGGGCAATTGGTCATTTTTTAGTTTTAGCTCCTGGCCTTTTTCCCATTTTCAGAATAGGTAAACATTGCAATAATTCTAACAAATACATCTATACTTACTGAAGATACTCAGAACATGCACCATATTTTTGCACATGCACATTCATTAGTCTGTCAGGATTAAATCTTTATTTACTTGCCTGAGTATTGGGATTGCATGATCATACTTGCACTACTGAAATGATTCTGCTTTTTGAATTTTTACTTGATAAGTTAATATAATGATGTCCTAACCTTTCCTACAACTGTAACACTCATTTTATCATAACTTGTCAGTTGGCTTCTGCAAATTCAGTAAAATAGAACTGCATGGACCTTAATAATTTCAATCCTACTTCAAGTGCAAAGGGGAGAGGTTTTGAATGCATTTAAACTAAATGATCTCTTTCTGTTGTCAGGATATGTGAAATCTGTAGCTCTACTGCATGCAATGTGGTAGGTCAAGGTGATTCAGAATCCACTGAGCAATGGAATGAATCGAATAGCACAGTACCTGTGCAAACACCACCAGCTGAAACTCAGAGATTTTGGCAAGGGCATCGGTTCCTGAACTTTCTTCTTGCTTGCATGGTTTTTGCCTTTGTCATCTCATGGCTCTTTCATTTCAATGTCCCGGGATGAGTCTCAAAACACATATGGTCCTCAATAAAAGATCCAATGCCATTACTACAAACATGTGGTTTAGATCCAGCAAATCTGAAGAACAGCCTGAGCCCTGAGATGAAGGAAAGTTATGAAGTACAAAAAAATATTCGTTGGGCCGTGTTGATCTTAACTGTGTCAATGTCAATTGTCTCTCGTTTCATAACGATCAAGATTGCCTTTAGACAAGAAACTGGAAGGACAATTTCCTCCCGTTTCCGTGAATGTTCTGGATGGAGGTGAAACAAAGAATGGAAGATGCCTTGCTCCGTCGCTAATGCTGTCATGGTTTTCAGGAAAATGCTTTGTAGCTTCCCAGGCAATTTTTTTTATCATTTATTCTGCTGATTTGGTAGTGTTATCTTGCAAGAGAAATTTGTGCTGAGTTTAGAAACATGTCGCCAAAAGAATAAAGAAATATTGTGAAGTGTTTAGGCTTATCTGTGTGCATGGAATTGTCAATTTCGTGAAATAATCCTGCAATGCCCCTGTGCTGAGTACTATAAGCGCTTGTTCAGGTTCAGATTATATTTAGGGAGAGAGGTACTGTAGTAGTAGTAACATGGAAATGGTTGGCCACGAAGGGACTTTTTGCGTTCAAAAATAAGCGGTCCATGTCAAGCTTGTACGTAGTACAGCTTTGAGACGAGAGACCGGATAACTCTTATTGAGCGTGCGATTCTCTGCGTGTCCGACAGGAACACGCAATAAAATTGGACGATACTTGCTGAACGTACTACATAGTAGGATACTTGCTGAACGTACTACATAGTAGGACCGTTCATCTTGGACCATTCATCTTGAAGTTGCACCGTGTGCTGCACCTGTACATGCCCAGGTATAAATTAAACGGGTTACTGGGAAATATTGAAACGCCATATGATCATATATTCATATCTCGACGGTGAAGAAATTTTACCTTTTAACAGCGTGAACTCGGTCCATCGGATTAGGCCACTTGATGGAGGTTTTTCTTCTATAGAACCACAATGAATCATTTTCTTTCATTAGAGCATCTGCAATGTTGGTTTTAGAAGAGGTCTCATATGAGAGAGAAATGCATAGGAATAACTCCATACACTGCAGGAATTTTTATGGGGTCCCAAAGAAGCAGGGGTACCAGCACAGCACCGAATCACAAGGAGAGAGAATATGACATGACAGACCCACCTGTAAGAGAAACACATCAACACATCACTGTTTTTTTCAATCACGCGGGCCCTATAGATAAACTTTTACAGGTTCTATACAATGCAGATTTTAGCACACAAATTCCCATGACGTGGGTCCCACCCATAGCACCTCCTCCCTCCCAAAACGTTGGCCATGCTCTTAGTCTTTACCTAGTTCTAACCCTAGTTCCGTATATGTTTGTTGATGTACGTTGCAAGATGTTCGTCTTGTGATAGTAGTTTCTCCCATAAATCTCCGGTTTTCCACGAAATAAGTACTTGTCGCCAAATCGATCTAAATCGGCTTACAAACTAGTTTGATCTATGCAATCCATCCGATTTAGCTCATTTAGCTAATTTTGACAATTCTGTAAAAATCTAGATCACCGCAATTCTTTAGTACATTTGTTGGGAAAAAAATGTCAACAGAAATACGTACCGTATGTTGGGTGTACAGTCAAGTACGATCACCTCTAGATCGTATAATTAACCGCTAACAACACTTATCCCCTTCTTTTCACAAAAAAAAATGCTTCTACCCTTTAATAGTTGTCCCATAAAGAGGGTAATACTAAAATACTACTTACTTTACCGATAATATCTTGTGTTAACTTTTAATCATCACTTATTTAGCAGGGGTAGTTGTGTTCTTCCCACTTCCAAGTATTTAAAAAGGCACATCAATTTGCCTTTTTAACCCAAAGGTTATGTTTTTGGAATATGATCCTTTGTAGTAACTGCAAATAAACTGTGCCACCGACGTGTGGGCACATCACTCTTCGGGTCTACAAGTCACGATTAACAATACTATAGAGGAGGATCATGTTCCGCATTCTTTGCAGAAAAATCCATCCCGTAGATGTCGTAGACGTCCTACATAAATTCCTAATCATATATAATATAAAGATGCTTAAACACTTCCATGGGATATATCTTAATTAATACCGTCTCTCCAGTTTGATAATACTTGACGTTTTAAATTATATTGGCCTATAAATAACTTTGTAAATATTTATTTTAGCAATATGAAGACCACCTGTATAGATTAATCTTGAAAAGTACTTTAACAAAATCCTATATTTATTGATATTTATATTATAATAAAAGAAATAGTCAAAGTTATTTTTTAAAGTCATGTCCTTACCCAAAACGTTAGTTATTTTGGAACCAGAGCTAGTATGCCATTGGTAGTTTAATTATTTCCTTATTTAAGGCTGTCTCACACGTTACTCCAATATGGGTTGAGACTCTCACGCGTTGGTGAAATACGAGCTGCAAAAATGACGGATACCACTCAAAACTCCACCCAGGTCGCTGTCTCGGCCTTAGGCAGCCGGACACACCATCGTGCAAAGGGTTACGGCCCTGACGGCTGCGCCCATACGTCGCCGTTCGCGGGACGTCGCGCAGGCACGTGCTGTCCCGCTCCGCCCGCGCTCGCTTCTCCGTGCGCGCCCGTGCACCATCGCGTGAGCACGTCGTGTGGGCGACTGGCGAAACGCACGGCGGCAAGAAGCAGGCAAGCGTCCGGGCACCTACAGCTGAGCCGATTTACGAATGGATGAAAATGCATCGACAGTTCATGATTAAGCTGGCCAATATGTACAGCACTGTTTAATTCGGAATAAGGACAGCGATTCCAGCGAGATTCTGATTCCTGAATACTCCAGTGTCTGTCAACGATGATTATACTTGATTAGAGCACCAAATCGTATCCATTCATTTCATTTCTTCGTTCGTTCATCTGTGACCATGCTATGAGTGGGAAGAGTAGAATCGACAATAACCATTTGTAATGCTGCTGCTGCCACTGGAATCTTGCTTCAGAATGCACTACGCAGATGGACCAGGCGGTTGTTCTCAATTCCCCAGAGGATTCTCCTCGTGGGGCGACGTCAAGACAAACAAACTCCCGGTGAAAAGCAGATGCCGCTCATGTACCACCATTGACAGCAGCGTCGGAGAGCGTGCTGTGGGTGTGATTGCTGTCTTCGTCGTGCCTCCCGTTCATCTGCGCGCGCTGTCGCTGAAATGATAGAAACAGACCCGTCAGAAAAAAAAGAAGTGCAAAGTGATAGGTCCAGTAAGGAAGGACCGTTTGTTCCAGTATGCCTAGGTGGCTATACCAATCAAGATCGAGGTTTGTTTTAATTACTTGTGATCAAACTCTAGTCTGGAGGATTACTGTGAGCTTAAGCTACAGCAGGTATGTTCATCTGAATTGAGAGAACAAGAGGAAGACGGCACTACTACTAGGAATGTAAACTCTACAATACCCGATCAGTAGGATCCCCATGGTTTCCATTTAGTAACTTGTGGAACTCTTCCTTCAGTCTGCTGTCTTTCTCCTCCTTCAACCTGCCATCCTTTTCCCTGGTGCTCAATGGAAGCAAAGGTGCTCCATTTGTACGATCCGGCATTTCTGCACAAATATCAACAAAGCTTGTTACAAAGTGCCTACTACAACGGAAAGCCTCGTCGATATGCAAGGTGACATAAAAATAGAACCTGCTAGTTTGCTGTCCACGAAGAATACAACTAAATTAACAGTATACCTGCAAGGGAAAAGTGTGTTAAAAAAGTAGTGGCCAATACAACAACCAATAAGGAAGTGCTAGAAAAGAGTTAACATACCAAGCAACTACAACATCCACGGAGTAGTGTTTACGAGAAGCAATTATAAGAAGGCTCTGAATTATAGCCATGAACCAAGCAAGAAGCTTAATAAACCTGTAACAAATATCCCATAGTTGAATTTAGTTCATGAATACCTTCAGATGTGCTTAATAATCATTGGTAAGAACATACCTTTTTGAGCCATATTTGTGGTATGTTCGAACAAAAACAAGTGTAAAGATCATGTGAGACGAAAATATCAGATCACCACAGCCAAACAGCACTCCTCGAGGAACTGTAAAGAAACACAAAGTTCTGTATGATCAGCCAAATTTACATGTGCAGCTGTCAGACCAACAAAAGAGACTTACAGTTAATCAGGAGCACTTCAAATACATTGTTGGGTGGTGGAAGGGTGGCCAACTTTGAGCCCTATAAAAGTGAAGCTATTAAATGAGTGTGGAAAGGAGTAATTGACAATTTGACAGGTCCTGATGTTTTCACAAGTCCAAGTCCAAATGAAGTGCAAAAGTGCATGTTAATTTGACTAAAACTAAAAAAAGGCACCTCACGACAATGGTAGTTTGGACCCGGAAGCTGGGTGGAATAGAATGTAATGATCCTTAAAACCTGTGAAGCCTGGAGAAGCAATTTTCAGTTACTTTCCAGTGGCATGAATATCAATGGAAAATAGGAAGAATGCACTCACAACTAAAAAAGCTAGCACCCGGAGCCAGATTAGGACAGTGTAGAATCGTTTGCTATGATAAATAAAAGGATGAAAAGTCCACTGCACATAAAGATACTTGTAAGACCCAATATGATAAGTAACAACATAAAAAAAAGGAACCACATAAAGAAATGTAAAAGAAAGAACCACAAAATTTAATATGTCATGACCAGGCAATACATTTGACACCTTGTTGTATCAAAAAGGAAAAGTAACACAGCACAACTATTACTTATTTATGCTTTGTAGGTGTTCCTATCTGGATGGTCTAGTTTTTCTTGAGTATACAAAGGTAATCCGTTATCAATATAACAAATGAAATAAAGATGCATGCATATAAGCTGAGTAGAATTGGTCATGAAAATTATGTCATAGAGTACAAGAAAACATACCAAAACAAAGGAGACGAAGATGGAAGTAAATATGCTCTCACTAAGATAACCCCTGTCTTGCCCAAGTTCCTGAAAGGAAAAGGTCACAAATCCTATTTTATATTTGCAGCAAATTCATTGATAGCTAAAATGATAAGTGATTTACTTACTGGAAGGGCCATAAACCCAAGGTCCTGCAGAAGTGGACCAGGTCGATGCAAGTAATGTACTCCTCGAGCAGCCAGCCCATGAACATACTATTTATATAGGCAAAATATTGTATGAATCTCCAAAGTTACCCATTAATCAACTGACAGACACAGAAGAATAAGTAATCCTAAGCTAAATGCATAAAAAACGTGAATTGGGCACAGGAAATTTCCATGACACTGAAAAAGGGAACATGTGAATAGATAGCAAACAATATTGATCTGTCAGAACTAGTTTTTCCTATGAAAATAGTGACTAACAAAAAGAAATTAGGAATTGTGTAATTCTAAAAATGTGTGAACTTATTGCCTGATATTGTCAATCATGATACTGTGAGTTTGCAAGTCATAAATCATTAGACTTGAGTGCGCATTGGAGATATATGTTTAAGGTTCCATGAAAGGGTACATACCTATCCGAGAATCATAAGAAAACCACTAATGTATGAAGGTAATACAAACTTCAGTGAGTGATAGAACAGAAGACACTAACTACTATCAGAGAGACTGCACAACAACCAAAACCAATTGGATTGAATAGCATCAAAAATAGCTCTCAGGAACTTTAATTGTCGCAGATGAAGTTCACTGCACCAAGAATGGCATCATATTGTTTTTTATGCTAATTACTTGTCTAGACCAAAAAAAAAACTCTTTTGGAAGGTTAATTCACAGCTGTAAGAGCATACCTATGCAATTTGTCAACACAACAGCAAAATTTTATAACACTGCGGAGATAATTTGGATAAAGCAACCACAGCAAAACACCAAGGGAACATTCACATTCACATTATGCATAGTTTAGTAGTATTCTTCAATGCATGATATGATAGTTAATTCAATATACTGTTTAAAGAAACAAACATCGAAATTAATTTTGAAAAATAAAACAATAGGCATAGATTAAACATGCCTCAGAAAGAGGGAAGCAGAATTGTTTATAAATAAAAAAATATCAATTGGCACAGAAGGCGACAATTTCACCTCCACAATGCGACATGTACCACATAAGAGTGCGGCTCAAGTCAACAAACATTTGAACAAAAGTGTTTACCCGCTAATTTTTCTTATAATACTTGCCAGTGAATTATTCATGCAATGCATAGTTGCATACAACAGGTGAGCTTGCCATATTATACCATTCTATTGCTATGTCAAAACCAAAAGGGCAATCTGTTTCAGGCTATCTTTCCTTCAAAGAGCAGCCCTTTCTTGTGTGCTGAATCCCTGCTCAGCAACACAGCCTACATAATGCAGTCCAATATACAACACAAAAATTAATAAATGCTTCATGCCTACAAATTTAGCTATTACAGGTCTTGCAAAGCATATCGATTCCATCAAACAATCCCAAGGCCCTTGCTTGACACAAACTAATCGCATGGCTACACAAAACCCTAAAAATGGCAACATTGGCAGCAATAACTGAATACAAATCGCGTTGCAAGAGGGACCATATTTGGCAACCTCGCATTAACACTCCACTAAAAATCCGTAACGCGCCACACTCCAATAACCACTACACGCGCGAAATCAGTAATTCCACACACGACCAGAAAAGAAAAAACTGACGAGCTCACCTGAAACACAACTCCGGCGAGGAGCAGTCCCCACTTCTCCCGCAGAAGCGCAATCTCCACCGACGTCTCCGTAGTCACCTTCCTCCATACCTACACAAACCAAAAAACAAAATTGCAAATTCGCACCTCGCAATCGAAATAAACCACACCGAGGTATCACAAGAAAAGCATAGCCCAAAATCGAATTGGGGAAAAAAAGGGAAGACCTTGGAAGCCTCCCGCGCTATGTAAATCGTCATGGCCGCACCCCGCCGCGCGACCCCTGCTCCCGCCCCGACCGCTGCAGCTCTTACTGGGCGACGACGCGATCACGTCCATGCTCCGATCCGCACATCACGCCTCGGCCCGCCGCATCCCCTCGCGGGATCGCCGCTCGCCCGCCCCACGGAGTAGACCACGCCGACAGCTTGGTCAATCAACTGTTTCCACCAATTTGGCTCCGGTCCGCGACCGGCTGCGGACGGGAGAAGAGGACGAAGGCAGCTAGCTCCCCCCCGGGTTCGTTCCCCGCGGCGGCCACGCGGAAGCAACGCGGGTACGGGCGGCGGCGGCGGCGGCGGACGGCGGCGTGAGCACCGAGAGTTTAGACTTCGAGAGAGTTGGGGGAGTTGTGGAGAGATCGAGAAAACGAAAGAGGAGTGGAAGTAAGGAGATTGAGAATACCGGAGAGTGGAGGGGGTTATATGAAAAATAAGTGTTCGGCCGTTGCCGTCATGGAGGCGAGCACGAAGGTCGTGGGGATTTTAACCGAACCTTTTGGCAGGGGAGGCAGGGATGCCGTTTGATCTGGAAGTTGTGAAGCGAAACACATGAACTTTGAGCTGGTAAAAGTAAGATTTTAGTTAAGATTCTAATTTCGCATTTGAAAGTACGATTGGTTGAGTTTTTATGCGCGCCTACAGCTTATGATCTGAGTTTAAAAACAACCCACCAGACGACTAAAAATTAACATATTAAAGGTAGAAAATAGCCTTAAATACATCGTTAGTCTGATAGGAAAAGTAATTTTTTTTCTTGCTAAACTTGTACTAACACTAACATGGCATCGTAATCTGGATGTTTTGTAACTTCCATCTAAGTAAAAAAAACTGAATGGTTGAGATTTTTGTTCGTAAGTATCTAGTAAAAAAAATTTAGTATATGTTGCAGAGTTCGTCCAATAAATCCAAATTATAACCGTAATGATTGATAGATATAATTGATGCATTATGCAAATAAATTTATAGTTCTATATTAAAATATTATCCAAAATCTATTGTATACAAATTAAAGTTGTGGTTATGCTAATGAAGCTGAGAGTTGTATATCGAATCTAATTCTGATTTCTAGTTGTAATACATAATTACAACGTATTTACAGTTTACGGAAATCTAGAAGCTAGGAATTTGAATAAAAAAACGAATTCTGTCTTTTAATCTTATATTGTGCAAAATTGTAAAGAAAAAACATTTATAGCGTTAAGTTACAAGAAACCTCGAGTTTAGATCCGGCTTACATGTCGAAGAACTACCCCGTGTCAACACATTGCACACGCCATAAAAACAAACAAAAGCACCGGGGTGAACCGGACTAACTTCTCAGTTGAGAGGATCCAGATGCAAACCTCCTGGTCTAGTGGAGTTGGCAGTTGCACGAGGCCCCACGGCGATTGTAGAGGTCCAGATCAAATACCCTGTCATTGTTGCTGCGGATACCGACCTAAGCGACGGAGTGGCCGGATCATGCTACATTGCTACTACGTGACAAGTCAGTGCTACCTTCTCAGTTCTCACAAAGAGACATGTTCGTGCTTGCGTATTTAATACCGTATGTCTGTCACATGCAGTGATTCACAGCAGGGTCATCAATACATACATACTATAGCACAGTGTAGCATCTCCTCGCAGTTGTAGCATACTGACCTGTGATGATACTATTTTCGCTTGTAGCTTACTATATAGTAATACATTGCCAAAAGAAAATATTGGTACTAATTGTTTTTGTTATGGAGGCATGGACCTTAATTAGTCTGCACGGAAGTAATGTGTTGCTTGCAGTACATATAAACACGCATTTGTTGACTTAAAGCATGTATCACTTGAGTGCATGATCTGCTAGTTGTGCAACTGCAACATGCAGATGCAAGCCTATTGGCTATCTATGGCGATTTAGAGTATGTTGATGGCTAAAATTGGCTCACTGTATATTTGCGTGCGCCAACGGAGTGTTCGATGATTGTTGCACGGCACGATGAGAGATGAGATTCTTATGTTCGATGGTTTAAGGGTTATACAAACGGAAGATTAATTGGTTTGTTTGCTGTATATTTGCTGGGGTATAAGGACCACTAGGAATCTTGAATCTCTCGCAAGAACAAGTGACATGTTAGGTTGTTCTCTGACACGTTAGCTTCCAGTGGAAAATCAGCTGTGACAGTCAGGATAGAGGTAGTTGAGACAACGCTGTAACAAATTTTTTTGTCACGTCATGTAAAGACAACGTATGAGACAGTGTCTATAATAAACTGTCTGTTACGCTGTATGTATAGAAGTGTATGTCCTTAAAAATAGAATCAATAAAGGCATAAAAAATAATCATGTATGAAACAGCCGTGCTATAATGATGAAATTACTTACAGCTGCTGTCTCTTAAACCGTTTGCAAAATAACATACAACTTCTCTCTCCTCAATCTCTCTCTTCCACGTAGATAAAATCATACATGATACTTTTTACTTACGGCATAAATTCACCATTGGGCATGTCCTAAATGCGAGAGTTAACCATGTGATGTTGAAATACTGCGATGCCGTGGCAAAAAGGCAGCTTTGATTCGTGCCAACAAACCCCTGGCCAATTGGCCATATCCCATGTTGCCATGTGTATCTTGGTTCGTCAACAAAGCCAATACTGCAATAATGAATTTTGCTGAGCGTGCTTGCGCAATAATCCCAGTATGTTTTTGGAAATCAACATGTTTTAAGCTTAGACCTGACAGAGGATACCGTGTTCAGCTGCATTTGTATTAAGTATTTACTACTCCAGTTCTTCCTTCTATTTTTTTCAGCATTGGAAAGGACGAGACTATCAGAGAGTGTCAAATGCCTATTTGTTTCCACACTCGAAAGGGCGAGAGTATCAGAGAGTGCAAAATTGCCCACCCAACACGCCACACTATTTCGAAGAAAAGAAAGTATCATGTATTCTGTCTTTCTATGCGTATTTTAACATATTGTTGCTTGGTAAAATGATTAAAAAGTTGAAGAGTGAGAAAAGGTATAACGAAAAATCGTTTTTGATGTTATGATCGATGACAATGAAATGCAGTTAGATAAAGGAGAAAGGAAACTTCAAGAAGCAAGAGGTCAGCTTATGAAGTTGTCTGCCTAATTCGAACAATCCTTTACCAGTACTCCAACATTACCTAGTCAGCTAATAGATAGCCACAGCCGCCAACATTCCATCAAACGCCATGCTCTCTTTTTCGCCGGGCCAAACGGCGTGCTTTTCTCGCCTGACAAAGTGGTTAATGCCCAATCGACTGTGGTCAATCGAGCTTCGCACAGAAAAAATCCTATCTCAAGGGTCACAACAACGCCCGCATCGCTCCGCTCGGGAGCGACACGGGTAGTGAAATGCAGCTCAATCATCGTCTTTTCTTTCACCCTCTCTCAACCTCGTTCAGGGGCGGAGCTAGAAAATTAGATCGCCGGTGTCATCGGTGTCAAAGTACACTAATTTTGATTGCTATATAGTACTATATACATTGGCTAAGCAATTTATCTATGTATTTCGTCGAAGATCGTCGGGGTCGCCTGACCCCGATGAGAGTACTGTAGCTCCGCCCCTGACCTCGTTGCCGTCTGAGTAGCTATCGTCAAAGCCGCGTGGTTGCAACAACAACATCGACAGGGCTCCTCTCCCTTGCTCTTGCCACAATGGCCGGGACGTCATCGAGACCTGGAACTTCTTGGCGAGCTGGGGGCGGCAAGTGGTGGGCAGCGGCGGGCGGATCCGGTGCCATCATCGCCGGACCGCAAAGATGGTGGCAGTGGTGGCGCAGGCAACTAGGAGCAATGTGGGGGAAGGGCGGCCTAGCCTAGGCAGCACTAGTGCACCATCGATGACCAGATCCGCCTCTGACTGCCCTAGATCCGTGCGACGGCGGTGGCTGGGCGACCAGCAGGCGAGGCGGTGTTGTGGGTGCAAAAGCGGCACGGTGGCGGCATGGCGCAAAGGCTCAGAGTCACAATGGTGCAGGGACGGAGGTGCAGGAGCTTGCTCTACTGGTCGGGCTCTTTGACGAAGGTAGTGGTGGCCTGGACAACACACGGTGGTGTTGGCCATTGCCGCGAGTGGCAATGGCATCGGCGCCGGCTTGGAGTGGGGATTTTGGCGGCGACTAGGATCCTAGAATCATCGGCCAACCACATTAAACCAAACTTGAAGGTGACGACAGCAGTACGGTAGGAGGACATTGTGGTGCCAATCAAGCAGCCGGTGATGACGACGGTTCGCAGGGTCGCGGAGGCGGCGGCGAAGCTACCACGACTTGCCATGGGTCCGATGACAACTTTGTCCTCTCAAACGATAGTTTTAGTTTTCTTGGTGATGAAGGCTGGATCGGAGAGTCAGAAAGGAGGGGGAGTCGAAGTGCTCGGCGGGAGAGGCCCATGGGGCCTTACCATGTGGGAGGAAGCGACGCGGCTGACAGAAGCTGTGGGAGGCCAAGGTAGGGCAACTGTGTCTGAGGTAGGAACGAGACGAAAGCAATGCAGTCTGGCAAACCAAGGCGGCACGATGGTAGCTGGACCGAGCGGGAGACGATGACAGTGAAAGGTTTCGATGGGGTGAATAGATGCCACCTAATTAAAACATGAAATTCACTTTGCAGCGGAATCAATACAACCGAAACTTCCGGTCGATCGAATGTTTCAGTCCTTGGCGTCAGAGCTTCTGGTTCAACAGAAAGTTTTCTCACGAGAAAGAAAACACAATCAATGAATCTCAATCAGTTTTCATTAGCACCCGATACCTATCGTCTTTTCATGTCATACCCTGATTGTAGTCGATAGCATGTAGCTTATTGTTTATCTGATTATTTGGATCTACATTTAACATGCAGTCGATTGATTATCAATATCTTATCGGCATCGGCTAGAAGTACACCATTATTGGCCGTTCAGCCGATCGACTCCTGAATCAACACATCGACATCAGCTAGAGGCGCTATTTCACGTTGGCTCGTCAACTGATAGGCCCCTTGGTGAATGGTGACCAGTGTACAATCTTGCCAGTTACATGATTAAACTGACTAGCACACCCACAACCATAATCTTTATGACCTGCATTGGAGCTAAGCATATCTCTTCGTGTGACGCACAAAGACAATTTTTGTGTTAACACTTTCATATGCATACGTGTGTCCGGTCGAACAATGGTTTGTTCAATAGGGGCGTGTCGTACTCTCACGGTTTGACAGGTTACCCTATGGAAACATAGGAAACACAGAAGTTCGATAGAATGCTAATTTTACAATTTCAACCAACAGACTTTTTTTTTCATAATTTGCTAATAAAATTGTATTATTTCTTAAAAAATCTCAAAACCAATATCTGGAAAAAAAAAAGAACACCGGACCACCTCCCTAACATATACCCATATCCACTCCCAAATCCCTGTAAAAAATTCCACTCCCAATTCATTGGGACTCTCAATCCAAACGTACGATCGAGATAGATTACAAAGTTAGAGCCCCCAATAGCTTTACGTATGAGGGGAAATTATGGCGCTCGATTGCTACCGCCATTTCTTTGCCACTAGTGCCAAATCGTGGTTCATCACTCCTCCCGGACTCCATGCACAATATTTTTTGGATGCCCCGATCAAAATAAGTTTGGTTGGGGTACAATCAAAATAAGTTTAGAGACCCAAACCTTGTCAAGTCACGCATCCCCATAAAATATAGACAAAAATGTCCGAAGAAAACAAAATTAGGGCCCCTTTTAAACGTGGGATTTGAGAACTTAGGAATAGAAAAATATAATTTTGACTAGAATGTAAGCATAAAACAAAGAGAAGATAGACTTTTCAAAATACAATAGGAAAACAACATGAATTAAAAGAGATATAAATACCAAATGAAAGTTTACATGAGGTTAACTTCATGTTCATTTTCCTCCAAAACACTTTTTTTTTTAAGATTCCGTAGGAATTTCAAATGTGTCCCAATCCTTGGTTTCCAAGGGCAAAATGAAAAAAAAAACACACACACATATAAGATATAAATCCTACGTATTCCCCATGTATTCATACAATCCATAGGGGCTTTTAGCCTTTGTTGTTATTTCTGGGCCCGCTGGGCCGTGAAGACAGTAGGACTGTAGGAGCCTGTGATAAAATGTCCCAAACAAACAAAAGATTATTTAAAAATGGTCATCCTCCAATGGGCCTTTACCAGGGTAATAGAGCAGGAGTAAATAGCAGACAGGCCCAGCTCACCGTCAAGTCAGAAACCAGAATAACACGACACCGGCAATGGGCCAATGCTAGCACAAGGCAGTGAACCAGACCAGGCAGCACGCACGGAGGCTAGCTTTGCCAATAACTGCAGGCCACGCTAGACATGTCCCGTGCCGTGCCGTGCCCAAGGGGGAATGCATGATTTGAGTGTGGACTGTAGAGGCGTGCGCGTGCATGTACTGCGGAGCTGTGCCGTGCAGTTCACCCGCACGCCATGACACAAACTTTACATTTTGGTTTGCCGTTTTGTTTTTTTCTCTCGTACGATGTCCAGTGCAGAGACAATAACATACAACATGGAGAAACAAACGAGATACCCTGAAAACCACGGCAAAAACTAGCCATTGCTAACAGGCCTACTAACACTCTGGGCTTATGTGGATCGATGGGGCTTGTTCCATAGGGCTTGGGCCTGCAATAACAGTAACAGTGCAGTACGATGCTTCCAGCAATTAACAAACGGAACAAGCAGCCAATCTGCATGAGGATACGCGCGCACTCTACTCGATCGGAAGGAATCGAGCTAGCCGAGGCGTGAAGCAGACGCACCGATCCGATCCCTCGTGTAGCCCGAATCGAGACACGCGAGGCGCGTGTTTTCCGCCCCCGTCCGTGCGCGAGCGCGCGCGCGAGCGAGCGATTTAAACCCGCGACATATGCCGTCTCGGCAGAAATACGACAGCGACCTCGATCTGTTGGTGTCTTGGTGGCTTGCAGGTCTTGCACTCTATCACCTCCATATATTGGCCCCGCCGGCCGGCATGTGCGGCGTGGAGCGAGGAGCAATTGATCAGTTGCGTGCGTCTTGGCAATATGTAGTGTGTTTTTCTGCATCAATGATCAATCCAGCCCCAGTGTCGACTCGAAGCCGTCTTTTATTCAAGTGTAATGGGTGTCAGGCTCCGTGACAACCAGGAGAAGATTGCTGGATGGAGGCATGGAGCCCATCCGTTCCACCAATTTGCCATGGGCCCATGGTCCATCTCCATCCATCGAGCCACCATTAGTGCTTGCGGCGTTCGTCCATCGCCGGCAGCTTAGCTCCCGCTGGCAAGTAGTAGAGTGTCCTATTAATGTCGGCGCGGCTCGCCATGTTCTTCAACAGCAGATCGAAACAAGAAGCTAAGCGCACGGACGGAGAAAACCATGTTCGAAATGTATTGCCGCGGGCTCGATCGGGGTGACTATAGCGAGACAGGTTGGCCTCTCGGAGTTACACCCATCGGCAGAGTTGGATAGCAGTGCCGGTGGACCAGCTAGCCTGTTACTTGTGTCAAACGGTCAAACCTAATCGGAGAAAAAGGCTTCAAACAAACCCTTTTTGCACAGTAGACTCTAGCTATGGTCCCGCCAAGAGTGGAGTATTTTGTTACTGCACTAGTGACCACTTTCCTAGCCAAAGAAATCACCTTACGCTTACGCATAGATGTCTTTATAGAGGACCTGCGTGCATAGTATTTCTTTTTTAAGATAATGGTGTGCATTACGAACGAGACTGTAGCATAGTGGTTACAAGAGTCTTAGTAGCACCTGAGGTCCTGGGTTCGATTTCCCGTGAAAACGAATTTTTCAGGATTTAACAGCTTTGTGCTTTCAGTGATAAGTGACGTACCCGTTGATAGCGAGACGTCCGTGGTGAGTTCATCAATCTCAAGAATTTACTGGCTCAGTCTTCGAAAATGCCCATAGGGATAGGATTTGCGTGCGTGCGTTCTTAGACGTGAGTGTGCATGCGTTGTGAGTGTCTGCATTGTACTGTGCGTGGTGACTTCGTCAATCTTAAGAATTTGCCGGCCCAGTCTTCGAAGATGCTCATAAGGGTAGGGTTTACGTGCATGCGTTCTTAGAAGTGAGTGTGCGTGCGCTGTAAGTATCTGCGTTGTACTGCGTAATTCTTAAAAAAAAAGATAATCGTGTACATTATTGTATATGTCTATTAAGATAGGTAAAGTAACATAGCGAACTGTTTTCTATAGACATCTCACATGTCCGTATATAGTAATGCATGCACACATGACACATCAGTCCATATTAATTTTTAACAAGTTCAGAGTGGATATATTCCTATATTTTCTCTAGGGAAGAATTGATTTTACTATACTTCGTTCATACAAACCGAAAAAATCCTCAATACTATTTGTTGTTTATTGATTTTCAGTCTAGTCTTCACGTTTGCGATTCTCCTGCTACGACAATAGACGGCTATTAAAGACTGTATAACTGATTTTTTATAGGCTTTGTGCATCTCCTCTTTTAAGGATATATTGTAACATACATATTGGATTGTGAGGCTTTCTATTTACTCTTCTATTCTTCTATAGGACACATCGCTAAAGCTCCGTTAGATACTGCTATTGGTGTCTTTCAATGTTATATTGGGATTCCAACTCTACATTTGGCTTAAAATTTCTATACAAAACTTTACCACTAAATTTGGGTATCAATAGCGTAGTAGGGTCGGCAGCAGAGGGAGACCCGACCCCTTATTTATGAAAGGTCATTATATTGATAATGACCTGGTTTTTTTAAGAAAGCCAAACAGGTTCAAACAGACACACACACCCTTGTCGGGATTACCAGCTTACAAGCTAAACAAGTTTCAGGCACAGAGAGCCAAAGCAAAGCTGAAAAACAGATAGCAAACGACGGAATCCTTGTTGGATAAATTCAGAAAATTTCCAATTTGTGTGTTTTCTAATTTCTGAAATTAATTGGAAATTATATGAGTGAATGGGCCTACTTGTCATGCTGGTAGAGAAAATTAGATGGGTAAGTGTACAGGGAGAGGATGGTACGAGTCGTGGGGATCGATCCGGTTCCTGCGGCCACGACGTCCTACTTCTTGGCAAAGGCGTTGCCCGTCTCTTTCACAGTGCAGAACACAGGAGCCTAATTATTGATCTAATCCTCTTCCATAATCACCAGAGAGTTGATTTTTGCAGCAGACTTCCAACGCAGCCGTGCAGCAAGGCGGCAAGAGGGCACAAGCTGCTGCTCTGATCGCTGGCTACGTGTGTGTGCATACGCAGCCGGTGGTTTTGGTGATCTGCATCTCTTCGTCGCTCGCGTGTTCGCCTGGCCAGCGTGCACGTCCCTCGGCATCGCCGTGCTGCTCCTCCTAGGCCTCAAGTTCGTTGTCTCGGCTCGCCCCGAACAACGGATAGTGGTGTCGTATCTCCGGGGACTATACGCTTGGATCCCGTGGCTAGGCGGGGCGTAATTGTTCTCTGGGACAGCGACTTCGTCGTGCTTCACCACGCCTCTCAACGGTTTCGAGTACTGTTGATTTGTGAGAAAATTGATCCTTCTCTCTACTTATTATTTTTGTGTCTTGCTGATTGCTAGTAGTAAATTAATTATTGCTGGTGGTTGTTAGCTTGTTTATTGGAGTAAATTGAGAGCCATAGCTTGAAGTGTTTGACGTTGGCATGTCAAATTACGTTGCATCTTTTGTGATCATGCCAGCGGCATATATTTCCATATGGGAGTATTTAATTCATGTTTCTACCTTTCCATTTAATTTGGGAATTAATCTCATGTTTAAAATAAGCCTCCTAGCACTATGTTTCCAACAATCCTCAGATTTCTTTTGACAGATCCCCCTCCTGTGATAGGTTTTTCATCATCTTCCAGACTTCATCCGCGATCTCCAACAGCTTGGTTTTCGCCGGGTCTTTCTGCAGCAAGCTCCATCTCCGCAAGGATGCCAGCATCTTTGAAAGTGCCTGACATGGATTTTTAAGGATATTGTTGTTAAAAACTAAATCATTCCTTGTCAGCCGCAGGTTCCAGCCTATTGCAGCTAACAAAGTAATCAGGGGCCTCCTAACTTGTTTCTGGCCCGAATGCATAAGATGGAAAAATCAAAGAAATTTGTTGGTGAATTCGGCTAGTTCAGCACATCTCTGATCACACACCACATAAAACTCGCCAAACTGCATCTGAAGATGATGTGTTCTGACATTTCCATGACCCCACATAACTTGCATTCTTTCTCCCCTTCCCACTTCCTTTTATTTAGTTGTTCCGTGCAGGGCAATCTATCTCTTGTACTCATGAACAAGAAATATTTATGTTTCAAAGGTATTTTCCTGGACAATATCCATTGCATTTTATTGTCAATTACTCCCCCAAAAGAGATCGCTCGATACATGGATTTCGAGCTGTATCCCTTGTCTAATTCTCAAATCAGTTGACCCCTACTTTTTTTAGATAATGGATTAACCGGCCTTGACTTCAAAGAAGTTATAGCCACTTATTACATAGTTCATAAAAAATTTGACACAAGGGCTTAGACATGAAAGCCACAAAACAAAAAACATTGAGAAAATCAAAGAGCACTGACAGGAGACAAGCTTTATTCAATTTTATTGCTAAATCTTCAACCAAAGTACGCAAACACTTGCATAGCCAAAGTCTCCAGTTTTTGACATGCAATCAAAATGCATTCCTTATCCTCGTCATGCCTTTGTAGTTGTGCCCAGAACTGAAACCAGTATGTTATTCTGTAAAGTACCTGCAAATAGGATTTAGATATGGTCTTGTCAAACACCACCTCGTTCCTACTTAACCAAAGAGCCCAACAAATAGCAGATGCTCCTATTAACATCAATCTTTTAACATTTGCATTATAACCCGTCATCCAATTTCCACCCATGTCATCAATGTTATTTGGTGATCTCAATCCCAAATACATATAGACAATTCTCCATATGAATTTAGCATAATAACAATCAAAGAAAAGATGTTGGATAGATTCGTCATGTCCACAAAAACTACAATTCAAATTACCATGCCAATTCCTTTTTGCAAGATTGTCCTTTGTCAAAATCACTCCTTTAAACAAGTACCATAAAAATACTTTTATTTTCAAAGAAAGTTTTAGTTTCCCAATACCTCTATTCCTATCTATATGACCATCATTAATTACAGCCGAATACATAGACTGAACAGAAAATTGACCATTCTGATGCAAATTCGATCTATACACATCATTGCTATTGTTTAAGTTGACATGAAGAATATTTGCAACTAAATTATACCATTGCACCCTAATATTTCCAGTCAAAAATCTTCGAAAAGAAACATTAAGGGGAACAGTAGACATTACAGATGCAACAGAAGCACTCTTTTTGCGAACAATGTTATATAAAGATAGATATTACTGTTTAAAAGGTCTATTTCCAATCAAGTATCCTCCCAAAATCTAATTTGTGACCCATTATTCACCATGAATGAACCCAAAGCAAAAAAAACGTCTTTCACCTTTAAAAGACCTGTCCAAAAGTGGGAATCACCAGGTTTTTTGTCACACCAGTTATTGTCTGATTTACTAGGTACTTACGTTTAAGCATCTTTTGCCAAACTCCATCCTCATTTATAAGTTTAAACAACCATTTACTCAAAAGATAAATATTTTGAAGCTCCAAATTATGAATTCCTAGCCCCCTTTGTTCCTTCGGTTGACACAACATACTCCACTTAGCTAGTCTATACTTTTTCTTATGACTATCATTTTGCCAAAAGAAACGTGATCTATAAAAAGTCCATTTCTGAAAAACCCCTTTAGGGATCTCAAATAAGGAAGTCATAAACATCACTAAAGTTGACAAAACAGAATTAATTAAAACCAATCAACCTCTTACTGATAACAGTTTGCCTTTCCAACTACTAACCTTTTTTCCATTCTTTCCTTAATATGTTTCCAGTCAGAATTACTCAATTTTCTAAAATGCATCGGAATGCCTAGGTATCTCATTGGAAGATTACCTATCTTGCAACCAAAGAAATTAGAATATAAGTGCTCATCCTCCTTGGCTTGACCAAAACAAAAGAGTTCACTTTTATGAAAATTAATCTTAAGACCAAATAATTGAGCAAAAATATTTAGAATAAACTTTATATTTTTAGCCTTTTCAATATCATGGTCCATAAAAATTAAAGTATCATCCATATATTGTAAAATAGAAAGAACATCATCAATAAGATGTGGAACAACACCGACAACTTGTCCGTCATCCTTTGAGCGATTTATCAAAATAGCCAGCATATCAACCACTATATTAAAAAGAATAGGTGATAAAGGATCTCCTTGCCTCAACCCTTTTTTTGTTTGGAAATTAGGCCCTATTTGGTCATTAACTTTGATACCAACATGACCTCCTTGAATAAAAGAAACAACCCAATCACACCATTTTGATGAGAAACCTTTCATTCGCAAAGTTTATAGTACAAACAACCAATTAACTTTATCATATGATTTTTCAAAATCTATCTTAAAAATTACACCATTTTGCTTTTTCCTATGTAACTCATGCATAGTTTCGTGTAAAATGAAAACACCTTCCATAATATTTCTACTTGGAATAAAAGCAGTTTGTGTTGGACTTATGACATTCTGAGCTACTCCAACCAACCGATTAGTTGCTACTTTAGTAAAAAATAATTGTGCACTTAGGTAACAAAATAATTGTGCCAAAATTAAGGGAATGTAAAGGTAAAGTTCCATTATGAAATTGGTAAAATAAATCCATATGGTCAGCTTTAATTGTATCCCAAAAGATTTGATAAAACTCAGCTGGAAATCCATCTGGACCCGGAGCTTTGTTATGTTCCATTTGGAAAATAGCCTCTCTGACCTCATTTTCTGAAAAAGGTGCAGTTAGAAATTCATTTTGCAATTGCGATACTTGAGGAATATCATCCCTCCTACACTCATCTATACTTAGATGAGCAGCTTCCGGAGGACAAAAAGATTCTTATAGTAAGTAGTGATATGCTTTTTTCAAATTAGCATCACCCTTAATTATTTGATCCTCATGTTGCAACTGGAAAATTCTAGTTTTCCTATGTTTACTGCTAGCCACAAGTTGAAAGTACTTCATATTTAAATCACCTTCTAATTAATTTTTAACTTTAGATCTTTGATACCATTTAATCTCCTCGTCTCTCAACAAAAAAGCAAGACGAGAATTCAAAGCCTGTTTAATATCAAGTTCCTCCTGAGAAAGTAAAGCAATTTCTGTTTTTTTATCTAAACCGTTAAGCTTATCAAGCAACATTTTTTTCTCTTTTTTATTTGTACAACTAACATTTTTTTGCACAACCTCTCAAATGTTGTCTAAGCTTACGGATTTTAGCTTGCCATCTTTCCATAGGAGACATATCATAATTAACATCAGACCAAGTCTCCTTAACCATATCATGAAAGCCATCTCTTAACAACCATCCAAGTTCAAACTTGAACGAAGGTTGTTGAAAAATAGATGAAGCAGCATTAGTATTTAAAAGTAAAGGAGTATGGTCAGAAATATCTCTACTAAGTGCCACCACAGTCGATAAAGGAAATTTCTCTTCCCATTCTGTGGAGCACAAAATTCTGTCAAGTTTCTCAAAGGTAGGAACATTCATATTATTTGCCCAAGTAAATTTTCTTCCTGACAATTGTAATTCTCTTAGAGATAAAGCATCAATAATAGAATTAAACAAAAAGTCCATCTATCATTATAGTTGTCATTATTCTTGTCATTCGGACTCCTAAGAATATTATAATCACCCCCTATTAAAATAGGGATAGTCTCATGGTTATACAAGTTAACTAATTCAGTTAAAAATTTTTCCTTCAAATCAACTTATGCAGGACCATAAACCGAAACAAGAGCCCATTCAAAATTATCTTCCTTATTACGTAAATGGAATTTAATGAAAAACTCTCCATCTTCTATTGCTCCAATATCAAAAACTTGCAAATCAATTCACATCAACATCCTACCAGAACGTCCCCTAGGAGATTTGCAATGCCATAAAAACTCTTTACCAGCACAGAAGTTCTTAAGAAAAGAATCAGAGAACTCTTTCCTAACTGTCTCTAAAATAGCAATAAAATTAAGATCATGCTCCCTAGTCAAATATGAAATGAACCTATGTTTTTTTGGTCCTTAAACCCATTACTATTCCAAAAGATTCCTTTCATTTAGAAACAATTGGATTTTACCTAATCTACGTTTAATTTTAGTTTTAACTTTGCGAGAAGATTTCTTAGATTCGACGATATTTTTAAAATCACAGATGTGATCATTACTCGAATCCATTACCTCCTCCATTACATCAGCACACAACTCACTCAAAATTAAATGATCATCCTCTAACAATTCATCGTATGTCTCCACATCTATAGAATCATTTTTTTATTTTCTACCACATCATGAGAGACTAGATGATCATAATTGTTTAATTCAATTATAAAATCAGAACTATTCTCATTTATTAAAACACCCATATTATTAATTTTATGAACTAAATTATCAATTACTAAATTATCTGAAGAAAAAACATCACTTGGCTGACCTTTTGTAGAAGAAACCTCAAGGTTGCGAATAGCTTTAACCTTCTCGGTACGATCCAAAGATAACTCATCAGTATCATTCGCTCTCCTCTTGCTAAACTTACTTGGGGAGTTAGCCACAGAAGCCTCCCGCATTGCAGCCAACTCCTCCAAGATAGTACCATCGAAAGATATCTTCTCCTTCAAAGCCCGTCTCTCCTCCATCTCCGTGAGATCCTCAATGAGACCATCATATTCTTCACCAGAAGTTGTTAATCCTTCCATAGGAACTGACACATCCTCTGGGCCATCAGTTGCAGACTTACCCAAATTTCCTTGCCCTGATTTTGAGGATTCATCTTTATACATTCCCTGCGATACCACCAAATCATCCCTCGTCTTATCCTTATTCCCATCACCTGAACCATCATCAAAATCCATATCCACTGGCATTGGCTCCAAATCATCACCTTAAGTCTCAACTCTAAAGTGCAACTCGGAACCTTTGAAGGATCAAGGACTAAAGCCTGAAAACGAGCCACATCATGCCTTCTAGTTCTAGTAAATTTCATGTCCACCTCCTTAGTCACACCCAAAATATGACCAACAGCCCAAATAACCAGAAATTCCCTTAACTCCCTAGTGAGGCCTACTATCTCCCAACTCGATCTTGTCTAAGGCTTTCATTAGTTCTACCATATAGCTTCTTTTTAGATTCGTCTAGATTTCGTCTGAAGGTCAAATCCCAACTCTTATCTTTGTAAATTTCACTCACCAAACTAAGACCCAGCCCATTTGGACACCTATAAGTTGATTGATCTTATACGTGAATTCAATCATAGTCTGTTACACATATATCAATCTGTCTTACTTGGATTAACAATTCTTTGACGTCGATAAGCAGACAACCAGTCCCTCACTTCCAGTTTTATCAATATTTTCAACTACACGTGAATATAATCAACTTGTGACTCAAGATCATTTCTTTCATGATTCCTTTGCCACGAGACATAAAAAATCGGTATTACAGCAATGAAATCTCTCTTCCATTCTCATCCAGCTATCAAAAGAACCCAAAGCCATGGAGTGAGAAGGAAACATTGTTATTACTCCTTTGCCCCCTCTCGTAGATTTTTTTGTCACCCAAGACAATAGTGTGGACCCTGCAGGGTCCTCCTCGAAGGGAAAAGCACCAGAGTTAATTAACTGGTTGTCTTACTATATCCTAGCTGTTCCTCTGCTGATAGTGGTTGTGTATCTCGGTCCCCTCTGCAACCTGGGTTTAGTCCTGACGAGGAGATAAAAAAACAACCAAGCCACTACACCTGCTGGTCCAACAGCTAGCAACAGCTAACCGCTGCCCCTCAACTCCTCAAGGGGTGAACTGTCATCACGCCCAGATCCAGGGACATTCTCCTTTCACTTTGTCGGCGTCTACTTGATCGATCTACCCTGCCCTGTTCATACACATTTGTCCCGGCTGCTGCCATCAACCACCAACCTGATACCTAAAAAAATTCCACACGATACAGGAGAACTATGAACAAACCCATGTTTCATTTCGTGTATAGTTGCTGAACAAAGTCTAACAGATCCTCGTCCAAGATGGATACGCTTCAACAAGTTGGCAGGACCGGCTTAATAATGTATGATTCCCTAGAGAATTAGTTGCCGACAGAATAATTAAGGATTAGTTACGACTTGTTACGGGCGTGCAAGTGCAACCATATGTAAGCACGTCGAAGCGGACATTTGCAACCATATGGTCTCTCCGTTGCTTGTTGTTTATACAAACGTATGTAGATAATTAATATACATGGTGACATGGTGTTGCCAAACGGCAGCGAATTTCACACATGCTTTCAAGTTTCAGCAAATGTTGGTTAACGGGGGTTTGTTGGGCTGGTGGGTGAACAAAACAGAGCAGAACGAAGAGCGATACGTTGTTGTAACAGACCATTCAACAAGTCAGTGTCGTTGAACACCGCGGTTGTTTAATTTTTCAGCAAAAGAGGAAAGAAAACGTCGGCCGGTCGCGAGTGCGTGCTGAGGCAATCAATCATACGTGCGATCGAGTGCATTCAACTAAGCATAATCAGTGGCAAAGCTTGCTGCAAAACGGGGGTCCCAGTCGTACTACCGTGCTATAATTTGTTAAGGGCCTAGTTAATAGAATCTAGAGACAGCAACGACCAAAGAGCGCAGGCTGAGCACTCCACAGCTCAACCTGCCAGCTGAGGCAAGGTTCATTGTCTAGTTACAGATTACTGAAACTTCACCTTCGATTTAAGAACTCGATGGCTTGTGGCAGCCATTCATCCATGTGACCTGTAGGAAATAATAATGCACGCCCACCATTTTTAGGCTGGCAAAGAAAGCTAAGCTAGTACAACTATACGTCCGTGATACGGTGTACTACTTCTTTATATATGCCCCTATATCCGGAACATTTGATTACATCCGCACAAAGCACGGCTCCTGTACATAAAGATTGCACAGAAGCATACATTGCACCAGGAGGCAGCAGCAGCAGCATGTATCCTCCTCTCATGTCAATTCGCTCTGGAAGCTCGCCAATTGGATTGGGCCCCTACGCGACACTCCGAAAGTTTTCACTTCCACTTGTACAAGGAGTGCGTAATTCGCATCCGATGGCCATGGCTTAGGTGCAATGCAACAGGGCGTAGGGGATAATCTTTATTACTCTGCTTGTCATTTGAGAAGATGACCAGAACTAATACTACTACTAGTACCATACAGGCTACTGGTGGTATGACGCTAGATAGAGTGCGTTTTAAGCTAGGCAGGCAGCAAGTATTTGTAAACTGATCGGTCGGAGATGATAAAATGGACTAAAATGTGGTCCCAGGGACGCTACTAACTTTGCCAACCAAGTATCGCTACTACGCAACGAGGCATCGAGCATGGCCATTTGCAAGTGCAACTACTCCGTACTGCTACTAGCAAGTAGCAGCCGATTAGTCTGACGAGCCCGGCCGGTGGTGGTGGTGGCCCTCCTTACCACACCACCGGACTCAGCAGCGCCACACCTCGCGCTCGACCCCAACGTGACGAGCACATGCCCCCCACACCGATCGATCGCTCGCGACCAGCTCACTCTCAGGTGCGCGCAACTACCTTTCCACCGATCACGACACACCCCATCCCAGTCTGCTCGGCTCCGCGCTTCCGCAGCCGGTGAAACCGTAGTAAAACTGTGCACACCGGGCGCAGGGTGGGAGTGGGATGGGATACCGTGCGGTTTACCCAAGCGGAAAAAGGGACAAGATCATCGTAACACGGCCCGAGGCCGACGGGAGGGAGAGGAGAGGGGGTCGACTTTCGGGGGCCGAGTCGGTGGAACCCGAGGAGGCAAGCACCCGCGCGCGCTTTCTCTTGGAAACACGCCTTTTGCGGCGATCGATGGCTTGCGCGCCATGCGATGGATGGATGGCGGACGGACGGATGGGAACACCGAGCAGAAGGCGTGGCACGCGAAAGTGAAGTGACGAGAGTGCTTTGACCTGGTCAGGAGAGCAACAGGACGCATGCAACCAGAACAGAATATAAACCAAACCGGCCATGAATCCGACGCATGCAGGCCAGTCCAGTCCAAGAGGAAGGGGAACAGTGTGATCCATACATATACAAAAATGCTTTTATGGCGCCATTGGAGTGGAGTGGAGAGAGGGAGGGTTTTCACCCGCCAAAACACTTCAAAGGCCATTAAAACGGCAGAGAGCTCCGACGGGACGACGGACTGATCGATGGTGATGGCTTCCAGCGGCTGAGCCACCCGTTCCAGCTAGGCTCTCGCTGGATCCTGCGAAACAGCCAGCCAAGCCAAGCCTGGGACTCGACTCGCCAAGATGCGTCGTTTTCTCGGAGAGCGCGCAGTGGACTAGCGAAGATGCAGTCAGATGCAGCGTTGCTGAACCACACCCGGCCAGATTCCTAGTCGGTTAGTCGCCGGACAAACTGTTCATCCTATGTAGTAGTAGTACATGAGTACATCTACCTCTTCGGTGTATATACAACAGTGAAATGGGCAACTCGTAGAAACAGAGACTAGTATGACACGGTATTAGGAAAATAAAATATTCTCACCATCATTCATATATTAAGCTTTGATGGTACAAGTACAACTGTTTAACACCACCCAGCCCAACTTTGCTGCTGCGGCGGCTAAGCAAACGAACGAACTACTTCACCCCTAACAAGAATCTTATTGTGCCAAAACCAAAACAAAAGGTTAGGGCACCAACTAGCTGCTAGTACAAGAAAAATGGCAATAAATCCTTAGTTCCTTTTTTCTTCAGAAACGAAACGCCCTTATTCATGGAGCCCACGGCAAGCTTCTTTGGTAAGTAAAAGACTGCAAAAAGGAGGGATGAGGAGAGAGACCTTTAGCTGGCTGTGCGCGGGTACTTCACTTCTTGGCAAGCACACAAAGCAAGCAAAGCAATGGATGTGGAAATGGGCTTATTTTTGGCTCCCCGAGATTACCCATCCATAAACCACTTTGATAGCATGTCACTTCTTGCTTGCAAGCAGCAACAAGCAGCTAACATTTCTCTCTCGTCCCCAAAAGAACCACTATTATTATTCCTTCCAAACCACTCAGCCAAACCACCAAACTGAAGACATGGATTTTTCTCCTCTGTTCGTCGTCGTCTCCATCTCCGCCGCTTTCCGTCCACACCAAAAAACCAATATATCACCAATCAAACAAACAAACCTAACGCTGATGCTACTACTTCCTCCTACCCTCTTTTGGCTAATACTACCACCTAACAGACGAAGTACTATTACTAACTTTAATTAATAAGATTAAACTTGACGCAACGCCAGATGAAGGGGGGCCGCCGGAATCTTGGTGGATCATCCTCCGTCTGGTCCAGCCGACACACGGCTCACGAACTGTGGCACAGCGCCGGCGCCGGCACCGGAACAGCAGCAGCTGAACGCCTGGCGTTGCTCCGGCTAATCAAAGCATCTGCGCAACAGCAAATGGTTCACATGAGCGCTGCCTGCCAATTTCGTTTGGGTAAAGATGATTTGTGGTGTGCAATGGTTACCGTGATCAAGAACGAAGCCGCCGGGGTACCGAGGCTGGGCGCCGAGGTCGTCGAGGTTGAGATTGAGAGCCTGCACGACACGGGCGGGGACAAGAACAGTTGAGCAGCCTGCTGCAAATCGCGGAAAACACCAAAGGGGAAGAATATTAATCCCAAGACCATCACTTGGGAGGAATCCGCCGGCGAGGAAACAGCCAAAAAAGACTGGACTCACCTGTCTTTTTCTTGGGCTCCGCCGGCGCGCCGGCCGGGCGAGGGAGGAACACGCCGGTGCCGTTGCGCTCGTGCTTGCCGCCGGGCGGTGTGAGGAAGACGGCGCGCATGCCGCCGGCTGCCGGAGCGGCCGCCGCCGCCGCTTGCTGCCGCTTCTGCAACGGAGGCCACGCCGCCGGGTTCATGTCGATGGGCGCCGTGACCGCGCAGCCGGCGCCCTTGGCCGCCGCCGCGGCCGCTGTCTGGCGCGCGCCCCACGCGGCCGCCGCGGCGAGGTGCCGATCCCTCTGCAATCTCAGCAGTTGCTGCTGCTTTAGGAGATGAAACTGCAACAGAAACAGAAAAAAATGTCATGCATAACGAACACGACCACAGAAAAATAACGGTGGAACTGAAGAAATCAGAAACAAAGCAAGAACACTCTGCTACCTGGGCGGCTTGAATCTGGCGCTGGGTAAGCAGGTGAAGCGGATGGTAGTACGCGCCGGCGGCAGCGGGGACCTTGGTTGCCGACTGTGGAGCAACCGGAGGCGGCGATGCCTTCCGCGCCGGAGCGGCGGCGAAGCCACCGTAGCCGTGGAATCCGTATGGATTGTTGGGCACCGGGATGGAGTTGGTAACCCGCATACGCGCCACCTGACCGGCGGCCTCGTAGAGCATGTCCCATGGGTCAGCCGGCTTCTGCTCCAGCGGCGACGACGGCGGCGAGTTCACCTGAGACGCGCCTCCGTTCGGGCTCTCCTGCCCGGAGTTCGGCAAGCCGCACAGCGTCGACTGCGGCGAACCAACCGTCACCTCCGCCTGCAAACGAACCAGAAATGAATCAGAAACCACGACATGTGAACAATCACAACAATCTTGGAAAGAATCAAGAAAGCGAGCACGAACCTTAGCAGGAGGAAGAGGGGAAACGCGCTCGCCGTCGTTGCCGAGAAGACCGGCGAGTCGGCGGGAGAGGCCAGCGAGTGAATCCTCCTCGTCGCTCTCGCTCCTTGCCGCCACCGCCGCCTTCTCCTCCTCGGAGAAGAAATCATCATCAAGAAACTCATCTGGCAGCAAGAAATCCTCGCCGCCGTCCGACCACTCCGTCGCCATTTCCTCCAACTCTGTAGCAACAATCTCCTCACTCGAGAGTTATGGTGACAGCTTCCACCGTACGGACAGAGGTCCCCAACACAAAGAAGGCGCGAAAACGAGCTCGCGCGATGGAAGCGGAGGCGAGAAGAGAGGTTCTTGTCGCCGAAAAGAGGCGGACGAGAAGGTGAAGAAGGGGAATGTCGCTGGACGGCGGAATCGGAGTCAAAATGCTGCTCGGCCTCGCCGCGACGGGGGCTATAAAAGAGGGGGGAGTGAGAGGAGAGAGAAAACAGCTGGATTAAACCTGTCACTAATAAATCTTCGTTTTTTTGCGTAAATTAAGTGGTTGAAATCAAATAATTTCATTTAATTTTCTTTTGGGGTGGTGTGCAAGTGGGAGTTGAGTGACGGCGGGTGAACCATAGCGACCTCTCCCCTGTTCCAGTGTCAGTGAGGGGATTTTGGAGTACTTTTGGGCGTATTTTCTGCGCCGTGCAAAATGCAATTGCAAGGGTCGAGTGAGTTATTATGGGTTCAGTACGTAGTAGTAGTACGAACTCGTCTCGGATCTACTCGAATACATTGATACATTTGCCCGGATCTTTATGTGTCGTGAGGCGTCATGTCAAGCGCATTCCACCCACTACACGGATTGTTCATTGTTCAATGGTGGTTCAACCGATTTCGGACGTAAACACACCACCCAAATGGAGCAGAAAGCAAAGTTTTTTCTATACATCTGAGATAGGCAAACACTCTACCTTGGCCGCTGTACCTCTCGTCAATCCCTGGTGTGAAAATTTCCCAGTGAACAGTGCCAATCACTGCGTATTTACTGCGTTTCGCGCGTACTCCTACTCACCTAGTGACCGATTAAATGCGTGACACGTTGGCTAGAGTAAAGGAATGGTGCGTGCCATACGGTCACGAGAATTGCATATTCTCAGGACGATTTTTTTTACAGCGCATTAAAGTTGTGAGCGCTTTAAAGCGGGCGTTTTTGTACGGGCGATAGAAAAGAGAAAGGGCGGGATATGATGTGGGTGGTGTCGGGCACATGTCACGTTAGTTTTAGTAGTAGCAGGAAAATGCTACGCACCGTAACGCACTGTCTACTTGCATTTGCACTGCGACGCATGAAGCTCGGTGAGAGAGCCCCGATAACCCGCTATAAAAAACTGAGTAAAAAAGCTGTGAAACTGTGACCCGCCGACCCGTTTAGGGAGGAACCGGATTTAACGACGCCGACTAACCCTTGCCTCTGTCGCTGACAGTGGGGCCCCTCGACAGGAGATTGTGATTCGTGCGTGACTCGGGAGCCGGTGGCGGGAGGGGGGTTTGATTTCTGCGGAGTTTTGCGTGCAACCCCCTGCCGTTCAAAATTTTAAAAGCTGAGGCAGGCAGTTACACGCGATTTTTTTTTATTTTCGGTTCGAATTTGAAACTGGGACCGATCAATTTACCGCTACAAGTACAACCTTTGCAGCAGGTTTGCCCAGTTGCGTGTCAGAATCCCCTCCCTGGAAGTGGTAGCAATGCGGATAAGACCGAGGCAGGCAATCGGCAAACTGCTGCCATGTAAAACCTCCCATGGCCTACCTGTCGTCCTCTTGGGCCCCACATGTCAGCGTGCAACTCCCAGCTGTGGGCCCCGCCGTGGAGAGCGGCGTCTCGGATTCCTGTGAATCTCCGCGCTCCTGGCTGACGCACGCCGCGCCGGAGATTCCTGATACGGCTTGGCGCCCACGTCGCTGTCGAGCGGGCCCCGCGCCACGCACGTCACCCTCTCTCCGTCAATTATAACGGCGGCGCGGTTGTCGCGGTCGTGGGCCCACGGCAACCGCTGTGGCCGACGTGGTGGAACCCACCTTCTCGTCCTGCGACCTCGCCGAAACTATCGTTGCCCAGAGTTTTTTTAAAGCTCTTTAATTATCGCGCTAAAGATAGAAAAATCTCGTGTCCAACGAATTTGCGAGGCCACGGCCATTTTCCATTTTATGAGCTCGTTTTTTTTTGGATCAGGTGGATGAGGCGTTGAAGTGGTGGACGTGGGGACGTGCTCACCGACCGGAGAAATGACTGGTTTCACCTACCTGCATAAAAGAAGATAAAGCGTAAAAAAGAAAATAAATTCAATAACGATTGATTGCATGGTTGGATAGGAAAAGTAAGGCCAATGCACAGGAGTACAATTGATATGATTTGCACCGTTGCGTGGAGGTGATGTTGCTTATGGATGATGGTTATTATTGAGGATATTATTACGAGCTTAATGAAAAACATAAACCTGCAGTGATGCAAGCCCGTGTGTCTGTGTCGTATTACTATTGGATGAGCCCCCTATTACGTGACGTGCCGGGAGAGCGACGTGCTCTTTTATTCAAATGCGACCGATGTGTTACTGATCGTGGTAGTACTTGCCACTTATCGGTACAGGTTTTCTGGTTTTCTTTTGTATTGGATGGGCGCCATGCACGGTTCAGTGGCCTTCTTTTTTGAAAAACAAAATGCGTTGTGTGCATTGGATGCTCTCTGCTGCTTGGCATTTGCCTATGCGAGACAGAGAGAGATCAGAGACGCAACTTTTTCCAAAAGCAATGCTGTTTCGGGTGGAGAAGAGCAGTGAGGGCCCCGAGCCCTACTGGTCTTCTTCCCGAGCGATTCAAGCAAACACAGTTCATAAAAGTTGGGACATTTGTGGTAGTGGCATATAGTACTCCGGTAGTTTGCTATAGTGCTATACAAGCCATACATTACTCGCCAACCTTGTCTCTACATTGCCAAGACATGCAGGAACACCAACACGGAGACAAAGCAAAAAAAATAGCGATAAAGAATGTGCAAACAAAGACTCGTCAGTTTGACGATCATTTTGAAGATCGAGTAGTAGTCGTATTTTTTTTTCCTCTCCTTTTTTTTGGCGTTTGTCTCCAGACCGGCCTGCAAGCTCCCGCTCCCACAGCACGCGGCACGGCAAGCAGTTTTCCCTTTCTGGGTATCGCTCCGGCCAACCTTTGCGATTCGCCTGCGCCGCCGCAGCGACACTCTCGTCGCAACAGCGCACCGCTTCGGTAAACAACATACGTACACTGCTGCTGCGCGCTGCAGTGCCGGCTCGTGAGTCGGTGTGAGCTGTGAGGCAGGAGTAGCTGTATGCGCGTGCCGTGCGAACAGGTCGGAAAATGCTGCGGCGCCTCTAGTTACTATACAATGTGGTGTTCGTACCAAATGGACATTGTTAAGATGGGTTTTAGTATTAAACTTGTGATTGTTGGAGAAACAGAGCTCTAAAATCGCGAGGTTTGGCCATAGGACGATCAGTGGAGACGGAGAACGTACGGCTTTTAAGAAGATCGAGAACAATGTTGGCTTGGACCCTGTGATTGACATTTGACCGAGGCAGCAGTCAGTGGTGAAAGATCGATTTGGTTAGAGCAAGATTAATAAGAGGCTGTAAGGAGGCTGAATCCTACTTGGAGGAAAGACAGAGAAGAAAACGAGCTGTATGAAAGCGCCGGCTGAAACGGGCGTTTTAATCGCTGTTTGTGGGCCTGCTCGTCAGCTCTCAGCCCCCAGCGAACGCAGCACGGCAGCAGCAGACGTTTTAATCCTCGCGTGCAGCCTGCTGGTCGGATGGATCGTTAAGCTCTGCATGTGCGCTGCCTCTGCATGTGTCACTGCGGCCGCTCACGTTTTGTGCGGTCGCAGGGCCAGGCGGCCAGCTGTCCCCGGTCAAACCCAATTTGGCGCCTTGTTTCTGGCTTTCCCGCCATTTGTGGAAAGGCCGGGGCTTTCCCGCGCGAATGGAGGCGCCTGCTCGTCGCTCGCGGTTGCTGGGGCACGGGAAAATAGACATAGCGTGTTGCTATTATACGTTAGGACTATAATGTTTGTCGCGTGTATAACTGCATGAACGAGTAAATTGCCATCAGTGGGAGAATGGATAAGTCTGAGAATTGAGAGAGATTAGTAGTTTCAAATCGTACGTTCATTGGTACGAAGTAAATAAAAACGCATACCGTACATCTTTTTTTAAGAAAAAGACACGAACGCAGTGTTGATAAAATGGGTACAATACAATGTCAAAGGTGATAAGTCTGAAGTTTTCACCAAAGAAACATGCTGCATGTTGCCGGCATTTCCTGCAGGTTTGGCCAATATGAGATTTTATGGTTCCAAATGTCGTAGAGACTCATAAATACGCTGTGTTTCTATTGATGTGCCGTACTAGTATGATAGTACTTGCGACTAAAACCAAGTTCAGAATGTAATAGCAGGTTGAAATGTGTCTCCTTGTTATTTCCAACAAATGGCCGTATCTTACTGGCTCAAATACGAATACTGCGCTGCTCCTCTAACAGTTTGTTGACCCACTAACTCCTAATTCCGTATGGACTGTCATCTGCACTGCGAGTAAAATGGAAACTGGTAAACTGCTTTAGAATACGATGGAATGAAAAAATATGAACAGAAACGAAAAAAAAAACAAGAAAAAACAAAGGTCAACTACCGCATATGGCGAAAGATTGCAAAGTGTCAAGAAAATAGGCATTAATAAACGTACTAGGTTATATAAGAATCCGTAAGCAATGACCAGGAAAAATTTGTGTACGATATTCATCGAAACAAATTAGTGGTCAATACTAATTTTATTTACACGTTAAACACATGTGCACACAACACATGTTGAAATTCGAAGTTTTAGGACACACTTATAGCATACCTTGTGTGCAACACACATCGACACTTGGTGTTACGAGGTATAGATTCTACCAAACGATCATCTGAAAAGACCCTATCAAGACCAATGTGTGTTAGTTCATGCTAGGCTCGTCATGCCAGTTAAAATGTCCTGTAATGTCGTAGGAATGGTACAGGAAGAAAAAAAGAGGGAGATCTAGAGGAATGATTCAGGAAGAAAGAAAAGAGGGAGATCTAGAAGTAAAGGATAGTAGATGATTTAGACGGTTGAGTTGTTTGTGGGTTTTCAATTGCCCCGACCGCCTAAAATTTTAAGAGTACTGGTATTTGTTTTCCTCACGTTTAATTAGGCTTACAAGGCTGTTATAACTTGGCAAACAGCCCCTCCCTCCATCGCCACCCCACACAAATCTGGGTCTAGTCAATGAAACTCGAATGAGCCAACTTAGGTTGGGACTGGAATATATCGGATAGCCGAAACACCAAAGGCAGGATCACAGTTCACCTGCCAGGCATACCACCAGGACACCTAAGGTTGGACTGTCCTTTCGTGAAGACTTAGACCATGTTTGGATCCCTCTATTTTTTTAGTCCCTGTCACATCGGATGTTTGGACACTAATTAGAAGTATTAAATATAGACTATTAATAAAACTCACCCCATACTTTGGACTATTCACGAGACGAATCTATTGAGCCTAATTAGTCCATGATTAGCGAATGTGATGCTACAGTAAACATTTGCTAATCGTGGATTAATTAGACTAAAAAAATCGTCTTGCGAAATAGCCCTTATTTATGCAATTAGTTTTATTATCAGTCTATATTTAATTCTCCTAATTGACGTACAAGCATTCAATGGGACACGAACTTAAAAAAAATCCCTGGATCCAAACAACCTCTTGGACCCACTTCTACTTCTAGATTCAACCCAAAATTCATCTAGTGTCAGACCTTACTATCAACACTACACACTCAATTGCCCATGTATGCGTCTGCTAATCCAAAATGACATGTTCTTGTTCTTGATCTTACTAAATTCATATTAAAAGACGACGATGATTATGCATCCACCATCACTACACCACTGGTGTTTCCCCTTGATCAATATCAATCTAACAACCAAATTAATTCAAAGCAAAGAATAAATTTAGCTTAGGTTTCATTTATAAATTGAACAGCTCGGCTCAAACATTCATTATTTAGCTTAGGTATACTTTAACCACATATTGCGGTGACTTTTATGCATACGGTGAGAGGCCCACCGATTATAACATGATGCAAATTAGACAAGAAAACTCAATCCAAATAGTACAAGCCTAAACCCTTTGGTTGTCTATCGATGATTCCTTATCGAAACTAACGACTAGAACACGACACTCTATGGGGGAAAGCTTGAAGACACGAACAAAGACACACGAAACATGAGATAGATGAAGCTATTACAAGTATGAAGACTCCAATCTGTCGAAGTGGCTCGTCAATTAACCAAGCATTATCGACTAACCCCACATATGAAATAAACCACATAATCTAGTCAATAATTTAAACTAGCCTACGATGTGGCTCAATGTATTCGGCGACAAGCCTAGTCTATTTATTAAGTAAAAAGAGGCCTCCAGCCACCGGGACATAGGACTATTAGGGGGGGCTGTATAAAATCATCTTCCCTTTGTCTACGATGTATGTTTTGATATCAACGATCCTTGATTATACGAATCGTGCATTCGCTTTGCCAATATACAACATCCAGATTGTACGATTAAGCTAGCAAACTTCCTTTGAAATCAGTCTTGTCTTTCATCTTTTTTTTTGAGGATTCAAATATGATGTTCTAGCTCATGTTTTTATTTTCTTCGAGAAATTTGGATGCCCTCTTTCTCTATCTCACCGCCCTTTCTTTAATTCCTATGATTTTTTATTTTATTAAAGTAATAGAAAAATGAGCCTCCACATTCGCTCTCGTGGCCTCAACATCTTAGTATTGTACTATTGTCCATCGGTGGGGCTCAAGACAAACAAGCCATCCTTTTCTAATGAGAAGACGATTACTAACAGTAGCAACGGATGTAATGACTTTTAACTAATATTAGATTACGTATGTAATATATGATGCTTAAAAAATATTACTCCCTATGTTTTATAATGTAAGATGTTTGACTTTTTTTTCTTATAATATTTGACCATTTGTCTTATTTAAAAATTTAGTGTAAATATAAAAAATAATAAGTCATGCTTAAAGTTCTTTCGATAATAAAGTAGGTCAAATTTTTTTTGATATTTTCATATTTTTTTTATAAGACGAATTGTCAAACATTATAAGCAAAAGGTCAAAACATCTTATATTATAAAACAGAGGAAGTACAATACAATTTAAAAAATGGTATAATGACTATTTATAAATAAATATCATAAGCATATGTATAAAGGTGAAAATTAAATCTAGCCGTCCAAATTGTACGTGCCACCGTGTTAGTTTATACTATTCTCCAAATTCACATGCAAAAGTTGTTTTTTTATTAAATGGATGGTGTGTGCAAGTGCAACTCTACTGCTCCCTCTATCCTCAGATGTAGTGTAAGGTGTTGTGGGTAGACACCTTACACTACATTATACTCTTTCTTCTCATTCTTGGTTTCTCAAACACCTAGACCATGTTTAGTTTCAAAAATTTTGGAAAGAGTCGTCACATCAGACGTTTGACCGAATGTCAGAAGGGGTTTTTGACACGAATGAAAAAACTAATTTCATGGCTAGCCTGTAAACCACGAGACGAATTTTTTGAGCCTAATTAATCCGTCATTAACACATGTGGGTTATTGTAGCACTTATGGCTAATTAGGCTTAGAAGATTCGTCTTGATGTTTACAGCCTAACTGTGTAATTAGTTTTATTTTTTAATCTATATTTAATGCTTCGTACATCAGTTTCAAAGATTTGACGTGATGTTTTTGGGTGAAAAGTTTTGGGAACTAAACAGGGCCTAGGCCTTGATGTGATTAGGACCAGGGTTTCATTTGTACCATCCCCTTGCCGCCCTCCAGCGATAGCGCGGTAACCGCGGCTTGCCGCGATGAATTCAAATTTTAAAAAATTAAATTCAAACCGCGGTATGATCGAGGGAATCGCACGGTAAGCCGCGTTAACCGCGTGGTTACCACGGTAAGACGATTTTTCGATTGAAAAAGAAGGAAAAAAATTTAAAAAATAAAAACATGGTGGGGATAAATTAAGGTTTTCTTGTGGTCCTGTGGGCTAAAACCTTTTTTCATTTCCTACTTTGTGAATAATTCGGCCCATATTGAACCATATAGATGGTTTTTCCTTTTTTTCCCGAATTTAAAACGTTTGCATGCAAAAATTTTAGCAAACTTCATTAATTTGTACAATTTTTTTTCATCATTATTGTCTATAAATCATATACTATTTATGAAAATTTTTTAAAATTTTTTCAATATTTTTTAAAAGTGTTGAATTCGGCGAAATTCGTTCCAACGAAACCGTGGCTTCCCCCTACCGCTAACCAGCGACCCAGCGGTAAGACGCGGTAACCGCGGCAAGCGAAACCCTTATGAGGACAGAGGACGGGAGAAGAAATTATAACGAATCTATTGCGTTGAGCCACCGTGCTTGCTAATCTAGCGCAAAGATACGAAGAGATGGGAGATACGGCATGCTTGCTACTCTAGGATCTAGCGCAAAGATACAAGGAGATACGCCCTGCCGAGGTCGACATGATCTTCAATTGAAGGTGGACGATGACTCGAGCTACAGCGCCCCAATGAACCCATACGTCAGCCGTGCACGTCCGAGGCGTGACTGTTACTGTCACAGTGTCACGCGCCTGCCTGTGCATGCCTGCACGCGCGAGTCCATTGAATGGGTCGGAAGGGACGGCACGCAGTCGGCCAGTCGTTCACAGCGCCATGAGGTCGTAAAGGTTATCAGTCCCTGGACTGATTTTGCTCAGTTCCAACTTTCCAAGGCCAGTATTTGTGCGATTGGTCACGCTCGTTACTGCTTGGCGTGATTAGAAGAAGATATATCCACGGGTCATTTTGGATTGATACCATTTGTCCTATCAATGTTTTGTTAGTTTAAATAGTAATTGTAATTGTTTGGTTTGATACTTAATGGTTGGTAATGCCCATGTTTTATTTGGCACAACTCTAGAATGTTCTTCACTTTATTATAAATTTTAGCACCATATTGATAACAATCTAAACATAGCCAACATTAATTCTATCCTACTAATTTGTTGGTAGTGCTAAAATTACAAAAATATTGACACCACTAAAATATTGATAGGGTAAAGAATCAAAACAGCCCCACTTATCAAGAATTCCTGAGCTCGGAACAAAACCGTCCGGTAAAGATGCAAAGCGAATGATAACATTAGCAGTAGTAGGCTAGTAGCCGTGTAGTAGCCGTGTAGGTCGTTTTGTTTCTCTTGTCATCGACCGTTTGCACTTCGCACCGTCTGTTCTGAGTCATTGAATGAACAATCGAGCACACAGTAGTAGGCTAGTAGGCCTGTTTCTTTTCCGCTACATTAAAAACAATTTTAAAAAATAGATAGGTTATTATAGTAGCTTATTATAGTTTAGAGCTCAAATTATTATAATATGATGTAAGCTACTTTAGGTGAGTTTTTACTTTTATATTAATAGGTAAGAAATTACACATTTTGTCATCACACCACCCTTTAAACTTGCAAACACAATAATCCAGCCTCCAATAATCCACGAAAAAAACAACTCGTACTTTATTATACATTAGCTTATAGCAATCTAACTACAGGGGATAAATGCAATCTTTTGGTTTTTATATAAAGCTAGGAACATTGTTTTTTTTAAGAAGTAGCTTAGAGCATCTCTAGTGTGCTAAAAAATCGAACTATAGAACATAAATCGAATCATGCCACTGCAGGCACCGAACCGTATAGCATGACAAAAAAAGCGAGCTCTCTTTCGTAGTCGAACCACATGGATAAAAAATATATACCACTACGACCCACTGTTGAGATTTATGGACAAGATAGCTTTTTACTGTTGGATTCTTCATCAGGTTGTTTGGGATCTGTGAGAGCTTGGCCTCATGGTCCCACCAACATAGTCTATTAACTTAATGCGTGGGGCTAATCGTACCAAGCATAACAGATAAATTGTTTTACATGGTGGAGATGCTCTTATATAAGAGATTCTACTGAAATAGTATGAATGTGTCATTTGGTCTCCTATTAGGCCATTTTGCAGAATTTACAGGAAAAACAAGAAAGATTGTTGGAGGGGGTCAGGTTGCTAAACCGGGTGCTAAATGAAGTCATAACTTTGCGACATGGTTGGAGGAGAGACAACAACCTGCTGGGGCGTCATGGTGAAGGGGAAAAATGTGTGATGGTGCGAAGAAGAAAGAAGTCGAGGAAGAAGCTGAAGCTTGGAGTGGAATAATGTAGTTGATGTAAAGTTACCAAGTGGAGGGATGTAACAAGTTGTTGTTTTTTTCTTTCCTGCTGTGTTTTTTGTATTTGTTGAACGCTTTGAACTGTGTAAAGTTTGGTTTCAGCAATGGAGGGCTTGTTCACTGTGTTAGCAAAAAAAACATTTCTAAATTTTGGTAATGCCAAAATTTAATAAGGTGATGATGGTGTTATTTAGTTTATTATCTTACTAAATTTTGGCAGAGGTTTTGAAAGTAAAAAGTTTTAGAATTATCAATATTTGATAGTCAATTTTAACTTGACAACATTTTGGCAATTCCAAATTTTAGAATGCTCGAGAATGACAATAATCTAAACAACCTGTAAATATGAGAGGCTAAGGTCTTCTCTTGTTTAAATAAATCAATCTAATTTAGAGTAATCTGGTTCTGGATTATAATCCCAAGGGGAAAACGTGGATCACTGCCGCCAGTTTGAACTGTTCATTTTTCTAAGGGCTTTTTTAGTTTTTTACCTACTAATTTTTTGGCAATGCTAAAATATAGACAAATTTGCACACTACTAATTGGTAGGGTAAAGTTAATTTAGCATTATTTAGTTTGCTACCAATATAAAGCCGAATCTAAACAATTCTACGATGAAACTTCTAGAATGTGACTAAATAAAACATGTCATTACCATTTTTTTAATCCAAATTAGTATTCACCATACCAGTAGCCAAAATTTTAGTATTTGGTAAGATATATTTTGACATCAAACTAAAACAACCTGACTACTTTTCAAGACCTTGTGCTCCGGTCGACGAAACCATCGCACGGCCGCGCGCACGGGGAAAAGGGCGCAATAACAAAAGCGCGGCGTGTGTTGCGTCGGCCGTCGACGTGCGTGCGCCCGACCTATCACGCGACGATGGCGACAGCGAGGGGCGGAGCACGATCACGGCTTGGACGGCGCCGTGCGTGCGTGCGTGTCGCGTTGCGTCGGCGTCTGAAAGTTTGATTGACCGGACGCGCACCGAACTATCGAAGGGAGATCGACATAGGGCGGATTCGCTTGGTATTACTACCGCTACTAGCCTACTGTGCGTTCCATTATTAATCTCCTTTTGCATTAGAGGACGAGAGCGGACGAACGAAGCCGAGGTATTTTGGGATTTTTTTTGCCTTTCCGGCGTTGGATTTTCCCCGTTCGATTGTAACCACAAGCTCAATGCAAGACGGTAACACTAACTGATATAATAGCCTACTTGACCTGTCGATCATATGAACGGGCCGGAAGCCTAATCGAAAGCCGCTTTCTCCTCAGCTCGCTAAGATCGGCTCTGCACTGCACATCCTGACTCCAAAGTCGGTGCCTTTCTTGGGCTGTTTACTGGAGTAGTACTTGCTATAGTACGGATCGCGATTGCTGTTTGCACTCGATCAGCGAAAGAGACGAGTGATCCGATGTGAACGTGAATATGTGATGCAACCCTTTCGGAAAGAGAAAGACGATTAGAAAAGAGACTAATCCATGTGGTTACTTCTGGGTTACGTTTGGCACCAGGCAGGGATTGATCAAGGAGACGGTTAAGAAAACCGTAATAAACCGGCAATGCTTTTCCGTCACTTCACCATATTTTTCTCGAGTGCGATCCAAGCCTTGCGCGGCTGGGTTGGCTGGCACATTCGTTCGTCCGTTCTGACGGCGCTATCACTCACTCACGAACCCAAAAAAAGGTGAAGAACGATGAGCCCCGATCAGTCGCCGTCGCATGAACTCAGAGACGTCGTTTTCCATTGCGTCACACCGCAGCAATTTGGCCCGTTGCTTATGATTTCTCCGCCGTTGCCTTGCACCATGCAGCTCGCGTTAGGTGGGTCATGATGATAAGTGAACCTGGCCACGACCACGAAGAGATCACGAAACCCATCTGATTGGATAACCACCTCGTCTTTGCGGAATCACCTGGGACGGCAGGAAAAAAAACGAAATGCGTTCCTTGACGAGGGAGATCGTTCCCTGGTACAACCAAATTTCCCTTCGTAGAATAATTGGAATATTGGACATATTTATTAAGTCTCGAGGAGTCCAGGACTAGTATAAATAGAAGTATAAGACTTGAATCTCAAACAATCTGAGATATAGATGTGAGACCAAGTATGGCTTCTGGTCCATTATGATGAAAAATTGGCAAGTGTCCAGGAAGTGCGACATCTGTGCCCGAAAGACGATAGTTCGGTCTATTTGTGTGCAGGGTTACTTGGGTCAACCTTGGTCAACGGCGGACCAGGATCGAACTCAGGGAGAGTTGTGGTCTAGCACGGTCAAGGATGTCGGGTGACAAGGTGGGACACAAGCGTACACGGTGGACGGACGTCGTGGCGGGAGATCGTCGCAAATTTGATGCACAAAGTCAAGAAGGATGCGAACCAGACTTCTCTTGCAAGACCTCGCGATGGGTGGAGTGGCCCGAGATGGAGATGGCTCATCTTGGCCCAGTCCACAAGAGGTTCAAGCAAGGAGAAAAATTTGCACTGCAGAAGGACTAAAATTAGACTTGAGAAAGGACGTAAAATGGACTCTATTTATCGGTGTTGAAGGACTAAAATCAGACTTCAAAAGGGACCTCGAATAGACTTCGGAAGCAACAGCAGTAGGCGGCCCCGCCCGGCTCATCTCGGCAACAGCAACTGATAGGCGGGCCCCGCGCTGGCGATGCGTTTTCCACGTGGCGCGTGAGGCGAGCCACCGCGAGGCGACGCGT
>CM002483.1:14339507-14370505 GCA_000325765.3 Leersia perrieri
GATGGGCGACGCGTGGCGGCAATCGAACGGTAGGCGCGCGCGGGAGAGTTCGCGAACTCTCCGGATTCTCTGCGGCTTGCGCGAGATCGCTGAGGCAGATCGTGTGGGAGGCGACGTGGCGCAATCCAAGCCGTCCAAAATTGATCCGAAGGCTGAAATTGTTCCTGGATTAGGGTTTCGTCCTAGGGGCTTTTTAGACTTTTCCTTTGGGTGTTTAGGCTCCTCTTAGGCTATAAAAAGGGGTCTTAGCCTGAGGGAGAAGGTGCACTTTGGAGAAATAGTTGAGAGACCACTTGGAGAGTTTTGGAGAGTTTTTGAGATGAATTCTCTCTTGTTCATGTGAGGATTTTTGTGAGAGTTATGATCTAGATCTTGCTAGGTTTTTGGTTCTTTAGAGAATTTGTGGTAGGCTTGTATTGAGTTTTTGTAAACTTCTATTCGATGAATGAAATTGGAAGTTTGTTGTGAAATTCGAATTGTTCTTTGCACTTGTTCTTCTTTTCGTGCACTTTCTTTTTGATCTTGCAATTCCGAATCGATCTTGCAATCTCGACTTACTCATAGCCATGGTCTAAAATCTCGTGTCGAGCGCAAGCTATTTCTTCTCTTCTCTCTTTTATCTCCCTATTTCGATCTAGTTTTTATGAATGACCATGGCTGATTAGGTCGAGAATTTTGCAGGAATTTTAGGGGTTTTTCTTTACCTATAGATTCAACCCCCTCTCTATAGGGGTGATGCGATCCTACAATAGATTTGGAAACTAATCATGTTCTACAATAACAACCCGATCGCATATAATTCTATCAGAGAGTAACGCTCTGGCGCTCTAACACTCTTAATTTTTCCCATCGGCTTCGCCTTTTCCACTGGCTGCTGGAAGGGGAAACCGTTGCAGTGTGCTCGACGCCACTGTCATCTGAAACTTGCATGGACAAAGAGCATCACTATCAGGCAGTAGTTGCTACTTGTATTATGCAGCAACGGATGAATCGATCGGTGGTGCAAGCGAAGTGAGCTTTTCGCGTCGTGTTTACGTGTTGGGGAAAGGTGTCGTGCTGGCTGCCCATGAGGATGGAATGGCCATTGACAGCGAAACGGCTCTATAGTGTGTGCCTGTGTCATGGATCAGCTGTTCCAGTCGTGCAGGTAGGCAGAGACAGGCAGGTGTGGTTGGTGAGAGCTGCTTGCTGCGACCTAACGCTGACGGCCGCTCGGCCACAGCCAGGCCAACCAGCACGAGCTCAAATCATTCGAGAGATTCAGATCCCGCCGACACCCGGACATATTCGTATATCGCCACTACCAACTAATGCTTGCGTTTTGCAAAGCTCGTGGTTAAGGTATCTAAACGGAGAAGGGATCATGGCCGACGGATGGCCGAGAAATCTGATTCTTTTTTGGATTGAGTGGTTGCTTCAGTATTCTGAAGATCTGTCTGTTAAAGCAGAACTGCACAGGCGATCACCGGCAAGTCTAAAGTTTTTGGATACAACTGCGCATGTACTACCTTCAGAAGTTCAGAATTAATGCTATTCTGGTTCCAACTTGCCATTGTCTGTCCAGAAATCTTGGCTGGTTTATGATCATTATTTGGAAGTGAGCACACTAATGCAGAATTTGGCCCCTCGAAATGAGGAGGGGTCATTCAATAAAGACATATATGATTTCAACTGCTTGCGTTGTGTGAAGTTTGTGGTTCAGGTAACAGAGAAGGGACAGCGGATGGCGGATGGCCGATGGCCGATTCTGAATTTTGTACACAACTAATCATGTACTACTAGGTTCAGTGTTCGGATCATCTGCAAGTTAAAGCAATGACCGACAAGTCTTAAATTTTTGGACACCGCTGCTCGATGCGCATGTTCCTTTGAGTTCAGACTATTTGGCAGACTGGTACCACCTGCATCTGTTCAGGGCTCCTGGTATTTGCAAACTATAAAAGAGTAATGCAGAATCTGGAGAGTTTTGTCCAATCTTTCTTCTGTTTTGGTACATTTTTATTATGTGAAGTATGGCAGAAAGTCAGGGCTCCAGGGTAGCATCCCTTCATAGTTTCATTAAGAAACATTAAGAAACGAGCACACAAGATGATAGTTTGGAATTTTCCAGCAGAGGATTCAGGGAGTAGGATACAACATGGCCACATTTATGCAAGGATATATCATATATTTACATATGGTACACCTCTGTTTGTCTATGATGGTATCGCTTTTGCTCGCTGCAGAAGTTCCTCTTGCTTACAAGGATAGTTCTTGCCGAGCCTTGTTGCTGCTGCTGCTGCACTGCATACTTAGCAGCTTCACTGTGGTGAGCGATGAGCTACAAACCTAACTAGGTACTTCACTAGCTCACAGAACCTATAGCTGTAAGAATGAACTTGAACTACATACATAACTTAACAAATGACAATCATAACTAGTGTGGCATGTACATCATATATACACATGGAACCAGGGAGTTCGCGATGATTTCAGAAGGAGCCGACCAGCAGTTTACGTGAGAGCTTCATTCCGTTTTTCCCAGTTAAAGAAACCTGGAAAACAGCACACGAATCAGTGCTGAAATCATTGGCTTGTGAACACTGCTCAAATGAGCAGAGGATCCCAATCCCTCAATAAGTGGATAGTGATTGCATAAGCATCTTGTATGAATTGCATCCAAAAATGTCTAAAGGTGGTGCAATATGCTCAATAGTATTTGTGGAAGTTAATGCAAAGTCAAGTGTGACAGTATAATTTTGCCCTCCCCTCTACTAACACGCAAGAATCAAATATGAACAATAGTAGATTGAAACTGGCACATAGTAGAATTCCTACCAAAATAATATCCTCATCTGTTCCAAAGGACTTGCGGGCCTGATCTAAGCTCTTCATCGACACCCTTTCACGCCGTCTGAAAGAATCAACAAATAACTGTAACTAAGGTAAAATCTTGACAACAGAAACATGCTCCCATGCTTGTGCGCACAAAGTTTAAGCAGAAAACTGTACAGCCATAAGTTTCTCAGCAAAAATAATGGCGCATTAGTACATGCTAATCTTCAACAAATATAAACAGACCCTGCTGCGGAGCATAAAAACATTCAAAACATCAGGCGGATCTTCGCATTTACTAGTGGTTACAAGACGATCCTTGGTTCTACTTCCTCTGTCCCAAAATATAGCTATCTTTTAGCTATGAATCTGAACAGATGGAGTAGTAGTATTATGCCTAATTCAACAGGAGACCACATATGAAGCAGAGTTTATCTATCTCAAAATACAAGTGTATGCTACAAACAATTTTCATCAACAGCGGGAGAATATTAGGTACCTCGAACTGGCAGGGTCCCTTATCTCAAATTCACAAGTATCAGAATCGTACCCACATATTACAACATAATGTCCTGCAAAGGAAGACGGTACTAACCATATCAATAAAATTGACCAAGAGGATGTGTCTTTTTTTTTTTGCTGCATTGCATACACTAAATGGATGCATGGAAGATATGCATCAAGGAACTTGAGACTCACCCATGTAATCAGAATCCTCACTGAACTGTTGCATATCTTGTAGATTGACCCATGAGGAACTGCATCCAAAAATCAAGTTACTAATACACTGTTAGTGCACATTTCAAATGATATACCCACTTCAAAATGAAATTAAGGAACAATTGTTATTATTTGAGGAAACATTATGCGTATAAATTCATGGATAGATCCATAAATGTTTATCATGTCAAAGAAAATTAACCCATCACAAACCATTATTTAAGAATTGCAATCTTCTCTGTGTTATTCCCTCAATTCAAGTAAATTTGGAACAGAAAGGGAAGTGACAATAAGTTTTACATTATTAAGAACAGTAGTCTACTCTGAGATATTCCTTCAATTCCAAGTAAAAATAAGGTAACGAAAAAGGGTAGTGTGAAAATGATAAGTTTTACATTATTCAACTGCTTCATCACCATTTTACTACTACTTATAATCGTTAAATCAAAAGAATTTGAGATATTAAGATGATGTCAGAATTTTGCTTGAATCCGTTAATCATGCTCAAACGGTCAAGTCATAGGTACCACGAGTAAGTTTGTTAACCAATAACACTTGTCATTGGAAAACTTGCTTACATGGCACTGCTGATTATCACAAATCCCAAAGACAAGTGTAAGATGCCGGTTTGAATGAGTAAACGTATTAACAGAAGGAAGTATATTTCATCTTGCTTGCCGTGGCAAAAAAAAATCCCTTACTTCAGTTTTGTTTTGTCCACAAGTGCGATAGCAATGCAGTGCCCCGATAACAGTAGAAAAGCTATATCATATGCACTGATGGATCTGCACTGAAAATAATCACAAATTGCAAAAATTAAAAAAATCAGTGTGAAAAGTAATTCAGATAGATGATTTTTATGATGTGTGATGTGATCTTACTTGAATACTAATTCCAGCTTCAAGCGCTTTGCCAAAGAGCTCATCCACTCTATCAATGTCCTCTTGCAATTGCTCCTATCAACATTGTTGTTTTTAAACTGTTACTGCAGTGAACTTCAGAGAAATTTGTACCATTAAATTATAATTCTTACCCTATAAAAGGTTTCAGCAGAATATTGCGGATTTGCTCCTAGAGTCACAGTGAAGAAAGAAAAACAAACTGAAAACTTGTTTAGCAGATATGCCAAGTCAACTGTCCATATGCTGCACAGCCCACGAATGTCAGATGTTAGTGCATCATAACATGCTATTAAACATATTTAATAGGCTAAGATTACATTTATTTAAATGATCTGTCCAGCTAATTTAGGGGGTAATTTTATTGCAAAATGTAATATGTCTGTGAATATTTTTCAACTTTTAGCCACTTTTGCCAGCATAAACAATCTTCATATTACACTTTTTGCGAGGGGTCATATTACACTTGAAATGCACAATTTCTTATTTGTCACAAATTAATTTCCGCAAAAGATGGGATAAGTTGTCAAGAGCATTTTGAGTAAACCGGAAAAGTGATTATGCACTGTGAAACATGGGAGAAATGAAGTGGTCAAAGTAACACGTATTCGTGAACTAATGGAGTAACCATTGTTTGTTATGTATGCAATCACAAACGCAAAGCAGAATAATCATCTGTGAATTCAAGATATCAAAATTTTATCAGCAAAGGAGTAGTGCGCCCCCATGTTCAGTTGTATACTCAAATTGGAACAATAATCTAGTCCTAGAGATGAACCTCGTGGTGCGGCAGAGCTTCTCGAGATCGGCAATGCCATCGCAGCAATCAATCCCGAGTGTCCTCAGCACCATGAGCACGCAAGCGAGGCCGCAGTCCCACGTGAAGGCCTGCGGCACATGCGGAACCTAGCAAGAATCACCAGCGCACGAACCCAAAATTCGTCAAATTAACAGCAACAGTAACACGATTACAGCCACGGCAACAGGAGGATCGCACACGCCCGACTCCGAGAAAGCAATAACTGAACGCAATTACGCAAACATAAACAGAGATAGAGAGAGAGATGGGGGAACTGACATCGACGTAGTACGACCGGCGGGCTAGAGAGACACGGCCGTCGGGGACCGGCGGCGAGCCCTCCGCCCCATCGCCGCCGTCTTCCCCTTCCCCTGAGTCAACCTTGAACAGCCTCTCAGAGAAGTACTCGAGCGGCCACATCGCACCATCAACCAACCCCTCCTCCGCCTCGCGAGTCCGACGCGGCGCCAGGGGTTCCCGGAGGAGCAGCACAAGGGAAAAGAAAGCACCCGAGCCGATGAGGAAAGGGTGGAATAATCGCGCGTTTTCGCGGCGACGGTGGGAAGAGGAGGAATGATTGGGTTGGGTTGTGCTCTGCAGCGGCGTGGTGGAGGAGAGGATTATTAAAAAAAAAAAAAGAAGAACGGGGGCCTCCTCGCGTCACCAGAAGAATCGGTGGGAGGAAGGGGGGATGCGCCGGAGCGCGGCGGCTTTAAAAAACGTGGGGACCCTCGCGTCGTCGTCTCGTCGACGTCGCGGGCTCGCCTGGACTTCGAGAAGGCGCCGTAATTTTTAGGTGTGGTTGTGCTGTACGACCTTGCCGGTGGGAGGAGGGGCAGCAGGTAGCCAGCGTGGGTTGGGTTGGGTGCGTCGGGCGGGGAAAAGAGAGGATAGGGATTGGCACAGGAGAGAGGAGCGGAAGGCGAAGAAGGATGAGAGGAGAGGAGAGGAGGGGAGATTTTGCTTGCGATGTTCATCCATCGGACACCGCGCCGCGGCTGCGGCGTGGTTGACGGATAGGATCGGTGTCGATCTAGGAGTGTGGCACATCCAAGACGGTCGTGCTGTGGCACATACTAGGAGGGCGGCTGGATTGGGGACCCGGGATTGGTCAGTGTCCGTTTGGTTAGGGAACAGTGGGATATTTGTCATGTAACTTTTGCATTTGTTGTTGTACATGGGAGATGCCGACACTGAAACTCTCCTGCCGCTTTGTGTTTTATGACTTGTGATTTTTGCATGGGTACTGACTTATGAAACGTTGTGAATTTAGACCATGCTTTATGAGGTTTCATTTGATTTTTATCAATTTTTATGAAAAATCTATATAAGTTTGATGATGTAAAATCAGATATTGTTTGCATCGACATTGTGAAAGTGAAAGTATGTGCAAAACCTAGTATAACAACAATTAGTGTACTTTTACTTAATGTCCATGTATAGTGTACTTATTAGTTTAATGTACACCTATAAGATACGGGTGCGAAAGTTCAACATACTTGCTATATCCAATGTATCTATTGTCTTTCTCGATGTTACAACATCCCTAAAAACTAGCTATTGTGGAAGCCATCTCTCAAATAGGGAATGAAGGGGAACAAAAAACACACGCTCCAACAGACTATATGTCAGACTAGCTGTCCTAATCCACTCACTAATCAATCTGCTTCATTTAGCTGACTAAAATTAGCCATCATGCATAACTAGCCATCCCTCAGTGGCCATCTCCTCTCAAGAAAAAGAAGATGGTTTTGACTTGTTGAGGTTTGCTAGTTTGCTGAAGTGCTTAGAGCAACACCAGTGCAAGTGAAATATCAGACCATGCGTGAGAAAATCGAACTTTGCACACTGTGGGAGCTGGATGTTGCATGTCAGAAAACAAAATCGTACTCTAACCAGTGGTCGAACTGAGCTGAATAGAAAAAACGACTCTACGCTGAAGATGCTCTTATGAATATAGAGAGGAATCTCTCTACGAGGGTAACCAAATGAAGATACGGCCAGTTGATTTTTACAAGTCTTTATGTTTGAATCTTATTATAACTTAGATATGTTTGAAAATATTATACACACGCTCGTGTTACTGTCCTGACTTCCCTAGCCTGTGAGAAAACATCGTCGTAGAAACACGTAACGGCGATGTCATTGTCGTTTGTGGAGTATCATGTCCAGACTCGAGACGGCAGTAGAAGACCTGATGGATAAGGCCTGCGTTTTGCCTTATCGTGACGCTAAATTTCACGGTTGGTTGTGGCCCACTTTAGGTGCGTCCACTACACCATGTGACAACTGAAGTGGCCCAAACATGGCCCAGTCCAAAGAGCTTGATCTGGCCATCTGGGTAAGCTTGAAAAGTTGATAGTGACCCGGCAGATATTTTGCTCTCTGATATTTTGGCAGCAGATATTTTGTTCTTGGTAAAGAAACAGAGAGACAGTATTGCCTAGTTACCATAGTCTTACATAGCCGTATGGCACAAGCTACTACTATCACCGTTTGTAAGTATTAAAATTTGATATATTATGGAGTATTAACGTATTGGGTGCCTTTACTTTTACGTATATTAAAAAGAAGAGTCCATGTAAGTAACAAACTTGTTATTTTAAATGCTATAATTAACTAAAAAATACTAAATTTACAGCATGAGTACGATATCAGAATGATTAATTACGGATTATAGAGTCAAATCTAACTAAAGTTCACACGTTTTAATTTTAATTTTTTAAAAAACAAACGTGCCAAAAAAAATGAATAAGATACTATTCCCAAAATTTAGTAATGCCCAAAGACAAATGGCAAGTTTTTTTTTTTTGAAATTGAATGGTTTGTATTGGTAATAAACCAAGCAGATGTTCTTACTGTAATCGAGTTGACATTGGTCTTGAAGTGCAGAACCGGGCATTTACGAATCCTGGCCCAAATACATTGGGCCTGCTAAATTGGTATTAGCGGACGGTAGAGCAGTATATGGGCCTGGCCCTCCAGAGAAGTTTTGAAAGCCCTGTCGAATCTCGATACATCACACTGTTGTGTTATATGGGTTCCATTATCAGATCAGGTCATGTGGTTGCCTGCAAGGCTGCGACGCTGCAGGCTGCCCGGCTGTCGCCATCCTGCTCATGCAGCGGTGCAGGCACGTGGCTTAGCAAAAAATTCGGTTCATCGCAAGCTTTTGACGGGTGTTTGTTACGTGATGCGTGGCTAATGGCGGGTCGAATCGGTGCTAGTAGCTGTAGGGGATAAGTGAGACGGGCACGCATGTGTCCGTCGCAGTCTATAGTAACATTCGTGGCTTGAGTATAAGCAACCTCAGCGTATGGAATTAGCACTGACAAAGATGTGCTATCTTGTTCTGCTCAAAAGCAAGCAACCGATCCCGTGAGTCAGCACCGTGCGACCAAAAAGGAAACCGAAATAAAATCCGGGACTCCCGGGGAGAACGTTCTCCCACACGCAAACACAAAAACAGCCACCTTTCCAACCTAGAACCCACGCCACACGCGTAAACCGTCAAGCGGGCCAAAGAAACCTCGTGGAAATCGACGCCGTACCGCACCGTCGTCGTCGTCGTGGCGACTCTACCGCGACCGTCTGCGACTCCCGCGGCGCAATCCGCATGCCGCTTTGCCTTGCGCGCCTCGAGTCCAAAGTCCAAACCAACGCGCCCAGCCACAAACCAAACCCCACTGTGCCGTGACGTGACTACGTGCGAAGATTCGCGCGCGTGCTGCGTGCGAACCGCTGCGGCGTGTGCGCCGCAGCAGCGTGCACGCTCTCCCACGACGCGACCAACACGCCGCTCTATATCTACCCAACGTCTCCATCTCGCCACAGCCACGCAGACGGACCCGACACATTTCGCAGCGCGCGTTACACTAGCAGCAGCAGGTGTGGGGAGCAAGCGAGGCTTTAGGCTTTTTAGCTTAGCGAGAGGGTTTTGATCGGATCGATCAGGTGGGGAAGCATTTTTTTGGGACCGACCGACCACGAGACGAGATGGCCGGTGGAGGCAGGGCCGACGACGACCGGAGGATCGGGATCGCGATGGACTACTCGGCGAGCAGCAAGAGGGCGCTGGACTGGGCCATCGCCAACCTGCTCCGCCGTGGCGACACCCTCGTCGTCGTGCACGTCCTTCACCACGGCGGGGAGGAAGCCAAGCACGCCCTGTGGGGCAAGTCCGGATCCCGTAAGATCGATCAATCTGCACCCTTTTCGCCTTTTTTCCTCTCGCTTTGCTCGATCGGATCAAGGATCAAACTAATGTAGGCCATATCTCTTGTGTTTCCTGTTGCTTCCTCCTCCAGCGCTGATCCCTCTCTCCGAGTTCCGTGATCCGACGGCGATGCAGCAGTACGGCATGAACTGCGACGCCGAGGTGCTCGACATGCTCGACACGGCGGCGCGTCAGCTGGAGGTATTTACACTTTCTCATACGACTCGTGAATCGTGACACGTCTTTTGTGTTTTTGCACAAGCATGACTGACTGGATCGGCGACGACGGAAAAATGACTCTGTTTCGTCTCGTTGCTCTGTTCTGATCTCAGCTGACGGTAGTGGCGAAGCTGTACTGGGGCGACGCCAGGGAGAAGCTCTGCGACGCCGTGGAGGAGCAGAAGATCGACGCGCTCGTCATGGGCAGCCGTGGCCTCGGCTCGATCCAGAGGTATAACTCCACTCCTGCTACAATGTTGGCTCATCAAGAATCAAATGTGCCGTCGTTGACCATAAAATTACATGCATTTGGGACACTTGGTAATATTCTTGTTTAGCCGGATAAGTTATGTCATTGTAGTGTTGAGAATATGAGACATTGCTTGAAACTATAATTAAGCTGCATACCAGGTCAATTTCCGTGGTACGGTAGTTTTACATTGCAGTAGCTCATTAAATAAATTACAATGGGCGTACCATTACAGCCAATGAGAAAGGATTATTGAGCATTTTAGTTGTACCTATCTGTTCTATGGGTCCATCAAGACGTCAACTTGTTGAATTAACGATTATCAAATTGTAAAGTCGCATGTTCATCTTTCAGACATGTATATCATGATTCATGAATCATGACCGCCACATTGTTTATGCTTCCATGTGAAACTCCCTTTTGATTTTCAAATGTTCCCCTATACTGTTTGAGCATAAGAATGATATAGATAGAGTTAGTTCAACAGCTAGAGTATTAATTATAGACAAGAACGTGATCATCTTGGATTCTTTGCTTTTACAGTATAATCTTGATAAGGTTAGTGTCCACGTCCAAATATGTCAACGCATTTCGCGACACCCCTCTGACCTTGTAGATTATAGTAATTGTTCATACATCTGATTATTGATGGACTAAAAGGGGGGGTGCTGCATATGCTGCTAAAAATCCTTAGATGGTGATGATTATCAGAAATCTGAATAAGCCCTCTCGATCGATGATTATCAGAAATCTGAATAAGCCCTCTCGATCGATTGGTGATTGCATGCAGATAGAACTTTTTCTACAAAAAGATGCCTATACATAATAGCATAGCTGCATAGGTAGCTTCTGAATTTTATCCAGCACACCATTCTCATCCACTTGCCTGTATGTCAACATGTTACAGGATTCTTCTGGGAAGTGTGACAAACTACGTGCTGTCAAACGCGTCATGCCCTGTGACAGTCGTCAAAGGGAAGTGATCGATGATGATTCGATCTGGGTGGATATAAGTCTCATGTACTGCTTTGCTACTTTTCCTTTTTAGAAAATGGACTGCTTTGTTACTGTACCTGAATAAAGTGTGTATGGACTATGGATATTCTCTTGTGTTTGCAATGTTGCAGTCTTCCCAGGTTCTTATAGACAGTCCGCCTTTACAATGCTTCTGTGCTCAACCATGTGAATCACTCTATATTTAGACCAAATTCGAGTTCAAACCGAGGTTTCGGACTTGTTTATTTCATTTCCAAAAAAAACTTTTTTAAATTTTGGTAATGCCAAAATTTGGTAAGGTGATGACGGGGATGTTTAGTTTGACACCATACTAGAAGGTTGTAGAAGTTACCAAATTCGAGTTCAAACCGAGTTACCAACATTACAATATGCTACTAAAATTTTTGGCACTACCAAAATTTGGAAAGATTAAAAATAACCATAAACTAAACAATCCCTTCATTACATTAAAACACGAATAGTACGGCCAACCCTTGTTACTTCCACCCGGATTATATGGGAAGCCTAATTTTAAGGCAGTCAAAAGACAGAGAATAGGCTTGCGGTGCATTAAGGGCAGACTTGCAGACCTACGACAACCACTGCAACAAACTAGCAGCTCCTTCCCAGAACAAAACAGAAAATATCAGCAAGTAGAGAGAGAGAGAGACAATATGCTCTGAAGCTAAACAGAGTTTGAGAAAAGTAAATTACTGACCTTGTCGCAGTCTTGTATCTGAGGTGTATTTAATTGCAAGCCACGTTTTACCACAATTTGTCATTTGTTATGCTTAAAGTTAGACAAGATTGACTAACTTGGCAACTATTCGGTTGTTGCTACAGTTTATGACAAGATTCCAGAACCCACACGTCAGTGACATAAAAAACTATGACAAGATTCTCTTAGACTAGTCTAAATGTGGCAAAGAATTTGTTCACCTCCAGTTAGACATGTGTGGCAATTTTTATTCGCTAGTGGTGGCAATATGTTGCTGGCAGTCCACGGTCATACACAACGTATCAATTTAGTGAAACAGGAAAACAAACCATTGCAAATAGTGCTGGCCAATCTGATGATTCTGATCTCACTCTTTGGGCCGGACAGAAACCACATAAAACCAGCCCATTTATAGAGAAGGCCACCGATAACTAGGCCCAAATTAACTAAACCCTAATTCTACTCCCACCCGCCGCTTTCCGCAGTTCAGGCCGAGCGCCGCCGCCGCCGCCTTTGACTGCAGTCACTCCTCGCCGCCAACCTCCGCCACCGACCGCCGGCGCCGACCACCTCAGGTCCTCCGCTCCAAACCCGCGCGCCAGTGACCTCGCGCCTGTTGCTTATCCGCGGCGGGTCCCTGGTCGGGTTTCGGGTACCCTGCGTGGACGGGGAATCTGACCCGTTTCCAACCCGTCCCAAACCTCACTATCGAACCCTGCACTCCCGCCGCGCAAAAATCCTCGAAATTTTTTCCCGCGAGGCCGCACCAAAATTCCCCCTTTCCCCTTCGGCGACTCCGCCGCGCCGCCCTCTAGCGCGGCCGAGCCCCCGGCCACCGCCAGCCTCGCGTGCCCGCCGCCGCCGCCCGCTTCTCTTGCGTCTCCCCGCTCGCCGTGGCAGTTCCGGCCCTCCCCCGTAGCGCAATTCCGTCGAACACCTTGCGCGAGTCGGCGGCGGGAGGAGGAGGATGTACGGGCGGCGCGCGTCGCAGCTGCTGAAGGAGCTCGACTCCTGCGAGGCCGGTCAGCTCGCGCCATTCAACGTAAATTTCTTTTTCTATCCATTAAGGGCTCGGGGTTACTAGGTCGGGATCTGAGAGGCCGGTGCTTCGGTGTCGTTTATTTCTGTTTTTAGGGCGGAAGTGTGGCTGATCTGGCTGTATGGTAGGAATTGAGTTCATATAATGTACATTTTACATCCTACTGGGAAATGCTATCTGCGTGATTCATAATGCGTCAGTTTTCCTTGAGAGCGATAAGGCATCAGTTCAAAATTTTACGATCTGTTGCAAAATTGCATGTGATTTGTGAGCTTCCATTTGTTTATACTGATGATGAAATATAGTTCTGAAGTAGACTAAGCATGCAATCAAACGGAAGCACACAGTTTGGATGGTGGTGGGGGGGTTATGTACAGTCAGTTAAGATTACCATTCCAGTGATTTGACTCTGGTAGCATAGTTTATTTAGTTTGATTAAATAATCTGATTGGTCCCTAACTCTTTTTTTTTTTGTTATGGATGTACAGAGTGATGTGTTCGATCAGGTTGTAAGGGAGTGCAATGAGCACAATACACAGTTTCAGTCATTGATCAGGTAACTTGCAGAAGTTCTTCATCTAACTTTGCAATATGGCTTCTGATGCAGTATAAATCTTTTTTTGAGGTAAACCTCAGAAGAGGACAGGGTGTCTGTTTTCATTTTAGTAGAAGAGATTTGGCCCAGTTTTTAAGGCAAAACTGGGCCGAAAAACCTCAAACACATAGTTAATTAGGGGAAACCGGCAAAAATCCACATGGAGAACAAAAGGAAAAACAATTTTGAGGATATCTTTCATAGGAAAAACAACACAGAAGAACATCAAACCAATAACATCCTCACTTTATTTCCTCATCAGTACTACCTACGCTCTTTTCATGTCTGATTCGCATTGCACTTATGGCAGGAAAATGGTGGAGCAAAACTTAGACATTGAAACAACCCGAAACGAGGACCACTACGGGGCAGCTGTCCATCATCTTTCGCTCCTCCGTAACAAAAGATGCCTCATGGCTTACATGTACAACATAGAATTTTCCAGCTGAACAAACTTTTTTACTTTCTCTGTTTTATGCTGATTTGCACATGCTTACCCTGTTTATGAATATCTAAACTGATAGCATCGACTTCAATCAGGTATAACCGAGCAGAAGTTATTCAGAGTTTTAGATGGAAAATTGGTCCAGTGCTTCCTCATGAAATACAAGAAAAACTCCATTTTTCAGAGAAAGAGTACTTCAAGAACCACTCGACAGCCATTAAATCATACATGTCAGAGATGGACATAGATTTAACAGTGGTACAGTTTCTTTTCTGTTTTATTTACTTTCTTTCAGATGAAATATGGTTAGCAGATTTTCTATACCACTTGTATAGGACATGGTGCCTCCCAAGGATCCCTACATTCAAGTTCGGGTGCTTGAGGACATTGGTGAAGTATCTCTCGGTGATCATTCCATATCATTGACAAAGAATTCGCTGCATTTCCTAAGGCGCACTGATACCGAACAGTTTATATCACAGGTTCGCTAGCTTACTGTTGTGATATTCCTAATGTTTAGTCCATCCGCTAATAATGTTCTATTAACCTGACAATAGGGTCTCATGGAGGAATTTCTGGAGTAAGGTTCACATATGGTGTACAATAGGTATTACTCATCTTGATCTTACTTACAATGTACTCATGTTTCGTAATGACAATTGACCAAAGCTACTATGCCCTATATCAGAAAAAGGCTTTGATGGACACTTGGTTACTCATGAGTATTTTTCGTTTGACACATGACTAGTTCAATATCTCATATCTTAAGAAAGTTCAGCTAGCACCGCTACACGTGTATTGTTGAACTTACCTGTTCTAATAGACACCTATTTTGAAGCTTCCCTTTGTGTTTTTGGCTGATATCTCAAACCATATTTCTGTGAGCTGCAGATTGTTAACTGAGGATATGAACCCCCTCTTCAACAATTATTCATCGTTGCTATCGATGAAATAAGCACTACTGAAATTCTGACAGACTATATGTGAAAAACCAAAGAACATATGTTGTCTCAGCTTGTGAAGGTACGATGCATCATACATGAGGGCTTGTGTTACTGTGTACTGGGGAGCTCCTAACTTGTTCATGTCAGTGATGTCTTGCTTTAGAATGAATCAAGTTTGTTCTAGCTTTGTCGATGTGACCATTCTTTGCATGTTGTATTACTTGGTCATAAAATTAAGATTATGTACACTGTACAAAAACATTCCTCAAATTCACTGGAGTAGGAAGTAACGAGTTCTGTCAGCGTTTACTGATGAAGACAAGCTCGACTTGCTGAGCTCTAAAAGTTACAGTGTTACAAAGGCAAATAATAAGGTCGTTATGATATACTCAAGGTCGCTTTTAGTGTCCTTTTTTTTTTCCCTTCAATATTCTCTTTACACTTTGAAATTCACTTGTCTGTAGAATGCAGCACTCGCTGTCCAGCTCCTGTTGAACATATTCATGTTTGTTGTGTTAGGCCGCGTTTAGTTCCAAAATTTGGAACTTCAAATATGTCACATCAATATTTGGACACATATTTAAAGTATTAAACATAGGCTAATAACAAAATAAATTATATATTCGGACCGTATACTGTGAGACGAATCTTTTGAGCCTAATTATGCCATGATTAGCATATATTAGTTACTGTAGCATTTATGGCTAATTATGACTTAATTAGGCTCAAAAGATTCGTAAATATGTAATTTTTTTTATTATTAGTCTATATTCAATACTTTAAATGTGTATCCAAACGTTGATGTGATATTTTTGACATATTTTGAAACTAAACAGCCTTAGTTGTTATTCTATGATGAAATCATCATATTCATGAGGGCATGGTTAATGCTACCTACCTCACAGGACCGATATCTCCAAATCTCACTAATACCCGATTCTTCTGGAGAAAAAACTCCAATCGTGTTTCACTGTTACCACATTATCTGATCCTCGGATGGAGGATGCTTTGTACAATGACTTTGTCGAGTGGCTTTATGGGACGACGACTAATTAATTAATGCCGGTGACTTGAGAAGCTAATCCCTCATACAGTATTACTTCATTTCAAGCTTGAACAGTACTACATTTCAAGCTTGAAATCCACCTACCAGATACCCAACGCCAAATCCTACATACAGTCGGAGAAGCAAGCAACTTTACTCCATGTTCTTTTCTCCCTGTTGTTTTGGGAGGTGGTGTTCTTCGGCACAACTAACTTCTTGTCTTGTGGACCATGACACTTATGTATCTGCTGTGCCAGTTGCAAACGGACCGAAGGTTGGTCACCAGCTACCAGGAGGAGATGACATGATGGTTACATTGACAGTTTGACACCATCACACTACAATATCCACTCTCCAGTAGTGGCTAAACTAGCCAAACAATGACAGGCCCTATTAGTAGTGGCTAAACCATACTCTATATAATCTGCATCCGAGACTTCTAAGTGAAGAATGTCTTTTCCTACCATTATTAGGTCCACGGACTCATGAACCATGAGAACCAGTATGCTAAAATATTATGCCAAGAAAAAAGAACCTGGTTATCTTACTTCCACAACTAATCAGTAATCACCAGCTCTAACTTCCAAAAGATCACAGTAATCATATTGCAGCTTGGCAAACAGGCAAGTTGGCTGTGTTCAATTTTTTATATCCGGGGACCCAAACTATTGCTTCCTGGGATAGCAACCGGCGAGTGAAAATTGCCCCCAAAATAAACCCAAGTCGAAACTTTCAACTATGATGTAAGCCACTACTGTATAATTGATGAATAGTAATCGTGGGATCAGGTCTAATACAACTGTTACAGTACGGTGTTTGATTATAGATCGATACCTCGTCAGACAACCAATTATGGTGGGTAGCTAGCCGTATTAATCCTGTTGTTTGCCTTTTTGAAGCTACTGGTTCAGTAATTTTAGAGATTGCTAAAAGAGCCTAAAAGAAGGCACGCGTGCTTCCAATTTCATATTTAGCGACAAATAAAATCACTGGAGATCCAATACGCAGAATCACACAAAACTGTACTACGTATACACTAGAGTTTTCTCAAAGACATTCCTTTATGCATATCATTTTACTACAATAAATAACTCCGGACTTTCATTTAATTTTACCTCAGAAGATCTACTCCAATCCACATCTCAAATCCATTTGCACCATACAGCGCCAGGAGGTACTGCCCCATGTGCAATGCAATCCATGGGAACCAAAGAACCAGGTGACCGGAGCCATCTTTTCACTTCATCTACGATCGATGCCGTTATTAATGCGTTTGCAAATAGCATGAGCTGTCCATTAGTTCGATCTAACGCTCCACCATAAAAAACTACCAAGAGGCAAGAGGTACCATCAGTTAAGTAAGGTAGAGATAGTTAAGAGTAGGGAAAGGTATTGTTACAAGATACAGATATGAGACACCCTGGGTGTCTTTCTAAAAATGTTGATCGGTACAGTTACAAATATAGATAGTGTTTTTTTTCTCCAAACTTTACGTCTTTTGTCCCGAAACAACTTAACTCTCATATGAAATCTATAACCCATAAATTATGTTATTTTTCAATATTTACATTGTTTTTTCCCACAGAATTTGATCTCTCCTCCCGCTGAGATTTAGAGCCCATAAACTGCATTTTTCTAAGATTTTTGCTATTAGTTTCCAAAATCTTGACATCTTCTACTAAGATCTAGAGCCTGAGCTCGTTTGTTGTTTTCGTTTTAATTTGTTTTCGTGCTGATGAAGACCGCTGTCCAATTAGATTCAGCTCCTAATTCACATAAGAGAAAATGACTATTATTTGTTAGTTGATTATCCCATTGTTACCGGTTTTGATATCTTTATTTCTGCTCCTGTCCCTCTTTTTTATCAACATCAATTCCATGTTGCTTCACCTGCCGGTACCTGTACATCTCTTAAAAACGCTCATAAAAATCTCATTACGATTAGGGAACACTTGAGGTGTAGCATGCTCGGATCACGTTGTTCTTGAATTTTAACTCCAGAGTTATAACCTATTTCGGGCGTAGCACTTATCCCTTATCCTTCTGCAAGTTTTTTGTCGGAAATTTGGGATCGGATTGTATGTACGTGTAAATAATTCATATATGCTCCATTTTAAAAAAATAATAGAAGCATTTCTAGTTTTTTTAAGCAGAGACAATGGTCAAGGAAAAAAGACCTTTGGTTCCCCTAATTAATTAAATGACGGATGGTTTGGGCTAAGATGGAAATGGATGTGATTGATGGAACAAACGGTACTATGAATTGTAAATACTTGTACTGTGAAAAAAAATTGAATCTTATCTGTTAGGAAAATCGACACACAACGGACGGTGAAGGGCTTTGATAATAGATCAAATCGCCAAAGCTCTGAAACCAAGGCTCTGATACCACATGTTAGGAAAATCGACACACGATGAAGACTGAGATTTAACGTGAAAAATTCTTGCAGGAAAAAACCACGGACAACTATCAATATTGAGGAGTTGAGACAAACGTAGGGAATAGAAAGGGCTGTTGCACCTTTGCCGTGCGGCATACAAGAGATATATAAAGGGGAAAATAGATGAGTCCTAGTAGAGAGTCTTAATAGGAAACTAATCCTAATTACTAGAAATATAATCCAAATACATTAGATGTATAAATTCGGATTATATCTCTAATATTATCAGTGTTTATATTTTGGAATAGATGGATCACTAAATATAGGGATAAAATTTGAGCGTTCAAGAGGGTCGTATGCCAAGAGAAACTACCAATATTGCTTTTGAGCTCACAAAATATAGTAACTAACCGATCTTTGATCATATTTATAACAGGACTCGTAGTAAATTGGACGTCTGATAATACACCTGCTATTCATTTTACTCGTATCCTTCGCGTGAACTTTGGGTCGAGCAGACAGCATAGGAACGGTAAATACGTAAATACTCAGCCCCGTATTCACCTCTATTTATGACCAATGCACCAGCGCCGCGGAAACGGATGCGCCGGACCACGGTGTGTCAGAGGCTCGCGTCGAATGAAGCTGCCTGCAACGGAGTACTTTTACTGATGTTTGAAGTACAGTTCTCTGACAAAAAATACAGAGTATATACATTATTACAGCACAGACAAAAAAAAAGAGAAGAAAAGAACCTCTCATGCCGTACATATACAGGAGCAGGGTGTTGAGAACAGTTATTACGAACTACTAGTCCTGTAAGGCCGTGAGCGCACTCTGTTACTGTGCACACTACAGTACTTCCTAATCTTGCCATCAATTACTCACGAGAAAACTCTATTTTAGGGCGACAGGACAAGAAGTCCTCTTACAATTAGACATTTGGATCTAATAGCTGGGTTAGCTAGCTAGGCTTTGACCATCTCCCGTTTACTTAACCAATGTCTTATCTGTCTCGTTTATGCAAGTTTTGACCCTAATGATATCATCCATCCCATCAGTGAAATGTACGGTTTTGAAGCGCCCATTCAAGACTGCAAAGATGAGCGTACGAAATGTGACCGATCAGCTAGACAGCGCGGCGCTGTCATGCTACAAGACCGTCCTTGCGTGGATAAGCAAAACACGGTGCATGAACAGCGTGCCCTGATGCAGCCATTGCTCTCGCTGGTGTTTATGAGGCGCCTAATTTTGTCATTCACGGGACCAGCTATACTACGCCACTGGACCATCACACTACTGTCCTAGGACAGGATCATTATAACCATGCGTTGTTCTCATCCACGGCTGGAAATCTATAGCTAGCCTGAGCAGGTAATCTAGCAGTACGCCCATTGGCTGGTGTGGATCTTGTTTGCACAGGACTGCGCCAGTTTCACGGCAAATTTGGAGAAGCTTCCGCGCATCAACAAAAGGCTAGGCCATCACCAGATCACCTACAGGTAAAGCTGGAGGTTTGCATTCATCATCAAACGAGCCCACAAGCGAGTGGCCCCCGTCCCCCATCATTCCGGCCGGTTGCTCAATGCCTCGATCGAGCTATCATCGATTGCTTCCCCACCAAACACCTTCCCATTTTGCCAAACCGCGCGAGGGGCGATCCATATCTCCTTGCTTCCGGTACAAGTGTGCAAAATATCACAATCAGTGCAGCATTGTTTAAAACCTTTTTTAAGATGACTTTTACACAATACTGCCAGTAGACACAAATGGGTATATTCGAAATTGAGCTTCCTCCGGTGCTCCTTACTGGCAGCATAAAACAATATAGAACTAATAGATTTATAAACTTTTTTCAGTAGAATTTGGAGGGTTCGATCATCTAAGAAAAAAAAACCGTGGAAGAATCCATCTGAGTGATGCCTTCACCGGAATCGTGGCCAATGCACCTCCACCGTCGCCACCAACACTGAATCGCGGCCGAACGATCCACCGTTCATTTCGATGGAATGAAGTCGATCGGATCCGGTGCCTTCTACTGTTTCATGAAAAAGATCGAAAACCCCTATTCACTTATTAGTAAGTAAATGACTAATATGTTATTTCAAACGATTGACTTATATAATTTCTACTGACCGTATAATACTAACAGTAGGGAGTATCGGAGCTTTCCTCTTCAAAATTTGATACAAAGCAGAAAATGACTCTTTAAGTAATTCATGGTTTCATCTAATCATCTCATATAGAATTAAAAAATAATAATCTCGTATGGTGTCGCCGCGGCGTGAGAAGCGACTCCGTCGTTGTTTCTGCCACAACAATGGCATGATTCCTTCCTGTCCGCTCCTCCGTCTCCAGCAGGTTGTCACCCATGGGAAAGATGCACACGAAAATGGGGAACCATTATGAATGAAAATGCAGCCCATTGAAAAGCTATAACATGCAATTTTACATAATTTGTCTTTTTTATGTTATGTTGCCGTGGATAATATACAAGTCGATCTACAGTATATACTGGCAGTAACGTGTATTGTGCATTCTTAGACGTCTCCCAATTAATCTCATGGTTAACCTTAGCAATACCATAACAATACCAACGATGCGACTAAAATTCTGATGCCAGATTTCTAGCTATAAATTTATTAAAGAGTAAATTACACCTTGGACTAGATTTTATTACCAAAGTTGCACATTCGGCTAGGCATTAACATACATGTTTAGGCCCCGTTCGTTTCAGCCATATGGCTGAAATTTTGTCTATGCACAAGAAACGAGATAGACCATTAGTGTGTGATTAATTAAGTATTAACTATTGCAAACTAAAATAGAATTGTTTGATTTTTTTAAGAAACTTCTATATATAAAGTTTTTACACAAAATGTACCGGGAAGCGTGCTCATGGGTAACGAGATAAAATTTTCAGCTGATTAGCTGTTTAGAATGGGGCCTTAGTAGATTTTGATATCAATCCTTGCACTTTGGACCTATGGCCCACACGTCAGCCACCAAAGACCCTTCTTCCTCAGTCCTCTCGTCTTTGTCCCCAATCGCAACAGCAGGACATGCTTTGTGTCGCTCTTGGCCAGAGCAAAATCTCCACTAGAAATGAATACCTTAATCCACTTCCTCCATCCCCAAATCATCTCCTCATTCCTCAATAAAAAAAAACCATAATTAGAAGCTTCACAAACTGATCAACCTTCTAGACCCCTCTCTATATATGCACATCACTGGATCATCTCTTGATCTCCTGCCCACAGGCTGGGCACCATCTCGACGCTCGATGATCATCAACGTGGTCGCTCAAGCTCCATTGGTGTCAAGGCCAGGTGCGTGTGGAATGGGAGGCCAACACTAGTGCAGCTCGAGCCTGAGCAGAAGCAGGCACAGAGGCGGATTGTCACGGCGTTGGCACGAGACTGAGTAGTAGATAGGTCCAAATTGCAATATAAAGGTAAGCTAGCCCAAAGTGAAAACATTGGTTAGGGGATGGTCCAAATAGAAATTTAGGTAAATATAGCTAGCCCAAAGCGCGATTCACTTTTTATTAAATGTAGTTTTATATAATATGATGAACCTACATTGTAATTGATTTGCATTTAGTTGTAATTTATATGTAACTTGTAAGTAAACCAAAAGGATTGCTAGCTCAGTTGGTGTGCGTGACATAACAAAACTGTCGGTCTCAATTTTGATCCTTGCCCTGTCTTAGTTAGCATGATTTTGTTTTAGGGATTGTTCGGCAGCACTATTTTACAACGCCAGGGCTGGGCTGGCTGTACAACCAATTGCTGTTTGTGTGCAACCCAAATTGTTGCATGTGAGGAACATTGTTCAATTTAAGGAAAATGCTGAGGAAATGCTGCAGCAGGCAGCCGTGCAAACACCCGCTACAGACCTACAGTGATGGCTGCAGACATGTAGCTGCTACGCTGCTGCATGTAGCTGTTCCGAACAGCCCCTTACTTTCATGGCACGAATCTCGGTGCATATTGGAGAGCGTCAACACAAATCGGAGGGTCTAGAAATCTGTTATCAGATTTTTAACAAGTCCGCTATCAAAATACTACACATCGGAGTACTTGGAAAGAGTACTGGAAACGAACTCGACCAGCACCAGGTTAATCCATCGACCGATCAGCAAAAATTCCATGATTTTAAGTGGGTAGGTACGACGAGTGCCAATGCCATGGTCCAGTCCGTCCATGTGAGATGAGCCAACAGGCCGGGGCTCCCCTTTCAATACACACGCGCTCGTCGGCTCGCGATCTCATCTCGCTATCGATGCATTGCATGCGAACGAGCAAAACAACTCGGCGACAGACGACGAGGGCGCGTTTTTTTGTGTGTGGGGACGACGACGACGTGTGGCGTAGGGTGGAGGCGGCCGGCAGCTAGCGTCCGACGCGGGCTGGATTTTTCATGCGCCGCAAAAGGAGGTTGTCTCGAATCTCGATTTTGCCGAGGCGCAGGCAGAGCGCGGGTTCCGAGTCAAAACCCAAGGACGCTTTTTTCACCCTCGGCATCTTCCGAGTTCTGACAGCGGATTCGTCCTATCCGCTTCAAAGTTCACCCGTGCGCCCCCACACCACCCCCTTCTTCTTCTTCTTCTTCCTTCCTCCTACTGTCCCTGATTTCAAACTCAGGTTTCGAAACCACAATGCGAGCAGGGTGACACAGTGTACAGAATATCTTGCCCAGAGTGTTTGAGTGGGAGATGCTAGAGCAACATGTGGAGCACGATCCTCTTCAGTGGCTCAAGATCGTCCAATCCGCATCCAACGGATCGTTTCGCTTGTCACGTCAAATTAAACGCTGCTGTGCCACCCCCGACATACTGTGCCAACATATACAGTATAAACTGTTACACTTTACTGTATCGTGATTGCTGTATCCACACGTTTGTCAGTAGTAGGACTGTATCTGCGGTATGCCCTACTGCAGTGCAGAGAATCACATACTACTACTACTATGGAAAAATATAATACGTCTCATCTTTTTTTTTTTTACGGAAGGACGTTTGATAAAAAGTTCAACGCCACTAAATTAATCCAACGAGGAATCAACGGACCTTCAGATTTCCCCTATCTAGCGTACAGATTCTGCAACCATTTTGTTTTTCCCATCGATCCTATCCCCTGCACGGCTGCACATGGCCCCACACAACGAGAGAGTGAGACACAAGCACTAGCGAGCCGGACCGACCGACCGAACCGTAGCTGCCACGCCGCCCTACACTGTCACATTCACGCACACGCTTCCCGAACGCCACTGACCGTTGCCGCAAAAGCAAAAGGAAAGAAACAACCGCAGCAGCAGTAGAAGAAGAACAAGAAGCCCACCAAAACAACTCAAAACCCAACGGTCACTCCCCTCCCGACTTCGCCTTTCTCCTCTTTTAAGCCTTTACTCCTCCTCGACCTCGCCGTTCCATGCATATACCACCACCACCTCACCTCACCCACGGCAGGAGGACAAGCCATCCATTACACGACTGGCACATCAAGGCAAAATCCAATCCGTCCCATCCACCGAACCCGTCCCTCTCATCCACCTAGCGCCGCTGCCGCCGTCGTGTTCGTGTCGGGATGACGAGAGGAGGAGGAGAGGTTGAAGAGGAGGCGGCGGCGGGGGAGGAGGAGAGGGAGGTGAGCGAGGCGCTGACGGGGGACTCGTCGGCGGACGAGGAATTCCGGCGAGGGAGCAGCAGTGGATCCAGCGCCTGCAGCTCCGGCGAGGCGTCGTCCTACTGCCCGCCTGACGATTGGCAGCAGAAGGTGGCCATTAAGACCTGCGTTTCCTCCGACCTCGTCGTCGTCTCCGCCGACCAGCCCAAGGACAAGAAGAAGCCGTCTCCGGCCGCCGCCGACAAGCACCACCGACCCTCCGGTACATATACGCCGCCGCAGGCGAATCGGTCGAATCCCCAATTCCGTTAACTGAATTTTTGTATGGATTAATTGGGTGCGTGCAGAGATGGAGATGATGAAGGAGAGGTTCGCGAAGCTGTTGCTCGGCGAGGACATGTCCGGCGGTGGCAAGGGCGTCTGCACGGCGCTCGCCATCTCCAACGCCATCACCAACCTCTGCGGTACTAATTTGATTGCAATGCGCGGTTTCATGGACACCACGGATTTGGAGGCTGATTCGAGCTGGGTTGGGTTGTTGCAGCGACGATATTTGGGCAGCTATGGAGGCTGGAGCCGCTGCTGCCGGAGAAGAAGACGATGTGGCGGCGGGAGATGGACTGGCTGCTCTGCGTCAGTGACCACATCGTCGAGCTGGTCCCCACATGGCAGACATTTCCCGACGGGAGTAAGCTTGAGGTGACTATAAATTCCCCACTGTTCGTGATATAGTTAATTAATTAATTAATTCCCCTGTCAAAATTTACTGTTTACGTAAGTACAGAATTTAGTAAGATCGGTCTGTTCTGCCGTTAGTGAGACGATTTTATTTGGCATCCTACGGAAGAATCATGAGGCGATACAAATTTTGATTTGTATTTTACTACTTGAACATGGACCACACTGGAATAATGATATATATTGTCATTGAATACCTGCTTAGCCGTTTGGTACCTATAGTAATCCCGTTTATTGAAACGGTTGGGCGCGCGACGCCGTATTTCTGAGGCCCGAACAGTAAAGACCACATCAATGTGCTGTCCGTTTAGTTGTGTCCAATATGTTTGTCCTCAGATTTTCCGATCCAAACGTGATCTGACCCATTGCAACTCCTAGATACAGATGAACACTGACTGTTACTGCATTTGTGGATTTATTTCAGATCATGACAAGCAGGCCACGGTCCGATCTGTACATCAATCTGCCGGCACTCCGGAAACTAGACCACATGCTCCTCGTAAGTAATCTGCTCATCCGAAAATGAGACGAAATAGTGTAGTGTATCTACTGACGAAACGACCATTTGCCAGGAAATTCTGGAGAGCTTCAGAGACCCAGAGTTCTGGTACGTCGACCAGGGGATTTGCCCGCCGGAGCGCGACGGCAACAACGCCGCCCCCTTCATGCTAACGTTCCACCGCCGCGACGAGAAGTGGTGGCTCCCCGTGCCACGCGTCCCTCCCGGCGGCGTGGGCGACACCACGAGGAGGCAGCTCGAGCACAAGCGCGACTGCGCCAACCAGATCCTCAAGGCCGCCATGGCCATCAACAGCAACGCCCTCGCCGAAATGGACGTCCCCGATTCGTACCTCGACTCGTTACCCAAGGTTCAGAACAATTCTCTAGACCACCGTAAAAATTAAAATAAAAAGATTTTAGTACTCTCATTATCTTCTCAAGAACTGTAAAATTACTATAAAAAAAGGTTTTGACAGTCTTCGTGTGTGTATTTTTGTCAGAACGGGCGTGCGACGCTGGGTGACATCATATACAGGTACATCACGTCGGACCAGTTCTCGCCGGACTGCCTGCTGGACTGCCTGGACCTGTCGTCGGAGTACCAGGCGCTGGAGATTGCCAACCGGGTGGAGGCGTCAATCTATGTGTGGCGGCGGAGGGGCACGTCGGGCGCCGCGAACCGTGGCGGCAACAAGTCGTCGTGGGGCGGCGTCCTCAAGGACATGATCATGGACACGGAGAAGAGAGACGACCTCCTCGCCGAGCGCGCGGAGGGCCTCCTCATGTGCCTCAGGCAGAGGTTCCCCGGCCTCACCCAGACCACCCTTGACACCAGCAAGATTCAGTACAACAGGGTTCGTAGAAATGAAATCCACTACAAATCTGAAATCTGAGTCTGAGACATGACAATGTGTTTTCTTTACATCAGGATGTGGGGAAATCGATTCTGGAGAGCTACTCGAGGGTACTGGAGAGCCTGGCTTCGAACATAATCGCGAGGATCGACGACCTGCTCTACGTCGACGAGAGGAGCAGGCAGGCAGGCTCCGGGAGCGGCAAGATCTCCTGCAAGGACATGTCCGTGACGACGGCGGCGGCGGCGTACCCAGTGGTGTCCACCTCGGGCACGGCGTCGTACGCGACGGCCTACGCCACGCCAAGCTTCTCGCCGGCGCAGCTGTCGAGCCCGTCCAGGATCGGCAGGGCGCTGCTGGTCGACCGGCGGTCGCACGACGGCGGCCGGGGGATCGTCGCCGGCGGCATGGAGTTCATGGGCATGGCGGTCAGCAACGCCGTGTTCGATGTCCCCGGGCTGTGAATTCGATCGAGACCGGACTACGAAGTACGGACGTGTACTACCTTGTTAATTACTCGTCTCTGTGTAGTTGTATGGCCTTTTTTCCTCGCTTTGATAGAGGGCGGTTTTGTTTTGCCGTTTCTCTGCCCTCGGCTTGTAAACGTGTTTTTGAGTTTTGACAGTGCCTTTGTTGACTTGCGAGTGTTGTAAGAGTGGTTAAATTCGATGTTAGTCGGATGACATAAAAGAGTCACGGCGTTTGTGCAAATCACAGAGTTCTAGTATGACTTAAGAGTAGGTTCCGATTACCTTTCTAGTAATCTGCCAAATAAATTAACCAAATTTAAAATTTGACCGTTAACCTTTAACCCGATGGACAAATTTTAAATTAAATTTTGAGTTCGATTTCCGTATGCATTCGGCTCGGAGCCTGGGAAGCACCGTCCATACTCCAAAAGCCCTAGGTCGACGGCCTACGGGTGCTCTCTGATGCCCGGTGGTCTTCGTCTAACGGCCCAGTTATTCCGGGATGCCCTGGCGGGCTTAGGTTAGCCCAGTATTCTCGTGATGCCTGGTGGGTTTGGGCTAATCAAAACTGTAACCACACGAAAGCCTACGTCCTACTCCCTTAGTCCAATAATATAAACACTATTGACTTGGATTGATTATATTAGTACGTGTCGCATCTTTTTTTAAATGCTTCTAATTAATTAGGATAGAGGGAGTATAAAGTAAAATCACTGCTCCGACCCGCTGGGTTGTCAGAAACATATATCATTGTGGATAAATGGCTAAATGGTACGCACAATTACACAATTAGTAATGAGTAAAATATACCAACAATATCATAATTTGTATGGTGGTGCAATATAGTCATGGTATCTTATATTTTGCTTAAATAAGTCTCACATCTTGTTTTAGGGGTACAAGTCTCATCAAATTCATGGCACATACATATTGCTGAATTTACACGACATGACCCACGTGGATGTGTAAATGACAAAAATAGAAATTAACCCTATGTTTTTTATTTGCAACGTGGTAAGCTTGCTTTTTTTTTTTGAAACGCAGTATGCTTGCTTTTAATATACACAATCGCCCATTAATTAATATTCAAAAATTTAAGTTAGTTTCTCATACTGTGTTTATAATTTATAACTGATAATATTGATTTGCACCTAAAACACAAGATGTGTGGCTCATTTGAGCAATTTACAAAATGGGTGCCGGTATAATATACTTGCAAGTAGCAACCTTTTCATTACTAAAGGCTACCTGTTGCTGCACTATTTCATCATATTTCAGCAGGTAAAAACAGCAAAACAAAGGGCTACCTGTTGCTGCCCTACCATTTCATTACACTTATCAGGTAAAAACAGCGAAACAAAGGGTAAGAGCAAAAGGAAAAGGACACACACATACACAGTACACACATACAGCCACATCTGCCCAGGTGAGATGACGCATCCAAATACTGGCTCCACCGCTAGAACAGATGTATAGATCCACTATGACTTTTGATACCTGTTGAGATTTATCAACTCTACCGCAAACCGGCTCGGACCGCTCCTTTTATTTCTGGCACAAAACAATCAAATAAGATGTAGGAGAGTCAGTACAATGATCAGGCATTGTATGAATGTTCATAGAGAGAGCAGTAACAAATTAAGTCTGACTAAGACAAACCGAGTAGCTTAGGTTCCTAGTAATTACTGCCGTCATATGTCAACACCAGAAAAAATGGCACCAAATATATGCACGGACTGCTTATTTGCTTAAAAATGATAAGTTATGTTCCCAGCGGACAATGGAAGACCCGATGAACTATGGTTGTGGCTTTTTGAGTCGTTATGGTCTACAAGAATTCCTTGGGGGGCTAACTAAACAGTAGGTGTCCGCGGTTTAAGTGCGCGAATTGAGCATCTTCAACCATGCCCGATGCATAATATTTACATTTTAGAAAAACTGATAAGAAAGATTAAACTTTTACTGCAAGACATTTCACCATTTTTCTGTAGAGACATCATTGTCATCCTTCAATACTATTCAATCACTGTGTGCAGATATGACAAGTAAAATTATTGGTACCACAACTATGAGAACGACACTAACGTAAACAAGGATATTTTTCGAACTTAATTGTTGATTTCTGCATTAGGAATGGAAAGGATAATATCATCGAGCCTCTGACAATGCACTACCCAACAAAGAGCAAATTAAATGAACCTTAGTACAGCTGCTTCACAAATTCCTCATCTGTCATGATACATACTCCACTACATAGTAATTCATGTTCCTAGAATAATAAGACTAAGCAAGCCCTCTAATATAATTTTATTTTCAAAACAAATAAAGAGTCTACTGTTGGTTGGTTAGCTTTGCCGGACAAAAAAAATGTTTTAGTCGTGTCTGAGTTTATTATAGATAGGACTAGGACATAATACAGCTAAACAAATAACTACCGTACTATGCTGCTGCCAGCTATCATGCTCAAAATGGAGATAAATAATGCTTACACAGACACTTTTTGAAATAAAGTTCATTTTTATACCTTGTTTCACAAAAGGAGTGCCCTCAGCAAAGTACTTAGTAATAGAGTGAACCTGCATGCCATTATATTAGTAGTCAGTACACAAGTATATTCGTCTTATCTAAACAATATACTAGTACATATAAGTGAAGTAACATACCTTGCCACCAATCACCTCTGGTAGCCAGGGAGCCATCCGGATTCTCCTCCTTATGCTGGATTTGGACATACAAAGAAAACATAAAAATGTATGCTATGCAAGCGACCAGAAGCTGTATTATTAAGAGTGTCAATTTCTACTCACATTTCCTGAGGATTCATTGCCCTGCTTTTGAGGAGTGTTACCATAAAACTCCCGTGCACCGTAATGCACAGAAGAACCGAAATACGGCGACTCCGATGACTCGTTTGGATAAGAATGTTTTCCGTCCTTGTATGTAGCGCGAGCTTTAGTAGGGCTGTGGGATTTGCCATCTGCATCACGAATTATTCACAGTTAGTCGGCTGCTGTATGACATAAAACGGTCAATTTCCTCTGCAAATTAGGATGGTGCATCATACATGCTTGAAAAAATTGTAAGCAGTAGCAATACTACTTCAAAGATCAATGTGCTTTGATGTTGGATCAAATGCAACAGCGTGCATGGCATGATCCTTCACATATGCACAGCACCTAAAGTCCTGAATCATTCCTCAGGACAACTAATGACTATCATACTCTGTTCACAACTTCGTCAAAAAAAAAAAACTCTGCTCACAAGTTTTCAGTAATTAAATAGCAGTGTCAAATAGACAGGATATGTCATAACTACCTGCAAAACCACCGGCATTCTGCCCTTTGGAATTCTGCTTGTTCAGCATCGCGTACAGGTCCGCCTGCTTCGTGTCTTTTGCATTCGCCTTTTCAGGTAAAAACAAAACAGCAATACATCACAACGATACCCAAATATGTAATAAGACTTCATAGAAACTAGAAATCATGAAGTCATCGACCACACGGTACACGCCTAAAACAATTCATCAGTTAACGAAACAGAGCACAGAACAGAGTCATCTTTCGCGTGCTAATAACACAAACAGAGAACAGAGCCCCCAAAATAAATTGAAATAACCACGAGTACGAAGGCGGGAGCGAGAGAGGCGGGTACCGGAGGCGAGGCGGCGAAGACGGTGCTGAAGTACCCGTTCGTCGCTGCCGCCGGCGTGGCTCCGGCGGCGGTGGCGGGAGGCGATTTCTTCCTGGAGTCCATGCTGTTGGCGGTTTCTCAAGGGAGATGAACCTAGACTTGGGTGGAAGGAAGGAAGAGGAAGAGGACGAACGAACTCTCGTGAGCGAGGAGGGGGAGAAAGATAGGGCACGTGAAGTGGTCGTTATAGGCGGCGGCGCGGCACGGCTCGGGTGCTGGGGTGAAGCAAACAAACACTTCTTCGCTCGCCTCGTGGCGCCCTGCTCCAGCCTCCATCTGTGCCGCCCCTCTGCTTATAAAGGACTCGAGGGGGGAGGGGGAGATCCCCTGTTCTGCTGCTACTTGTACTTCGAAAATCAACAGGGGCTGAATTGCGATTGTGCGATGGATATCCTGATTTTAATCTGCTTGCAACATTCACCGTAAATTATAACCTTTGCTTTTAATAACAGGAAACTTTCTTTACAAAGATACTGACATTAAGGGATCAATTAAAACAAAACATATGAATAAAACGTATGAAATCGAATGTTGTGGGCGATAAAAACTCCTAGGGTTTAAAATACATGGAATATACTAAAATTAAAGTGTTTAAATTGTCCGTAGAAAATAAAATATAACATAAGTTAGCTTTTTTTTATTTTTCTTTTAATTGGGCATAGTAAACTACTCTCTTCGTTCAATAATACAAGGAATTTTGGGGTGTATGGGAGGAGGTGTCGCATCCACCCAAAACCTCTTGCGTTATGTCACAAAGGGAGTAAATCATTAGGAGTTAAAAGGTTTCATTACTTAAAAATTAAAGGAAACTACATGAATAAAATTTTAAGGATATATACAGCTGGTATAAAAAAAATCCTCTAATCCAAAGGACTCAGAAGATCAAGTTCAAAGTTCCGAACAAATTATAACGGTATTATAGTTTCAAATCCAAAGTTATACTGTCTAGGAGCCAGGACATAGGCGGGATCCCGCGTCGCCCTCCCCGTGGGCGGCACGGGAGGCGACGGCCGCCCCCAGCCTCGCCGCTCTTCTCCT
>CM002483.1:14370605-14423195 GCA_000325765.3 Leersia perrieri
AGGGGAGGCCGGGGCGACGACGGTGGCAACGGCGTGACGGCGATGGAGGGCTGCGGCAGCGTTTGCGCGAATTCGGCAGAGAGGACAGCGGCGCCGCCGGAGGTCAGATCTGGCCGCGCCACAACTGGATCTGGGTGTCCCGTGCCTGGACTTCGTGCGTGCGACAACGGGGCGGTGCGTCCTACGGAGGCGGCAACGGCGGTGGTGCCGTCGGTGACGGCGCGTGCGGCAGCGAGACCCCCCTGCTCGCGTCGAATGGACTACGCCGTGGCGGGGGGTGGCGTGAGCGAGGTCGTCGGTGGCCAGATCCATCGCCGTCGGGGCCGGATATGGACTTTGGCGGCGGTGTTTAATGGCCGGGGGGCGGCGGCAGTGTCTAGCTCGGCGCGATGTTTATGGGGATTGTAGTGCCGAGGTGTTCTGCTTTGGGTGGTTGCTAGTCTACCGGTTCTACGGACAAGCGTTCGGGACCCCGAGCGGACGTGGCGAGGAGGCCCGTGGAGGTGCGGCGAGGAGGCCAAGTGGCGAGGGGCCCTGGCGGAGAGAGGCGCAGAGAGGCACACACGGAGATGCCCGACATTGCTCGCGGACCGCTTCTGCTGTCTTAGGGTCTTGGTGAGGTCGGCGGAATCCTACGATGGATTCGACGTGCTGGCTTTCGAGCCAGCCTCGGCGATGTTGGTGGGCATGGTGATGTCCACTGCGGCGGCGAAGGTACTGCAGTTGGCATGGATGAAGCAACCGGGGAGGGTCCGCTCGAATGGGGTGGCGAGGTGGAGCGGAGAACGGCAAGGCAACGACGATGCGGCCAGGGATCCGAGGCCATGATGTCACGTGATCCCTGTCCGAGGCGGAGACGGTGGCGACACCGTAAGGCGGGTGCTCCTGGCCTTCTGGCGAGCTAAGGTACAGACTTTTGTTCTCTTGTGGTGACACCTTGTCATCACAAGATGGCCGCGTCGGGAGGGCTAGCGAGGGGGAGAGGGGATCCATCCTTCTCTATCACCCTCTTCCCTTCCAACCCAACTGCGCGGATGGACTTCGAGCGCATCGAGGATTGAGGAGTTTCTGGTTGATGATCGACCGGTGACGAGGCGTCGACGCAAGAACTGTGTATTGTTGGTTTCGGATGGCGGTGACTCCTGAGCTTTGCAGGTTGTCCAAGGCATGGGAGGGTGGGTAGTTTACAGGCGTAAGCCCTGCCTTCGGGCCGGCAATGGCGACGCCCGTGGGTGCGTTTTTTCTCTTGGGGCATTGTTGTGTAATCCTACCTTTCCTATAGGATTCTTCCGGTGAAAACCGCGTCCTGGACTTCTAGGACGACCGACGGCGGCGTGTTCTGCGTCATAACCTTGCTGGAGACGTCATCTAGAAGATCCTGTACCGTTGTGGTGTCTTGTGCCTATTTTGGTTTAGCAGTGTGGGATCTAGTTGCCGACGCGCGGTGTGGAGGGTTTCTTCTTTTTTCCCTGATTATAGTCCTACTTTGGACTATAGTCTTGTACCTTTTATTTTCTCTCTATCAATATATACGAGGCAACACTTTTGCCCTCCTTTTAAAAAAAAGTTATACTCTCTCTCAGGGTTGACAATTTTACCCACCAACGGGCATCCACGAGTATTGGACCTGATGGATATGTGCTTGCCCGACACTAGAAAGAAGCTGAACCAAAGTTTGCCGACATTGATCCCGTCCTCTTATTAATAACTTCAAGCTGTATCACTAATTTATTGTAAAAGTGTCTATTGTCCGTCTCTGGCATGTCTACGTTCATACATATACCTATACCTATATCTAGAAATAACCATATTTTGGACAGGTTATCTTCAAGCTCTTCAATTTAAAGATTTTATGGTTAGAAGACTAGGATGGCAAGGCAGGAATGGAAATTGACATCAAAAGGAGTAGGGAGTCGAGTATTCTGCATTACAGCAGAGAACACTACTATAGCTTGAGTGTTTTCATTTTTGCAACTGTGATTTGGTGCGCATAACAATGTTGTCCTACTATAGGAACAAATGGTTGATCCCATTGTGATATCTTTAAAAATATTGTAAAAAATCTATAGGAGTTTATGTGAACTATTTATTTGGGATTAAACAGTATAAAATGCTAGCCGGTCATTCGGTCAATACACACTATTATGCACTGTAACAAAAAATCCTAATCTATGTAAAGTCGTCGCCACAAGGTGCGCGTGGTGGATGGATGATAACAACCAAAGATGCTATGCTTCCTTCTATAGTATATAAAGGGGAACACATTTTTGTGAGAAAATCTGTCTTTCCAGGGATACAAAGAACTTGCCGTTTCTATAGTATCTTCGTCACTCCTTTGTCCCTTCTAGGAAGTCAAATAAAGGGATGCATATGCACATGGCTCTGCCGATTTGTTTGACTCATTAAGTCACGTAGTACTCTGCAATGGCTATAGCCATCCGCCTTTCAATTCACTTCTTTTATACTTCTTGCGGTTAGACGACGTGCGAATTTCTCCAAAATTATGGCAAGGATTATCTTGTTTTCCTAACAAAATTCCCATGCTGAAAAAGAAACTCACACATTTAAAATTGGTCATTGATCTCTATCTCTAGACTAGACCAAATTCCTTCCACGGTTTCATGTAGTATCGGCTGCTGCACACGTGAAATCAGACAAAGCACGTGTAGGCCGCATAGGATGATAGGTACAGGAATATCGGATAGCACACTAGCATCCGATCACTTGGCTTCCTACACTCTATCCGTTTACTCTCCTACATGCACACAGACCAAAAGGAGAGGTTGGTTCAGCGAACAGATCAGCACGCAAGATGCTGCCAATTCTTTTCACCTACGACTACAAGCAAGTGGATGATCCATCAGGGTGTAGGGTGCAGGTTATCCATCTGAAAACTTTTTGACTTAAACCGTGAGCTCTTCCTCTCCGTATCATTCATCGGCATAATCCCTCCAAATCCAAATCTTCGATCCCGGTCGACCGGAGAGATCGGCATCGATGCGCGCGGCGAATCCAAAAGCTGACTCTATCCCAAGAACGCAACGAGAACCTAACAATTCAGTGTACAGGAAAGAAGGTTCTGAGCTTGGTTCTAGATATTATCACAAGTGGGGTTCTCCACAGCTGTAGATATCTCGTTCATCCGACCCAGAATGTGCTCACGCGTCACATATGCGATTGAGCGAACATCAATAATTAGCTCGTCCTTATCTCGCGGGTTTTCCCCTGCTTTCTCCCTTGCGTCTGACCAGCGTTGACAAGTAGTTGCCGTGTGAGTAGAGCCCAGTGGTGGTGCGTTCGTGCGTGCGTTCGGCTTACCCTTTTTATCCTCTTTACCGTCCAAAACAGCTGCACGATGATACCCGGATTAGCTTAGCATCCGGCCGTCTTTATCTATCCATCGCTCTCGCTTACTGCATGCGCTGGTCGGCTGGTGGTTCTCTCCCTGAGTAAGCGAGAGTTTGATTTTCAGTTTTGGGTTCAGGCTTCCAACCAGAAAAGCGCTCACGACCCCACCACGAAAATCCGAAGCGGCGATGAGCCGCTCGCCGTTGTTGTTAGATAGAATCTATTCAGTTCTACGATATATTATCGTCTTTTGCTTAAATTTTATGATTTACCATTGCCCGCCTGTTTATTCTCCGTTAGTAATGTATAATTTTATCCTAATGACCAAAATATCATTGTAACAAAGACTTATATAATCAATGTAGCATAATCAGAGAATAAATGAGCTTGGCAACTACTAATAGTTTTGTTGGTTGACAAATTTTATATTTCAAATTTTTTTTGCTAAATCTTGGAAGTTTTTATCCTAGGGGTATTTTAGTCAATAAGACAAAATTGTACGGTACAAATAAAGGCTAACTACATGGCGATAGTGTATTAAGGAAAAGACGATGATATATAGTACTGAACAAAATCAGTGAGTGGAACTAGAAATCTTATGGTATACAATAACTTGACCCTTGCTTGCCGGTACGATCCTCCTACCGTGGCGTGCGGGCAATATGATACGCGTGACGCGGACTCGATCGGTCATTGGGGATAATCTAGTTTATTGCGCGCCGCGCGCCCGCGGCAGCCGCGGTGCATGCACGCGCGGTGGTTTTTATCAATCCTGAATTCCTGATGCGCATCTGCACTGCACGTTTCGACGCGCCGGAGGAGGTCGCGGCTGCCGACGGTTGGCGGTTGGTTGTTGCACTTGCATGGGCCACCACGTACCGGTTTGACGCGTGCGCGCACGGACGCGTCGCTGTCGCTCGCTCGGCGCGCGCCGTGGTATGGATGGATGGATGCCCTGCCCCTGGACTGGATGGATAGACGGATGAGCTATAGGCGGTGCGGTGCGATGCGCGCGGGCGATCGTGGCTGGGCGTCGCGTTGTCGTGGGACGTCAGCTGCGTGGCGTGTTTAATTGGCCCTTGGCGCGGCGGAGGGACGCGGCTAAAAGGTTAAGCTCGTGAAAAAAGTGATGGTCCGTCATGGGTCAGCTTCAAACGGCGTGGGGTGGTTGCGTCGTGATGGAGATGGCAAGCTGAGGAGTTGATCGTGTAGAACAGATTTCTCTGGCTTGTTGGGAACTCTAAGCCGGGGAGATTACAGACTACTAATGCAGACGAATGAAAATCTGTATAAGTGGACGTTGTGTTTGAAAGTTTTGCATAGAGAAAGATCGACAACACGACGTGAATGCTAAAGGTAGAAGGCTAGAGAAGGATCCATGTATAGAGAAAAAAAATGTGGCGTGCATACACGACGAATATGCAATGGAATAGTGGCGGAGCTTAAGCTAAATTTTGGAGGGGGCCAACAGTTATAAGAAAATTAATGAAGTACATAACAAAAAGAAAGACATTTTGTAGTGTAATCACTTTGCTATAGGTAATTATATGCTACAAATAGGTTGAAGCTTGCAAAGCTGGGGATGTTGATCTCTACTATCCGGCCTCCGCCACTGCAACCGTCTCTTGAGGCCATTCATTACGGTTTAATTTTGGTGACTATCCCTTTAATAAGTAGGTTCTGTTCGGCACAAAATAGTGTATGGTTCATGGATTTATTTGTGTTCTTCATATAATCCAGTATACGTTTCATCTGTAAGTTGTAACAGTTTTGTCCAGCAATTAGCTAGTAAGCAAACATAATGATGATAATGAGAACTAAATGTAACCATGTCATTAGAGTTTTAGCACAAAATCTATAAGGGAAGGGTGGCATATTCAATGGTTGAGACAATTTGTAAGTAATTTTTTTTCTCATTGTCGATTGACAGCATATGAGATATGGTGTACAGTCGATTGACAACATATGAGATATGGTGTACAGTAATTTCTCTATTACGTTGTATGTACGTACGGTAATGTATGACCTTAAAAATATATGATCAATTTGCCACTAGAAAATTAACATGTATGGGGCAGATGTCCTATAATGATGAAATTACTTACATCGTTATCTCCTAAGCCGTTTGTGAAATAGCATAGAGTTTCTTTCCCTCTCTTCAATCTATCTTCCACGTAAATAAAAATCCAATATGGCACATGTTACTTACAGCAGAAATTTTCCATTAGGCAGCAGAAATTTTCCATTAGGCATGCCCTTCTACAGCATGTAAACATTATAGTCTGGGCGATTGTGATTTTGATCCCATTTTAACTACCAACTTAACCTCTCTTTTTTATATAAAATAACAGTGAGGGAGTTCCCCACGATATATTGAAATTTTAAAGAGTTACATGCACAAGTTTAACCTCTTTTTCAACTTTGCTTGTTTGGTTTTTAAAAAGTATAGCTTTCGTTTGACCCCTATTCGATAAAATCAAGTTCGTGGTGTTACATGCATGATTACATAATGTTATGCCATTGCTTTTTTATCACCTTTTCCCAAATTTATCATAAATCTATAAAATTCAAATTAAAAGTTTCATCATACGTCTTTACACAGTAGGTGCACAAAACTAAAGTAGATAAACAAAACATTTAAGAAAGTGTGGGCATTTAACCTTTTGCCACTTTTACGATGGCACTTAACCCGCTGCCACTAGCATATAAGTATATTTCATCCAAGAGTGGCGAAAAGTAAATTTTGTCATTTTTAAAAGCACAGTCGAATGTCAAATTAACAGCAAGACTTCAAATAGGGTAAATTGCACGATTATTTTCCATAGTTTTGTTACACTCAACGGGAAAAAAAAAGAGGACGACTACCCAACAGACGTCCGTTGGATAACAGACATCATCCCCTTCCTCGCGACGTCCCGACACCGCCCCTCCCCTCTTCATCTTCATCCCCAACCTCCCCGCGGCGACGATGATGGCGGCGATGCCAACGGCGACGGTGACGGCGGATCAGATCCATGCGGCGCGGCCTCGAGGGGCGGCCGGATCTAGCCGTCGAAGTCGAAGCCAGCGTCGATCCACGCTTGCCCGTCGCCATCGATCCACACTTCGCTGTCACCGGCGGCAGCGTGCGACGGCACCACCTTACTTCCCCATCGCCGGCGTCACAGGCAGCGTAGCGATGGTTTCGGCGGCGCCCCCGTCGATCCACGCTTCTTTCCCGGTGAGGAAGACGAAGGGGTACCAAATTTTTTGGTACCCGGGGTACTAGATTTTTTTACCCCAGGTACCAGATCCGGTATCCAGGGTACCAAGATTCTTCCCTGGGTACAAGTCTGGTACCTAGGGTACCAGATTTTTGGTACCACAGGTACCAAACTGCAACCCAGGGATACCAGTACCAGATATGGGACTAGTACCCCTTCTCCTACCTCTTTGGCCGTCGTCGAGGCCACCAGTGACATGTCGACGTCCAGATCTGTCCGTCCCCGGGTCCGCGCCACCTGATCTAGGCCGCCGTCGTCGTCCCCGTCGAAACCGTCGTCGTCGTCCCCGTCGGGGGAGTCCGGGGAGGGGCGGCGGCGCGGGACGCTGGGGCATGCGGGCACGCGGACTCCTGTCCCATAGCCTTTCTTAAAAAAAATGAAAAAAGGCTCTATTCTCTTTTCCTAAAAAAAAGGTTGTAAGTTGTAACCGTGTCATAAGTAAGCTTGGTAATGGACTCAGGTTTTTCTTGGAAATTTTAAAGGTTGGGCCTAGAAATGTTGGGCCCAACTTTACACAAGATTTTAAGCTAAAAAGATAAAGGGTTGCAATGGGTTGTGGCCCATTACCACCCATAGTCATAAGATTAATTTGTATATATGCCCGTCATCTTAAATTTCACTAGGAGAATGCGTCACAATACATACTCCAGAATACTAGGCCCATCCTCTCTAAAAAATAATTAAGGTTATCCTCATCCCATAGTCCGAAGCATATCGCAGGCAAAATGTGCATACATGGTATGTGTACTTTGCTATATGCCAGTCGCTTAATATATTAACAAATGTTGGTTATTTTCCTATGAGCCGTCTGATCAGCATCTCACTGTTCTCACAGCTCACATTAGTTTGTAAATTTTCATAAAAATCAGGACATATTTGACTTTCCATGCTCCCCGCATTGCCTCACCTCTCTCGTCTTCAATTTTTTAAGCCTAATTAAACCATCATTAGCATATATGGGTTACTGTAGCACTTATGCCTAATCATTGTTTGATTAGGTTTAAAAGATTCGTCTCGTCGTTTACCGCCTAACGGTGTAATTAGTTTTATTTTTTATCTATATTTAATGCTTCATGTATGTGTTTAAAGATTTGATGTGATGTTTTTGGGGGAAAATTTTTAAAAACTAAACAGAGCCTAACTTCGCATATCACCAGTTCACCGATACATTGTTCCAGTGGTTCCACCATCTTGCCTCACCTCTCACCGCCGAGCAAACACTATCCCTGGCATCCCTCTGGGCTCTAGGGTACCCATAATACCGTCTTATCTTCCTTGTCCCCAATATCATCTCCCACTCTCACCCTTATCACTTGAATACTAGTATGAGGTCGTTGCCATTCTTTTGTTGTATCATATCGTGTTGTCACAAAAGAAACAATTGTTTTTTTTTTGAAAGGAAAGAAACAATTGTTATTATTGCTAGAAACATGAATTATAGGCGCTGGTCAGTTGAGTCGAGAGAAAAAGGGACATGAGAGTATAAATGTAGAACACAATGTCATTGCCCTTTAGATTTTAATCCACTTATCGATAAAGGTTACTAGGATGTAAAAGGATTACATTACCTGATGGCTCAAAATGTAATGATCTGGGGTGACTCTCATGGGGGCTGGGGCATTTGATGAGAATGGAGATGAGAAAGGGAATTGGAACTTGGAATGAGGGTTAGGACAAAGGTTGAGCAAAGTTTAGGGCAATGATCAAGCCGCTCATCTTTTTTTTGTCCCCACCTTTAGTCTATTACTCCGTAATGACAAGTCAGGTGCCTCTTGTTCGTTAAGAAATGGTGGGGGGAGAGAATGATGCAGAGGAGGAAATGGGCTGGGCGAATGAAACGAGACATCCTATTAATATGGCCCAGACATTGGAATTATATCAGCTCCCCATTTATGATTTGGGCTCCTTCTGGGCTTCGTAATAATGGGCTCTTGTTGGGCAATCAGGATGGTGTCTTGCTTGCTTACTGAAAATTCCAGGACAGTCTTCGGACTTTGTTGTTCAAAGTACAAGCTGTTTTATGCCATTCTAACTGGAGTACAAGCTAGCTTGTCCCACAGGAGTGAATTATTTGACGAACCGGACGGTGGAAATGACTTTACCTTGGTAGTGTGTGGCTGTCGGAAATGAATAATACGGAGCAATACTTACCGGAGATTATTGTTTAGTGCGACGAAGTTTTATATATGATTACTCGGGCCAAAGAACTGAGGTTTCAAATTGGAATTTCTTTTGTGAAAAAATGATCTTGGAAGTTTTCCTAATAAAAATGATATAGAAAATTAAAAATCATACTGCTACATCTGTCCGAGCCCAGTTAGAAAATTGCACGGATCTTGATGTCCAATTGGACGTCGAAAATTTTGCATGACAAAAACAAAAAAAATCCAGGCGTGGTAATGGGCCACGGCCATTGACCCTTGTACAATCCACTTCAACCATTTTTTTAGCTCACAATTACACCAAAATTTCAGCCCAATCCTTAGACGCGGTCATGTAGGAAAAAGCTTCAGCCCATTACTAGGCCTAGGCGCATGATGTATAGGAGTAGCAATTTTATTCGGAATTTTTTTCATTTTTTATTTTTTTTACAGTTTCACAAAAATAAATCCCCGAATCACGATTTTGTAAAAATAGGTTCCTCCTGCCCAACCCCTGGGCGGGGCATATAAATCGCTCTAGGAAGGACGGGCAATGTGACGTGGCAGACGGCCGTTGGCTGGCCGTCCGCCGCGCCGTGAACATTTTGCGGGCGGCCCCTTCCCGCCCTCCGCTAGGACGATTTCCCCGGTAGGGGGCCACCCGTAAAATGGCCCCCGTGAAATTTGCAGGCGGCCTTTTCTCGCCCTGCAGTAGGGCGATTTATTGCTCGTGAGGGGCCGCCTGCAAAATGAGCGCGCGCGGTTAGGGGAGGGCGGGGGGCCGCCTGCAAAAGAGCCATTCGCCGCTCTAAGGGAGGGCGATTTATTCCCCTCCCCTATAAAAGCCCTCGCAACAGCCAGAAATTTCATTCTAATTCGCGAAAAATCCAGAAAAAAAGAAGAGAGGGGTGAGTTGAGGGTAAAAATGGAGCGGCGGAGTCCTGTCGAATTGGGGAGTTAATTCTCTTTGAGTTTACATATTTGACTAGATAGTAGTACTAGTAGTAGTATTTGTATAGACGTCCTAGGCATGTCCCAGCTCGTTGGTGCTCTAGAGAGTGGGTCACAGGACCCACCCTTTGACACGCCTACTGGCCAGCCTCAAGTGGGACGTGGTGGGCCATTTTGCGGGCAGCCTCCTGCCGGGGATAAATTGCCCTAGCGGAGGGCGGGAACGGACCGCCCATGCGTCGGACCGCCAGCCAACGGCCGTCTGCCACGTCACATTGCCTGTCCTTCCCTAGGACGATTTATATGTCTCGTCCAAAAGTTGGGTGCGAGGAGCCTATTTTTGCAAAACCGTTATTCCAGGATTTATTTTTTAAATCTGTAAAAAAAATTAAAAATGAAAAAATTTCATTTTATTCGTGGATATTAATCTGAACTGTCGTCGTGTGTCACGTACGGAGACACGGAGGTAGTACGGAGTAGTTTCAATAAACAGATGCTAGAAGAACGATTTGGAGAGAGAGAGAGAGGATGGATAATGAACCTAGCTAGGTATGCACGTACCGTACCATTACATGATGCATGAGGAAACCTGAAATTCACGACTGCCGCCGCGGCGGCGGCCGCGCATATATTGGGACCTGAAAACGCACGTACGACTCGTGACAAAACTTTCGTCCGTTCGACTCGTGACAAAGCCACTGTTCCCTGTGTTCCGGTTTGGAATCGCCAGGAGCCCAGGACGAGGTTGGCGGCGGGCGTGCGGGCGTGCGGCGCAGATGCCACGGCCTCGGCGCGCGGTTGGTAGACGGGCCACGTCGTGTGAAATCCCGCGGATGCCGGCCGGGTCCCTATCGATCGATCGGCGCGACGGGAGGGGAGATGGATCACCACAACACTACAGCTGATTTGGTCTCACATCACGTGATGCGCTACCCGTCACCCGCCATCGGATCGTTTAACGACCTCTACTCTACACCAAACTCCTGCTCCCGTCCGTCCGCTCCTCGATCGTCCTGCCGATGTAACGGATCGATCGATTTGCCTCCCGACGCGACGCTGACATGGGAAGAATCCGTAAACTCCTAGCCATATGCCGACCTCAATTTTTTAAACACGATTCGATCTCTTGACACAGGCGGTCTAATAACCTACTAGCTGGTCTGTCCATGCATGCTGCAAACGCGTATCATTCACGTCGCCAAGAGAGCTGGAGTACTACTCATTGCATCTTTATCGTGACATTTAACCGGAGCGTGTACTTCTCAGGCCCCTTTTGATTTGAAGGAAAACCAAAGGGATTTTTGTAGGATTTTAACCCTACAGGGATTTTTCTTAAAGAACCTTTGAAACAAATGAATGGAGACTATAGAATCCTACGAAATTCCTATGAAATGACTCATCCATACAAGTTTTGGTAGAATTTAAACATAAGGTTCAATCTCATGGAAATTTTTCTTTGAGTCTATCTTTCATCTTAAATTCATGTGTTTTCTTGCGGTCTAAACAAACGCTCATTTCTATATTTTTGTTGTGTTTTCTAATCCTCTATGTTACACTTACAATTTTATAAAATCCCATGTTTTTTCCCTTCGTTTTTACGATCCTATACAGGTTAGAAACAAAGGGTTGTACTACCAAATGGTCGCTATTAATTTCCCCGTGTCACCGGAGCCACTTGTGCGACAGCAATCGACAGCTTTGCGTTCGCGACCGCGAAACCGACCGCGAATCCCTTCTCCCCAACGCAGCCCCGTACGTGACGTACGTGTGCGCCGCATTGGCCGCACAATTAGCTTAAGCCGGTCGGCCCCGCCGTTGATGGCGCCGTATCGGCTAATCGCCGTCTACTATGATACTATCAGCAAACCACCCGTTGCTGTCAAAGCCACAGGGTCGAATTAGGTGTGCCCTGTTCTACCCTGCCGCTCGACGTCACTATGATGATAATAATGGAAATAGGCTGTTTAGAATATTTTTTTTTGCCAAAAATATTACATCAATGTTTAGACACATATTTGAAGTATTAAATGTAGACTAATAACAAAATAAATCACATATTCGGATTGTACACCGTAAGATGAATCTTTTGAACCTAATTAATCCGTCATTAGCACATGTTGGTTATTGTAGCACTTATGGCTAATTATGGCATAATTAGGCTCAAAAGATTGGTCACGCGATGTACCCTTGGAATTTGTTTTCTTATTGTTTAATACTTCAAATAATATGTGTTTAAATATTAATGTAATATATTTGGGCAAAAGAAAAATTAAAACTAAACGCGGCCATAATCAGCGTCCCGCCGCCGAGGCATTATTTGGTCGTGTCGTGCGTCCGTGCGTGCGGCGCACGGGGCACCATGCTGCGAAAGCATGGGCCACCATGCGCCATCGCCCGGCCGCCTCGTAGTTATCGGCAGGAACAAGAATGTGACGTGACATGTTGACATGGCTGGCCTTAATTTACCCCGTGGGAGGCAGCGTGTTTATGGGTCGAAAGATATGGGCAGCGTCACGGATGTAAGTAAACCGTGCGTACGTGACACCCCCGTAGCCACAACAACGGCAGGAACTGGTCGGATTGATTACGCCCGCGCGGGTTGTTTCTTGCTGCGTCGGCAGATCGATCGATACGCGCGCGGCGCGAAAGCGTGCTGAGTGACGAGTCCGATATTACAGGTGTGTCTTTTGTGCTGTGTTTCCGCATGCCAAATTAATTTTGCAGTGCCGGCCTGCCGGGGCACCACATCACAGTCTAAAGAACGACTGAATTCTCTAATCAATTGCAAAGTCGCTGCAACCGATAGCAGTTGATCTCTTCCCTTCTCTGTCATACTAGCGGTACGACAATGTGGTCCCATAAGAGAAAGCATGAATTTTGAAAGATTAGGTATATGACCTCTTTTACATCACACAAGTTAAGGCACGTTTATTTCTGAAAAGAAAACTTTTGCATATCACATTGAACATTTAACTGGATGTCGAAACGAATTTTTGGACACACGAATGAAAAACAAAATTCATAACTCACCTGAAAACTGCGAGATGAATTTATTAAGCCTAATTAATCTATTATTAGCACATGTGGGTTACTATAGTATATTTTGGCTAATCATAAACTAATGAAGCTAAAAAAATTCATCTCATGTTTTCCATACAAACTGTATAATTATTTTTTTTATAATTTATATTTAATACTTCATGTATGTATTGAAAAATTCGGTGTGATGTATTTGGACAAAGCTTTTTGGAACTAAACAACATGGCGGGCCTGGCACCCCATGCGATCCCCAATCTTGAGTGATTAGCTATATGTTTACCGTGTAATCACCAAATCAGTTTAATTACAAGTTGAAACTAGCTAGCTAGCTGCCGAATGGATTGAAAGCTTCCGATTACAGAAACATAAACAGATGTCATGTTGTGTCATCCTATATACACTGAATGACCCAAATTTACATGTGCTATTCAATGGTCGAGTTTTAAAATGGTGGTTTTTATTATACTATAGTACGATGGCATGTATATAAATAATAAAATGTGTTGAAATATGTTTAAAACTATATCAATGACAAATATATGCATATATTATTGTAAATGCATGGAAAATTATATTTTGGTTTTTAAATATTAAAAGCCCAATTAGACATATCAAACTGATGAACATGGTAGAGCGAAACAAGCCAAGCATATCCTCTTTTAAAAAAAAACACATATTGTATAACAGCTCGGGAAGCGTGCCTAAAAAAGAGGAAAAATCACTGTTAGAAACAGACAACACTGTTTTGAACTTGTACTATCGAACGCACCCTAGGTGTATTAGGATAGAATTAATCTAAGCGTTGGTCTATTCAGATTTGTCAAACTAGACATATGGTCTTACTTATTATTTGGTTGGGGAAAATTTTTGGATCGGGTATCAAATCAAATGTTTGACCGAATGTCGGAAGGTTATTTCAACGGAATTTTTAGGCAAATTATGTAATTAGTTTTTCATTTATATTTAATATTTAATGTATGTGTCTAAAGATTCTATATGATGTTTTTGAAACTAAACAAGGCCAAGTTCAGTGTTTCATTGGAATGCATTATAAAAGGCCTTCATGTCCATTGATCCGTCCGCCATTTTAAAAGTGCTTTACGACCACTGGCACTGTGTAATCAATCAATCAAATTGAGGTCAGGCATCTAATTAACTCTAGATTCACAGCTAGGAATACATTTATTTTATGACGAGTAGGACTCTGCTAGGATACCGAACTCTCGTAGTCTCGTTAATGGGATATTCCGCATGGGCAGGCAAAATAACGTAGCGTGAAGCATTTGCTCAAAGTCTCAAAGACGAGACTTCTTCACTTTCGATAGCCGATGACGCGCGAGTAGATCGGTAGGCACGTACAGTACGTTTGAGAAGTCTTGCTCCTAATTATAAAGTCGAGGCTTATTGTCACGCTCCTAGTAGGAGTACTGCACTACTACTTGCATCGAGCTTTCAGAAACCGCGGTTCGATTGACAACACGTGTAGTACAAAACGTCATCCAGATTAGTACTGTACAGTATCTTTCAGAGGTTTTGTGACTAACTCTGACGGCAATAGGCAAAAAAAAAAAGACCAAATCCGGGATCCGGTTTCTCTGTCTTTGCCACAGAAAGACTGAGATAGACAGTAATTTAAGTCTATTGCTAAGTAGAAAACGATGATTTATTTTTATTTATTATACATACAGTACAAAACAATTAAACTACTATATTAATTCACTATAGGATAGCAGATCAATCTAGTCCATTCAATCCCCTATAGGACAGAGCAATATGATCCGTTTATTGTGGATCAAATGGTTAAGACCAGGGGCAAGTTACGGCCCCGTTTACCTCTCCCTGTCTTTTTACTATGCTCCAAGGTAGAGAAGCCGTTTTCCAAATCAGGAGGCTAGCTATCGTGCCGAGGAGCTGAGAGAGAGGAGATTGACGAGGAGGTGAGAAGCTCTACTCCATCGATCCTATGTACACCCTTCATCTAAAAAATATATTTCTGGATTTAAATCTAGATATAATCTATGTTCATATCTAAACCGAGGAATACACTTTTTTTTTTACGGAGGTACAGGAAAGTAAGAGGATTTATTACTCATGTAAACAATTGTCAGTGGTAAAAATTGACAAGATCTGTGTGCTTGTACTTCAAGTCACCCTCCGCTGAAGCATCTGCATGCACGCCAAACTCTCACATCTGCATACGCCATACAGACAGTTTCCGGAGTTTTCCCAGCTACAGGGGCAAGTGAAATTTACTCCCAAGGATCTGAACGTAGCCTTTGATGAGTCCGAACATTTGCCCGGGTATAAAAAGGGTTTTGGACATGAATTAATTATACTTAATAAGTAATTTTATAATTTGTCGAGAAACCACGAGATCAACTTATTAAGCATAATTAATTCATCATTAGCACATATATGTTATTATAGTATTTATTGCTAATCATGAACTAATGATAATCAAAAGATTCGTCCCGTGATCTCGAGCAAACTGTGTAATTAGTTTTATTTTAATCCATATTTAATGTTTCATAGATGTGTCAAAAGTTTCAATGTAATATTCTTAGAGAAAAAGTTTTGGGGAATTAAACAAGGCCATACTCACTAGATCTCAGAAAAACCACCACATACTCCATATCAGATATGACATCTTCTAACATAATTAATCTGCATATATATACGTATTTACAATGTCACGCTACATTCTACATTATTAACTCCGTCCCATAATATATAAACCTAGTAGGCGATTTGATCCTTCCTAGAATTATGATCTAGCATATGTCTATATGCTATATGCTAGATATATAGTTCTGCGAGGGATCACTTCCCATCATAGATTGTTATATTTGAGACGGAGGAAGTAATTGTTTTTAGACAGAGGGAGTAAGGTACAGCCTTCTTTATAATGGTATTTTACATGCAAGTGAGTTTGATAGCAGGGAAGAAAAAGAATGGAGGAAAGACCAACACTAGTGCTATGCATTACAACAACTTCGTTGCGTGGATGGAAAAAAGAAAAAAATGAATGATAAAAATTATTTTATGTTCTAATGCATGGTTGGATATATTGTCTCTAAGTGATTAGTTAAGAGCCCCTTGCTGACTCTACCTTTGTAAATGCCATAACTTACCACACGGTAGTAGTGATTTGGTAATGTCTGGTTGATGTCGAAAGTTGTTGGTTAGACATAAAAGTTACCAATAAATTCGGTCATACCAAAATGCACTCAATTCGTCCAAATTTACAAATATATTGGGTGGGATGTGATTAATTTTAATTTAACAAATCTGGATATAACTTTCATCCAAATTCATATTGTTGAACGTAAGAAGTATCTAGGTTTGAATAAGATCTACTCTATCAATAAAGCTATTTATATACAGATGTGATATTATTTTGTTTAAATTTTTTATCTTAAGATATGTCTCATTCATATAAAAGCATAAATAGTTTTATTTTGAAACAGAACCAAAATATTGGAACAGCTCAACACAAAACACCTACACTTCGCACCTTGTTTTGCAACACCGGTAATTCTAGAATTCTAGATTCGTTGTTTCTTTTTAAATTCATTGGTCTGTGATATGTTCCATATTTAAGGATCAAGGCAATACTCGTAGATTGAATTAGACAGTGAGATGATTGTCCGATAGCCGTCTACATAAGAGCATGTATAATACTACTTGGAGTAAGTTCTCTCTGCCGGCTCCAAAAAATCTACTACCCATGTTTCATATTGTAAAGGTTTTTACTTTTTTACATATAATGTTTACTTTTTTAAGCATAGCTTATTATTTTTTTATATTTGCATAAAATTTTTGAATAAAATGAAAGGTTAAACATTGCAAGAAAAAAAATCAAAACCCTATATTGTAAAATAGATAGAGTACTATTTAAGTTGCATCCTGATTTAGCAAAAAGAAAGAATGATAGTTAAGACAAAGAGTGGATGCTTAATTTAAAACCAACCTGCATACCAAAAATCCAAGAAAAATGATAAACTCCATCTGTCCCAAAATATAACAATCGTTAAATCTTCTCTTCGGTTATTATATTTTAGGACAGATTTAGTACTTAAAAATACAAAAAATACTAGATATTAAATTATGAAAAATATAATATTATTATGAAAGAACAAGATAAAATATATTACTCTTTTCATCTTAAAATATAACTGCCTTAAATCAAACGTGACACTTTCTAGGACAATAAATTTGGAAAGAACCTCCAACAAGATTCATTGTTTTAGAAAATGTCTCATTCAATCAAAGGTATTTTATACATCTTAAAATAAAATTTAAGATAATTTTATACATCAAAGTACTCTCTCCGTCTTTTTCTCTTTTAGAAAGTTTAAGGATATAGAGAAAAGACCAAAATACCTCCAACTAAGTGAGAGACAAATAAGCTAAGAAAATTGTTAGAGGACATCATGCGAAGAAATTTGAATTTGAAATGAATGATATAACAAGTAGTACTACTCAGGGGTTGTTAGGGACTTTTTTTTTAGTTCGTGTCATATCGGATGTTTACATGTCAATTAGGAGTATTAAATATAGACTGTTAATAAAACTAATTGCATAAATAAAGGCTATTTCGCGAGACGATTTTTAAGCCTAATTAATCCACGATTAGCAAATGTTTACTGTAGCATCACATTCGCTAATCATGGACTAATTAGGCTCAATAGATTCGTCTCGCGAAATAGTCCAAAATATGGGGTGGGTTTTACTAATAGTATATATTTAATACTTCTAATTAGTGTCCAAACATCCGAGACAGGGATTTAAAAAAAAATTGATAAATCCAAACAGCGCCTAAATTCTTTATATTTGTAGACAAGAGAGGGCTTGAAGGACAGTGGATGTGACACATTCTGGAGTTTATTTGGAGTACTGATAGGAAGGAGGAAATGCACACTACCGTGGAAAGGCACACCAGTGCCAGTACTTCTCCAACTTCAGGAGCAGCAGTGGTTTTCTTGTAGCGCCAGGCAAAAGAAAGAAAGGTCTTCTCAGAGAGTAAGAGATGCCAGAATCATTTCTTTTCTCACTAATCAGAGTTAACCGACTTGAAAACATTGCCTCGATACTCCCGCTTTTTCACGTAAAAAAGCACGTAATACACTGTACAATAGTACTCCACGTACTTGTTGCGTATACTGGCCTCACACTGCTGTAAATATACTGGAGAGGAATGCTGTACGGACTTGGTACGCACTGTTGGCCTGCCAAGTGGAGTACTGTACTACTATACCTGTCCGTAGCGCAACCACGTGAGAGAAAACGTTGCTCAGGCCCTGTTTGGTTACTAAAATTTTTTACCAAAAACATCATATCAAATATTTAAATTTATGCATGAAGCATTAAATATAAATAAAAAATAATATTAATTGCACAGTTGGGTTGTAAACAACGAGACGAATCTTTTAAGACTAATTATATCATAATTAGTCATAATTGCTACAGCAACCCATATGTGTTATGAGGGATTAATTAGGCTCAAAAAATTCGTCTCATGATTTCCAGGCTAGCCATAAAATTAGTTTTTACATTCGTATTCAAAAACCCCTCCCGACATCTGGTTAAACGTCAGATGTGACATCTAACCCAAAATTTTTTTACAACTAACATGGCCTCAAAGGCGCCAACACTTCGGTATCGACCATGCAAGCTACGGAATGCACGAAATGAAAAACAGGCACAGTACACGAATTTAAGATAAACACTGTGCTCCACTACGACGAGTACTAGAGCAGAGCAGAGAGGAGGTGAGAGAGGAATGGCCTCGTCGTCGTCTTTCCGGCGCATGCGAACACGCCGAGCGGCGAGTGCGAGGAACAGAAATGATGCGCGTGCTCAGAGACGGCTCACAGTTGCCACTCAGCGATGCATCAGCGATGATCATCAATATGGCCTCGTCGTCGTCTTTCCGCGCGCATGCAGGTGTGGGTTTTCCCGTGACACGTAGGCCCCACCCGTGCATCTCTCATAAGAGAAAAAAGAGAGGAAGCAGACACGGCAAGGACAAACACCCACCCATGGGGTTGCATACTTGCATGCATGCACGCACTGTTGCTTTGGTCATCCCGGGGGTCGTGTCATGCGATCGACGGGAAACTCGGGCGCCTCTGCTCTCTCCTTCTCTCTCAATGATCTTGGTCTGAGACGAACCAAAAGATTGCGTGCCTATCGAGTGTCGACAAGCTATGCATGAAGTCCGAACGTGTGGGGTGGGCTCGTGCATTGTGCATTGCAGTGTCGTCTGCCCCTGACTGCTCTCCAGTCGACACCACTACCAGGCACGGCCAGGTCATATTTGATATTTCTCACTTCTGTGCGGCGCGAGACGACGTGTTTCTCGCAGGCAGGCACCGTGTGGGAAGTGGGAACAATGCAAGACCGGCCGCTAGTCCCCGGCTACACTACAGTCAGTCTCCACCGCGCCGGGGCGTCCATACTCCTTGTGATAGATCACAGCGTGCTACGCACAGTGGCGCGCACACGCACTTGTATGGTGGTCGATCACCCGATTCCCACTTTCCCCGGCCGTGGTTGTTTTTGCTTAATTAACCGTACAACCGTAAGGTTGTCAGACCCAGTTATACTATAAACTGGATTAATTTTTTTCTTATAATATAAAAGTAGAACAAAGTTCTGCCTCATTTCCTCATTTAGTGAGAGAGATAGATATGAAGGTAGAAACTCTGTTACATCCTTCTTCAGCTCAAACATTATTCCCCTCATCGTCGATGGTGCATATAGAATTATCTTCCAATGCCATCTCGAGCGTATGGAGTTTATTTCGGCAACCGATTTCATTACTCCACAGTCATTTGCTACTCTATCATCACCTGCCACGCAAACCAATACCTCGGAAGCAATGGCGGATTCAGAAAAAATAATAGTGGGGGCAGAACAACATAGACCAGCATAAATTAAACCATATCCTACAGATATATACAAGAAATTTTTAGTGGTGGCTTAGAGGGTCTACATGGTCCTACGGCCGAAGGGGCTCAAGACCGCATAGACCTCGTTGTGGATCCGCCCCTACTCAAAAGGAAGGAGTCCACAAATCTCACCTAGGTCCTACTTGTACAACTTGTCCAGTATAGTCCCTAATCACAGGAACACATCACCCTGCTTGGTGCTCCTGTCAAAAACACCGTCACGAAAAGAAAATTCTTGAATGTCATATCAGATGTTTGACCGGATGTCGAAAGTAGTTTTCGGACACGAACAAAAAAAACTAATTTCATAACTCGCCTGAAAACTGCGAGAAGAATCTATTAAGCCTAATTAAGCCGATATTAGTATATATGGGTTACTCTAGCACTTATGGCTAATCATGGAATAATTAGGCTAAAAAAGATTCGACTCGCGATTTCTAGCCAAACCGTGCAATTAGGTTTTTTATAAATCAATATTTAATAATCCATACGTATGTCAAAAAATTTAATGTGATATTTTTTGGAAAAACTTTTTGTAAACTAAACAAGATCTTCCTGTATCCACGTATGGGGAATCCAATGGCCCTTTCTCAGATACTCTAAGGGGATGTTTGGGAGGGAGGGACTAAAGTTTATAGCCTGTTCGGCTGGCTGGCTGGCCAGCCGCTCTTAACAAAAAATTCATTTAGTATAGCCAACTCTTATAAAAGAAACCATTCATCTCAACCATTTTTAGCACAGCTCAGCCAGCCTAACAAAGCTTTAGTCTCTCTCAAAAAAACTTTAATCCCTTCCAAAGAGCTTTTTTTAGAGGGGTTAAAGTTTAGTCTCTCCTCCCAAACACCCCATAAGTGAGGATTTGATCTCTCGAAACAATATATATGAACCTCCAGAGACATTATACCTCCCTCTTAAAATATATACATCCAGTACTAGGTGTTTATATTTTGAGAAGGAGCGAGTATTTTAGAAGTAATCATATCTCCATTAAATGGCTATATATTGATATGTAGGCATCAGAACAGCTGGCGAAAAATAGTTGAAATAAACATGATTTATTTGGAGCAATTGTACATGTATTTCCAATGCACGCGTACGTAACTAGTACTCACTCTGTCCCATAAAACAAGTTTTTTGGTTTTTTTCACGCAAATTATCACTCCACACAAATGACCACTATGCCCTTATTTAATGTGTTTTTTAATAATTGAAACTTTCTTCTAATACCTCCATGCATGCACTAATTTAATTGAATGAGTCAATATATGAAAAGAAAGGAGAAGAAAAAGGACATCATCTTTTTATAGTTAATTTGTTGGGACTCACTTAACTTAGAAAAAAACTTGTTTTATGGGACAAACTTCAAAGACTAGAAAACCTTTTTCTTTTGGTTTTTTTACGGTTCCCAATACAAGTATATACTAGTCAATTATACTAGTAAATGAACGGTCAAGATTAAATTATACTAGTGGCTAGTATATGGTAGTATACACATATAGTATGCAATAGTATAAAACATTTATATAAAAAGAACGGTACTAACTATGTGATCTCATTATGCAATATGCTAAGTATCGTAAATTTAAAATCGATGGTGAGTGGATAATTTCTTAAGTTAATAGATCAATTACTACAATAACTACGTAAATTATCAAATATATACTTTATCCATACTACGGGTGTACTAGTATCGGGTACCGTGGGTACCGTAAGAGAATTTTTTTTACGGAGGAATAAAATATAAACCATATCAGGATTAACAATTATTAACCACTTCATTGCTGTACAACTGCTGCTATTACTAGGACTTGCGATTGGATATATGCTTTCACCTCGGCGCGCGGTGTCGTGTCGTCCAGTAGATCGTGGTGGAGTAGCCGGCGAGTAATGCCGGCGTCGTCGTGTCGTACTGTCGTGTAGTCGTGTCGTAGTATTACGTACGAGCGTCAGTCAGCTACTAGTAGTATTTACTTGACCAGTGGCCGAAGCCGTACCTGGCCTTGACGCCATCGACGATTATCCAACAGTACCGCGTCGCTGTGCCACTGTCTCGCACGGCCAACCTGTCCACGTGACACGGCACTGTTGCCCGTTAGACACCTACTGTGCGCAGGGTGATCGAGTACTCCTGGCCTGGGTGCCTGGGTAGGCATAGCTGCACAGGCCGCTTGTTGCAATGAAACGAGCTACAGTAGGAAGAGTACGCTACAGAAAAGGCTACAGTTGCAACATAAGCCCACCCACGGAGGACTAGTTCATTCACCCAGTCCATCACTCTCTGTCCATAAGATGACGGGTGGATGCGACGTTAAGTGGAAACAGCATCCACGTCACCTCCGACGCCCCCTACGCCGCAGTACACGTACAGTAGTAGACGGTAGACCTGAAGGTATCTACCTTTCCCAATACTACTACTCGTACGGGCACCGTAGTATTTCGCGTACTGGTGGCCTAGTAGTAGCACGTGCTTCGTACAGCGACGTAGCCTGGCCATGGGTGTGTGGTGGTATACTGCACTTGTACTAGTAATGATGATGATGCAATGGCGCCGAGGATTTGACACCACGGAGACGTGACGACCGTAGAGCGCGCGTACCCGTATCCCGGGGAATCGGCGAACAATCCCCCTGCCGCTGCTGTCCTGCTAGCCTAACTGGGAGTAGTACTCCGCCAGTGTACCACACGTGATGGGTAGATTGGGGCCCGTGTTCCAGTGACAAGGGACGCCGTGCAACCCTGCGTATGTTGCGTCCAGTCGTGGTGGGGGCTACCGGGATGTTTGTTTACCTGTGGGTACAGTTAATTGATCGGTGGGCTTTGCCCATCGGGGGTCGCCCACCACACCCATCGATGGCGTACGGTGGCCAATCGGGAGGTTTTAGGGTAGAGTTAATGGCGAGAGTACGTGTGATTTGCCGATCGATCTAACCCTCGTGCGCGCGTAGAACATGTCGGAATTGCTGTTTGTCACACAAATGTTCAGTGCGCGCGCTTTTTCTGACAAACTTTATTCCAAATACTTTTACGTGAAAAGGTTCAAATAAAAACGAGATCGCCTTCCTTGAAAAAAAAGAGACCGCCTATTTACAGTTCGGTAGATATTTTTTTAGAGAAAACTTGCATTATCATGATAGTTTGATCTAGCTCAAGTCTGTGCGACTCTTCAACCTTAACAATTCTTGTCCTATTCCTCCCATCCCGCTTTGGTGCGGACACTAGTCTTCTTTGTTGATATCTTAACAATCCCCCTCAACCCCTCTCGTCTCTACCCATACACCGCCCAGCCATGCCACTACGTGGCTTTGCTAGCACCGAAAGGTTGCAATGGTGACGCTGAGAAGTCAAGATTCACCATCCCCATACCAGCCACTTCTCAATTTAACCGCAACAAAGTGCCCATTGCCTCGTCTTTGACGACTCACCAACATAGGATTCTAACTTCAAGCTCTCTTTGTCTCTGCCGGCCTACTGTCCTCCATCTCCGTGGCTTTGGCATCACCGTCGGGGCCTTGCCTTCTATTTGTGTCTACTACCCACTACCGAGAGTGGCTCCCACGGCCATCCCTTTGACACCATCTATCGAATTCTAAAACAATCTTAAAATGGACAATTTGTATGATTTTGGCCTGCAAAATCCATCGAATGAAAAACACAATTCTGAACAACGATACATATGTGTTGGAAATGCATTACCAAACGGAGTAGCAATTTCATTAGAACATCTGCATTAGTTGTGCACATGGAAGAGGACGACAACGCGTAGAAACGCCATGACTAGTTGGGTCATGCCAAGACATGCTCGTCTTGGATATTTCTGTGTTTATTTTAGATTCATAAGGAACCTATGCATCCTCTCTAAGGAAAGCTATGCGCGGATTTTCGTACATTCTTTCTGATAAGAATGCACAAATTGCACAAATCACCGAAGGAAAAGGTGGAAACAGATATGCTAGTTATCAAGATCAATCAGCAAGTGCCAATGGCTTCTGCATCATGGAAGATGTCCCCCGTGAACATTATTGTCTTCTGGCCGACGGGAAGGCCATGACAACGGCGGCCTATCACCGGTGGGTAACCAGGATAGGCGATGGCGACTTCAGGAGGGCGGCGACGGATTTGGTGTACGACTCCAACTTCTCAAGGAGAGGTGAGATGATGTCATCTTATGTGTGGTTGGCAACGGCTCATGCACGCAAAGCTGGGCGAAGGAGCAAGGAGGAAGGATTGGCTTGGTAGAGAAAATAGTTACCACAGTTATTAGTTGTTAACTTAAAAAAGGTACGTCAGTTTTATGAGTATAATAAAAGGCCGGTGGTATATTTGTTTTATTTTGTGGGTCAACCGAGTGTGGCAAATCAAATTAATCAAGATGGCAATTATAATCGTCGATGACAACGACGACGGCTTCCAAATTTTATATAGTAAAGTTCTATGGCATCGAAAATTTTGTTCTCTCGAAGACGAGGGTAAAGAATTTATTGTTTTTGTTGGCTCAACAGGTTTTATCGAATGGTCTTGGAGAGGCTAAACCGGATGGTATGAATAATGACAAGTGGGAAAAAATCCAGTGTAGCCATCAATGATAATATATTTTTTGTTTCTTGAATTCTATCATGTACCATGTTATAGTGGAATTTTCATCAAAGAAAAATAGGCACAAGTAAGCAACCCAGGATATGTTCAAGTCATTGATCAGTACTAGTATGTTGTATATAAAACAACAACTATATTGCATGTGTAAAAGGAGACAGATCTTAAAAGGCAGGTGGACGTCTTCAATTAGTATGTTGTGGATCTAAGGAAAAATATAGGGTGAGTTCTTTACCATATTCCTATGCCTAGCTTGTCTTTCGGTACATAAAATAATATCACAACATTTTATTAAAATATTAATGTAACTCTAAATATTAAAAGTAGAGCTTAGGGTCCTAACTGCTCACCCTTTGATTCCGCCCCTTACTACCACCATGCTGCCATTACAGATACTGGTCTGTCTGTATATAAGGTGTTTATTTTTATTTAATATAGAGCGTGTGAGAGTCTTACTCATCTACTATCATAACAGTTGATAAAACTTATAATCGACTTTCTACCCATATTCGACACAAACCCTAACAAATTTCAGCTTAAAAATATGTCACACTAATCTAAATTTACTCCTTGTGTGTGTCTCTATTTACCACAACGATAATAGTCACCATATTTTCTACCCATGGCAGCAGTAGCATAGATACGATATGAAGCCACCGTAGACGATATTACTGGTTGGTCTTGGGCTATTAATATCCTGATATGTTGCAATTATATTGGATCGAGGCAAAGTGCGTGTATCAAAGCCAGTAGGATTAGGCTATACTGTATCTTGATGTAGTCCTCAAGTTTAAAAGCCAATTTCTTTGAATATTTTTTTATGGCCAATACATCATACATGCATCGAACCGACGGACAGCGGGATCATGAGATTTTCTATTGGCATGGCCCCATAACCTGCTAATCCAGTTTAGCGACCCTTCACTTTTTTTTAAGATAATGAGCAACCCTTCACTGTGCACCCCCGGAAATGCATCATCATCGGCACCACCCAAATTTCACCCGTCTCCGACGAAGTACAAAGCACCCCTGCGGTGGCTCGATCTCCGCACAGTCAAAGCCCACACCGCCACACGCTGATCCCGTCCACGACCAGGATTAGGAGGTCGTCCTCCCCTCCCCCTCCTTGCACACGACCAGACCGGCAGCACCCCAACTCCCTTTCTGCCTTTCGCTTTCACTGCCGCTGCTACCGCTATCTATCCATCTCAAGTTCTCCACACACACACCATTTCCCGTCCGTCCCTCCCCTCTTTTTCACCTCCCCTGCAGCAGCTTGCACTGCGCACCTTTAATTTGCAGAAAGAGAGAGAGAAAGAAAGGCACAGCCCCGAGCGCAACACCACACCTCAACTCCACCACCACCACCACCGAGACGGCAAACGACGCATCAAAAGCGGGCGCAAAGCAAAGATAACATCAGATCAGGTCGGCGCTCGCCCAAAGCCACCACACCACCCGCTTGATCGTCCTGCTGCAGCTAGCCTCGCTCTCCTCCTCTTTCTCTCCGATCCTACTATCCGCAGGCCGCGCGCGTTTACGTCGCGTGCGTGCCATGTCCTCCGCCGCAGCAGCAGGAGGAGGAGGATACGGGGGCGGGGGCGGCGAGCAGCAGCAGCAGCAGCAGCAACACCAGCTGCTGTTCGGGCAGGCGGCGGGGCAGCTGTACCACGTGCCGCAGCACAGCCGGCGCGAGAAGCTTCGGTTCCCGGCCGACCACCCGGCGGAGACCTCGTCGCCGCCGCAGCCGCAGCAGCCGTCGTGGGCGCTGCCGCCGGCGTTCTACTCGTACGCGTCGTCGTCGTCGTCGTCCTACTCCCCTCACAGCCCGACGACGCTGGCGCACGCGCACATGGTGGTGGCGCACGGCGGCGGGATGCCGCCGGCGCCCCAGATCCCGAGCCAGAACTTCGCGCTCTCACTCTCGTCCGCGTCATCCAACCCTCCGCCGCCGTCCACGCCGAGGAGGCAGCAATTCGGCGGCGGTGGCGGTGGTGGGGTAGCGGCGGCTGGGCCGTACGGGCCGTTCACCGGCTACGCCGCCGTGCTCGGGCGGTCCAGGTTTCTGGGCCCAGCGCAGAAGCTGCTCGAGGAGATCTGCGACGTCGGCGGCGGCGTACGCCCCGCGCCTCTAGGGAGGCCAGGCTCCGACGAGGGTTTGCTCGACGTAGACGACGCCATGGACGACGCCGCGGGAGGCAGCGACAGCGCCGCCGCGGAGGCGGTCACCGTCTCCGGCGCCGAGCAGCAGTGGAGGAAGACGAGGCTCATCTCGCTCATGGAAGACGTGAGTAATCTCTATCGCAAGTTTTATTTGTTGCTTCATCGATAATAGCTTCTGTGGTCTTTTTTTTTCTTCTTCAGGAGAAAATTTACTGTATTTAACTTTTGCTTCTGCGACAACCCTGCATTGATTACTTCTTCCTGAGGAAGAATCTAACACAACACCTAATGGTCACATCATGGATGCACACTTACTGTTGTTGTACAGATTATTTCTTGTGCTTGTGATTTGATGATGGATTAATGGCATATCTGTTCTTTGGGATATATTTTGTTGTTTAATAGTATGTCTCAAATCAATCAACAGTTCAACGTTCTTGTAGCTCCATTCTAATAAAACTAGCAGATCAGTATAGCGGATTCTTATGATCAAAAGTTCGCATAAAATTCTGTTAACATGATAGCAGCTAAATTATATTCCTCAGGATGGTCTATTGCATCACAGGGAAAAATTCAGTTTGCTAGTACTTGATAAGATTCCAGTAGTCTGTCCTCTTCACGAGATAAGATTCGATGGATTTGTCTGCAGAAATATTCTGCGTATATAGTAGCATACTTATTGAAAAAATGTTGCAAAGGCATGAATATGATCCTCATTCCTCAATTAGGAAGCTTGTTAATGTAGTGTCCACATGATAGAAACAGAAACTACTACTACTATACTATAACGGTAGGTCTGCACATCGTGTGGTGTTTTATTAAACAATTAATTAGGTTCCATATCTTGTCTTGATGTCCTCTAACACAGTTACAAAATCCTTGTAGGTTTGCAAGCGATACAAGCAATACTACCAGCAGCTCCAAGCTATAATATCCTCTTTTGAGACTGTTGCAGGTCTGAGTAATGCTGCTCCTTTCGCTTCCATGGCTCTTAGGACAATGTCGAAGCATTTCAAGTATTTGAAGGGCATGATACTGAACCAGCTGCGCAACACGAGCAAGGGTAGTAGTACCAAAGATGCTCTTGGCAAGGAAGACACAGCAAACTTTGGGCTTATGGGTGGCGGTGCAGGCCTCCTAAGGGGAAACAATGTGAATTCTTTTAGCCAACCTCACAACATATGGCGGCCGCAAAGGGGCCTTCCAGAGCGTGCTGTTTCAGTTCTTCGTGCCTGGCTATTTGAACACTTCTTGCACCCGTAAGTATATGAAATAATCACAACAGAACTTGTTGAAAGTAATTTAGCGCTCATGGAATTTGATACTTTTCTAAGTACGTTAATCCGTGAGCACAGTATTGAATTTTTTGTATTGTACATTGCACAAGTTTTTTTTTTTTAAGAAAAAAAGATTTGGAAGGTATATGTATTGCATGTGCAGCGTGTTTCCTATTAGTTGAGAATAAATCTTAGACCCCTATAGATGGCTAAATATGAAGGATATTTGCTTTATTAAAATTAATCTTAGTTTTTTTTTTCTATTCTGATGCACACACAAGTCATTGCTTTGCACTCACCAGCCTAACTTTATCAAAGCCTTCTCAAAAGAAGGGGAGTCTTGGTCTCCATCGCACATAATCTTTATTATTGAATTCAATAGTAGACATGGATTAATTCTGTTGCATCATTACTTTATTAGTCGCCTGTTGAGTTTATTGGACTTCTGTTTGGGACCCATTTGATACTCAGTTCTTGATGACTGTACAACAACTTGAAAATGCGTTTTATTTTCCACCAACTTAGGCAACTACCAGAATATACAGCTTCATTTGATCTACTGCTTTTGCTAGCTACGCTTATTTCTTTTTTATGGGAACATGAGTTTTAATGACTGCAGGGAAAAAAATTGTAGTACTTTGTTACATTGGATGCTTGACTATGTTATGTGTAGTTTCTTTCCAAGTATGTCATATCAAATCTTCATTGTTCTCAACTACTTTCATTTTGCTGTAGTTGTTCTTTTAGAGTATATTTTTTCTATTGTGGCTTGCCTGTTGACCAACCATTAATTCATGTTTTGCACTACATCAGATAGAAAACTATATTTCTCACAAAAAAGAGAGAAAATTATATGTGGTACAAAATTTATATACATCGGAGTAAAAACTTCAATGTTGATTAATGCCTATTGGGTGATTAACTTTACTGGAATACCTTAATTTTCGAAGTTGTTATGGCCTTGCCATGATGGAGTAGAAACTTATTTTGATTGGAGGTCCAACTGACTGTAGGTACTTGCTTGCAGATGACAACGGCCGTTTTGTTGCAATTTCTTTGATTGGGTTTGATGCAGTACGTAATTGTTGGACGTGCTGTATTTCTAGTTTTCTACTAGATGAATCCTATTGTCCAACGAAGTTGTTTACTTTTAGATTCATTAATTTGTCCTCCCATGATTTTTATGAGTTGATTTGTCCTTTTGCAATTGTATGTGTACTGGAATTCTGATGTTTGATGCTTTATTTCCAGGTACCCAACTGATAGTGATAAGCAGATGCTGGCTAAACAGACAGGATTGACAAGAAACCAGGTAGCCAACCTTTTTAAATTGCTCTTTTCCAAATTTATGCCCATGACCACAGAGTTGGCTGAAGTTGTCCATTAGCAATTGTTGTAAAAACATTGTGAGATCTCAGTTCATGTGCAGGTATCAAACTGGTTTATCAACGCAAGGGTTAGGCTGTGGAAACCAATGGTTGAAGAAATTCATAATCTCGAGATGAGGCAGATGCAGAAGAACCCATCTCTTGACAAGAACCAGATCTCCATGCAGCAGCACGCCCAACATTCGTCGGACAGCAGCGGGAAGCCCTGCGACCCATCGAACTCGCTGCAAGGGCAAAGCAGCAGCATGACTAGGAACCACAGCGTATCCGTCTCTCGGCACATCGAGGACGGGCTCTCCGCCGGCCAGATGCCCCATGACGTCTCCGGTCAGGTGAGCTTCGCATACAACGGGCTCGCCGCCGCGCATCACAACATTGCAATGTCGTCGCACCACCAGCAACCTGATCACCTCATTGGGACGGCTTCAAATGCTGGTGGTGTCTCGCTCACGCTTGGCCTTCACCAGAACAACCGGGCTTACATTGCTGAGCCCCTTCCATCTGCACTTCCGCTGAACCTTGCCCATCGTTTCGGACTTGAGGAAGTCAGTGATGCCTACGTGATGGGGTCATTCGGAGGCCAGGACCGGCATTTCACCAAGGAGATCGGTGGCCATTTGCTCCATGACTTTGTTGGATGATGAACAGATGATTATGTCACCAAAGAGATCGGTGGTGGTGATTATTGTAGGATGCAGATGTATGATCTACCTATATTTGTAGTTGAAGTAGGAGGTGAAGAAAAAAGAGCAGCATTGGTCTGTCCGCCTGTCTTAGATCCACGAATGCTTGTCGATATTTGACACTGTGGGGCTATAAAGAGCATGACTATACCTTTGAAGACATGTTGTAGTGTTGTTCGCTATTTGTTCTGATCCGCGCTTAAGCCGTGTTAACCCTCTGTACTATTACTATTCATCTGACTTGCAAATGTGGTTGCTCCCACTTTGGCAAATAAAGGGTGCTCAGTTAATTTGTCGCCAGCAAGATGAAATGTTTAGTGTATGTTAACCTATAGCTGAAGGCCTGAAGCTCCAGTGTGTAGGTCTAAAATATGACTGGATAGCTAGATAAGGGTAGGAGTATTTCATCTTACTCCATGGTTAGCCTTTCCATGCACTTCTATTAAATTAAGATAGCAAATGACAGAGTACTAAGCTGTGCTAGATCTTGTATCCTTAGATGGAGTAGACCCCTAAAGTTTAGACAAAACCATGATTTGGCCATCTGCCAACCTTTAACTGGCTTTGTCATCACCCTAACCACATCTGTTAGGGCTGAGTTGTGCCTATTGTAGGTTAGCTTTTGCCTTGATCAGTGCACTAAACAGCTGGCCAATTAGCCCTTGAGGCTGCAAAACTCCATGATGGAGCCAAGTTCCCTTTTTTATTTTTCACTTCTCCCTCAGTGTAAAAAGCCCATGTTACCTGGGATCAGTTATCCATGGCCCTCGGTCTTGCAGCATCTGATTTGATGTACGCTTTGGCGAGCACTGCAACTAGTAGTACTAGTATAAACAGCTGGGGGGCTCCATGCACGTTCTTTTTCGCGTGGAGGGAATCCATGCACGTCACTGATCACTCACTCTACTGCTATACTTCTCCCAAAAGTGAGCACTGTTCCTGTTTAAAAAGGGCACTGTTGTTAGCTTTCAATTCTAGGCTCTGGTGCCTGCATGGGTGTAGATTATTGCGGTCTGATTCTGCATGCCAACTGAAGAAATATGATTCCAAACCTTTTCCTCGTGGATAAAGCTTGTAATAGTACTAGTATGAGCTATCATTGCCACTCATGGAAGCTAGCTATCAGAAACTGGAGTTTAGCTCAGACCTCCACTCTCCTCTGGGAGAGAGACCATGATTAAAAGGCTGCAAGGGAAGACACTCTTTGAGTCTTTTCTGTGTTACTATTACCACTGATCATTCCTGAGATGAAGCGGAGAGCCGGAGACGGCTTGTGCCGCTGTCAAATCAAAATCACGTGCTAACTCCTCATATCAGCAGTAATGGAATGGCTAGTTTCAGTAGCTGTTTGAATTTTAGAGCATAAGATCGAGCATCTTGTGATGGGATTGAGTGTGCTGGTTTGTTCCTTCTATTGTTGTCAAATTTTCTCCTGGCAAGAAATGACGGGTTAACTTAGCAATCCATTCAATCCCTATCATTTCAGTTGCCTAGGAAGGCTGGTGTAGAACAAGACCAGAAATGATCCATTGCAGTGATACTGATACATTACCAACACGCAGCCCAGGCATCTTTTCTCCTTCACCTGCTTCCAATTCCTACCTCCCCTTCAAGTACAGATACTCACTTATTAAAGCTTTAAACTGAGCCTCACTTTTTTTTCTCTCTATCTGTTAATCATTCATGCGCCATATGCCGCCATGGGGACAGGAGCCAACTCGAAAGGCAAATGGCCTTTCCCATAGCCTAATCTTTGCTAAGCATATGCTCTTTCCACTCTTAAGATATGGGCGATTTGATGATCAGTCCTCTGGATTTGCCGCTTTGTTTTTTGGGCGATGAGTGATTGAGAGATAGGAAGAGGAGTATAGACAGATGCTGTTCGCTTTCGTTTTGTCTAATCCGAGTGGCCTTCTCTCCTGCTGCTGCCGCTGCACCACCACCGCTTCTTCTTCCCGCGGGTGGCAGTGGCGCAACGTGCTTTTGCCTTGGAAATGACATGCGCTACAGTCTCGCATAGAATATGGATTTGCTTTTCTCGGGAAATGCAGGTGATATGGAGGGTGTACTCCGTAGTGTGTTCTGAACTGCAGTGCAAGTGAGCGCCCAAGTGGATTGGCATTGGATGGTTTGGTTTTTTTTTTTTTTTGAAGCCAATTTCTCAAAGAACAAAGCATTGGATGGTTTGTTTGTGTTCTGCCAGCCTGCTGCCTGCCTGCCTAAATAAAATACTCCCTCCGGGACGTAGGGAGTAATAAGAGTAAAATACGGAAATATAATACGGGTTTGAGATTATTTTACCTCAGAGACAACCGGACAACTATGCGCCATGCGTTTAAGATTTTTACCAAGGTCAACGATTCATCCTGTATTCTTTCGTTGTCGTCTTGTTACCCGGTCCATATATTCAAACTGACTTTTAATTTGTAATATTCCATAACTTTTCAAGAAGAAAAATTAGCAATAAAAATCCACCAGTATGTCAACTATAAAAAAAAAAATCTAAACATCACATGTGGTAACAGAGCAAAGCTTCGCTTAAATATCATGTGTCAACATGCGAGGCCGCAACGGCGCAAGCCCTGCATGTTTCTTCTTATCTGCCGCATGAGCCGAAACAAATACTACGTAAATTCCCTCAAAAAAAAAATACTACGTAAATTCACCCTGCGAATTTTCTGGTCGCGATACTTCACAGGTGTGTAGACAGGACTGTCAAAACTAAAAAATGCCTGATAAAAGCACTAAAACCCAGATCATCTTTGGTTAGCAAACGTTACGAATTTACGATCACACTCACGCCAAATAAATACCAATTGAAATCGGCCCACCAGGCGGAAAGCCCAACGGAAGCCCGACAGAGAATACCCAACAGAGAAATCTGGGCCGCCTTGCACAAAGCAACCTAGCAAGAGCATCGGCCCATATTCAATACCTGCACACAATAGCGCGGCAGCCCACAGGAACTGGGCCCCAAGCCCGCAACCAGACACCGGCGCGGCGTGGAACTGCGGCCCAACGATCTCGCCGTGACTTCGACATGGACGGATGATATGCAAGAGATTTATTACAACTATCCAGTGAAACAAAAGAGAGAGTTTTTTGTTCATAAAAAGGAGAGTTTTTGCGTGTCAAAATAAAATCCATGCTAGTTATTCCGTACACTTTATGTTCTACTTAGCTAGGCATGTGTGATTGACTGATGATAAGAGATCAGGGTGAAGCATTCTCCTCGAGGAGAAAAGAGAAAGAGATTAAGATGGACCATCCATCCATAGAGAATCTTAATCATTTGTCGGGCCGGCCGGCCATACGCCCATGCCATCCGCTGGCAACGTTGGGCAGAAGCCAGCCTCCCAAATTGGCCACCGCACAGGTCAATGACAATTGACAATGATAAAGCCTAAATACCCATCTACATCACACACAGTACACATCGCCTATGCTAAGCTACAACGATCTTCTTCCCATGGATTGGATCATGGATGTATACTGGACAAGCTACGCTACTACCGTAGACTGCTCTTAAGAAAAACTCCACGTTCAACTTGCCTTTGCCTTGGCAAGTTGACCACCACAACCACACACATAGGTCACAGGTGGCTCTGGCCCTTCGCTTCTCCAAAAGCCAAATCTTAAAAATTAGATTCTGGAAGCTAATCAAAGTGATTATGTTAATCCATTCCGGGCACCTTGCTGCTGCCACAAGGCGATTATTTTATCACTTCTCTTGGAAGGCGCGTGGTGCTGGTGCGATCCAAGTATTATTAAACCTATTGTCGTAGAAGTGTATTTAGTGTAGAACAACGCTTTCAGACGCTGTGCGAACAGTCATCCGTCGGATCAGAAATCAGCGGCGGAGACGGGTTGGGAGGATGGTCGCCGTTAGGTTCGAAACGTGCGAGCCGAATCGGTTATGAGGTCACAGTGACTAGCCGGTGATGTCGCCATGCTGTGCGTGGGTGTATAGTTTTTTCGCGAAAAGGAGAGGCGACGAGGACGCCACGCTCCTCGCGAGGATTGCAGGAGGGGTCGCGTGTGGCGCGCGCATGCAGACGTTTGCGTCGTTGCCTTGCGGTTGGAGGCAATCGTCCCCGTTGCAAGTGTGATGCTATACGACGCTGTCAAATTGTTCAAGCGAGCGGTGAGCTTGTCGGGGTACTCGGTTTGTTCATGTCGGAACCGTAAAATATCTCGTGTTCCCACAGAGCTTTAACATAGTCCTTGTTCGGAAGGCCTGCCGTTGCAGCCATTTGGCTGCACTGTAGCTATTATAGGTATAATTCTTTTTTTAACCTCTTTTATATTAGGAAGAGAATTGATCTAGTTATGAGGAAAATCGGGCCAAAAACCATACAAATGTACGGTTAATTAAGAAAAATCGGCTAAAACCTCCGCACGGTACACGGAAAGACGGCACATCCAAACCGACCTGTCGACTAAAAGATCTTAGCGGAGTCCAAACACGGAGCACCGACGCCAAACATGCCGCCAAAGCAATACAAAAGCATCGACATTGAATGGATGTGTCATCGTTGCTGAGCTCGCCGCCGAGCGACACAGCAGCTCCGACTTCACAGCAGATGCAACATCAGAACGCTAAGGCATCACCAAAGCAAATAAGCAGCCCGACACCCACGACAAACCTGAGCCGCACCCAACGAAGCGCCACTCCAAACGTGAAGCGAGCACCATCCCATAACGAAGGAGATTGCAAAGTGGTATTGTTGCCGAGCTCTGCCACCCCACAAAGCAGCTCCAATTTCACCTAGCAAAAACTACCGTAGGAGGATAGAACACCGCCATAGAGCAATAAGCGGGCTAAGAAGACCTAGGCCTTGGTAAAACAACCTAGGACTAAACGTATTGGGGCCAATGCACACGACCGCCAACCTAGGTATAAAAATATTGTTCATGCGGATTGTCTAATGTAGTAGTACAGACTTACAATCGTAGTTGTTGGGCAGCTAAATAGGATGGTATGCAGGCTTGAACCTTGAAGGCATTAATGCGTCAGTCAATTTTTTGCTAATTATTATGGAAACTATATAAAAAAATACTTTTTCTCGACCTATAGAGGGTTTGGTAATACTTGTGAAGAGCAACCGAAAACAAATTAGATCCGTCTATCCGAAAATATACTTTCTATTAATTCCCGGGCATCATTTATTGTTTTGTAGGTACACAACACACGCTAAGACTGATATAGTTTAGTTTCAAGACATACAAAATGTCATTTAGTAGAAGTATAGAACGACGGAAGAGATGAATCTGATTTTTAAAAAATGGCTAACTTGTATGTAACTAAGTAATTTAGTGTGACTGCTCAGTATAAAAATATTTGGGTTCACGGTATACATCATGTGAAATCATGAACCAAATCAGTCCCAAGATTATGGACCACGTCACCTCACCACTTGACCTAAGCAGCATACTCCTACAAGACACGCACAATCAATCATATAGCAATAAAAACTAGTAGAAATCCTTGGCAATTACCGTAACCCACAGGATTCTGTGTCCCTTGGCCCCCTCCCCCCAACATGACATCCATCCCAAGTAAACCCTTTCTAGAACACTGGCTTCAAAACTGTTCTAAAACAAACCAATCCGCGCGCATCTGCGAGGAGGCGGACTCCCCCGCCCCTTGTGGACTCCACCCATGCACGCTGCCACGCACACACGGCGCATGCCATGCGCAGGTGATTAGCCGAGACAATTAACAAAAACAAAACCTCGGAATAAAGCCGCGCGCACCACCACCACGCACCACCACACCAACCCGAGAGACCCAACTCGCCCGATTAAAATACCGATTCCGTCGGAACCATCCGCGCCGTTGGCCCGTGGGCCCCGTGTGAAGTCCGCGAGGCTAAAACCCGCCCTTTCGCCCGCACCCAGCGCCACTACTGCAGCAGTTATTCTATTCGCCGCCGCGAGCCAAAGCGCGTGTGCTGCTGCTTAGTCGCGCCAAAAGCCGGGGAGGCGCGTGCCGATCGCATTCGTTCGCTTGCGTTGCCCGGCAAGGAAGCTCGTGCCGTGCGTTCGCCCTCCTCACGACCAGGTCCGCGTGGCTTGCTAGTTGGGTTTTTTGGATTTGGATTTGGATTGGTAGCGATGAGCTGCGGGGGCGCGGCGGGGCAGAGCGGCGGGTGGCTGCTGGAGTACGGGATGGTGGAGGAAGAGATCCAGGGCTCCGACTTCATCTACATGGTCGATGACCCGTCTGCCGTCTCCAGGTGCGCTTCCTTTTCTCCCCCTCCTGCTTCGACCGATTTTTTTGCTGGGTTTGTGGTGTTTGATTGTTGGTATGGTTGCTCGGATTGCAGCGTGATACTGGGGTTCGACGTTCCCAGGAAGGAGGACGGCGGCGGACAGGATAACTCTGCCACCAAGAAAAGGTAGATGATTAATCTTTTCTTGTTATTGCCAAGGTTTGATTTTTTGTTTTTACATCGAAGGAGAAGCGGAGACATGATTCTAGCATGTCTGATAGTATTGTGCTGCTTATGATTTGAATTATTCTGGCTTGTTTGCTGGCATGTTGTCCGGTTTGATTGAGAGGAAATATAGCAGTAGGTGAGGAATTGAGGATAGCTCGTATGTGCGTGTCACTAAAGTGCCTGATTAACATGTCATGTTCCCCCTATGTCGTTAAATTTTAAAATGATACTTCGAGAACATGATGGCAAAAATATCTACAGACTGAAGGTAAATTTGGTTGATAGTAGAGACCAAGAATATTTATAGATTGTTTTTTTTTGGATAACTGGGCTTTGTTTTGGGTTTCCTTGTAATTTCGTTATTCCTCTGGTCCAATGAACCTAATGGTCCAAGCTGAAATTTTCAACAAAACAGAGACTTTTTTTTTTGGCGGGGAAACAAAACAAAGACCGACTGTTTTGACAGCCATAGTAGCCCATATTTTCCCCTTGTGCTAAATCATTGGTTTACAGCTCGATCTAAACATCTAGTCCAGAGTCGAGATGCTAAATGCCTAAATGCATCCACAATTCACAAATCATAGGGCCTTTTCTGTTTAGATAAAAAACCCATGACTCTAATTTGACCCGAAATTTTCTTCTACCGGCAGATCCCGTCCAGAGTCGAGCGCACCGCCGGGCACCAAGGCTTGCCGCGAAAAGCTCCGACGAGACAGGCTCAACGAAAGGCATGCTTCGCACTTCCAGTTCCATCAATGCAAAAAGAAAGAAACCTTCAGCATTTGCAACTCCATTTCTGACGAGCTCAATGGTTATCTTCAGGTTCAACGAGCTCAGCGCGGTGTTGGAGCCCGGCAAGACACCCAAGGCTGACAAGGTCGCCATCCTGAGCGACGCCTCCCGTCTACTGAGCCAGCTTCGCGCCGAGGCACAGAAGCTCAAGAGCTCAAACGAGTCACTCCAGGACTCAATCAAGAGCCTCAAGGTACGCAATTAACAGTACACAACATTGCCGATTCGACAATGATGCCTCCCAGATGATTAGACTCTGATCAGTTCACTGTCACTGCAGGCTGAGAAGTCGGAGCTGCGAGACGAGAAGACGAGGCTGAAGGCAGAGAGGGAGAGGCTGGAGCAAATGCTCAAGGGCGCCGCCGCCGTGACTCCGGCGCCGTTCGTCCCGCACCCGGCAGCTGCTGCCGCCGCCGCAACGGCGTTCCACCCGGCGGCGTTCGCACAGGCCGCCGGCAAGTACGTGCCGTACGCCGCCAGCTACCCGCCGCCGGCTGCGTTCTGGCAGTGGATACCGCCGACGTCCCTCGACACGTCCAAGGACCCCGTCATGTGGCCGCCGGTGGCATGATCGCTCGGCGATGGTGATGATGGTAAATCATCAGTCACCAAAAATGCCGTTGAAATTGACAAAAGAGCGCCTGAAGAAGAACTTCAGGTGCAGCTTATGTGCTTGTGTTGTGGATAAATGATCCAAGGGGTCACCTGAAGAAATTTCCTGGTGACCATTGTTTGTTGGAGCAGTCTATGTAACAGCCAATTGCTAAAGTAATTAAGGCAATTATGAGTACATCAAGATCAGGTTGGTGCTTTTGGCAAGCCGTCAAGCTAAGTTTTCAAACATTTCATGTAGACGACAGCTGTGTAAGTAGGAGATTTAGTTAACCTCTCTAATCATGTCACCAAGAACGCCAAAAAGGGGCAGCAAGAATCTCAGTCAAGAAATCCATGCTACAGAAATATGAACATCGGCAATATACTATCATGAATGCATGATAGAACATGTGGAAATAATCACAAGTATCGTGCAATCGCAGACGTTAGTATGTCTCATTGCAAGCAAAATACGGCGTTGGTACATTAGTCCTCAGAACTGATTTACTTATTATTACATTCAATAAATGGGACCTCCAAACTCGAACTCTCAGAACTGATTTATTTTAGTGTCACATTTAAATGTGCTACCTCAAAACTCAATACAAAATGATCAACCAGAATGCCGCAATGAGATACTTGTACACGATGACAAAACACAGCAATCAATCCATTTCACCTTTCTTTGTTTTCTGATAAACCTATCAAACTTCACAGGATATTCACCTACTCCTGAACAAGTTAAAAAGCATTGACCTGCAAAGTAGCTTCATGATGGGTTTTATCACCATTTTTTAATCTAACTAATATATAATACATAAGATAAACATATCATATCATATGCCATAACATCCACAAAACTTGCAAATGAACGCAGCACATAGAGTCCTACGTTTGAGTAAGTAAAGATGTTTTTTTTTTTCTGTGAAGAACGAAAAATATTGAGAAGATGACACATTCAAAGCAACAAGTGTGTCACTTGCCTCATTGCAAAGGAAGATCCTTATGGGTATACGCAACATCCTTGTCACCATTCACCACTTGCCCATTCCCTCGCATGATCCTAGATATCAAAATTAAAATTAATCATAAGAAACACTAAGAAAACACACAATACTTTTTAACCTCCTATATTGTCCAAAAACAAAATTTAAATGTGTATCCAACATATACAGGGTATTGTCATTGAAAAGGCAACATGAGATACTGGAATAAAGACATGGTTGATTCGAAGGACTGTATCAATGATCCCATACCATCGTGTAGTTAGGAGACCTTCAACACCCACTGGTCCACGAGCATGGATACGCCCTGTGCTTATGCCAACCTATTCAAGATACTCCACAAAGTTGAGCAATAAATAAGAACGGTAAACGGCATATAAAGTTTGGAAGTACCTCAGCACCCAATCCAAAACGAGCTCCATCAGAGAATCTTGTACTTGCATTATGGAATACAGCAGCACTGTTGAGATTTAGAAGTAAAACAGAATTGTAGGATCAGATCATCATAACTTGACAGCAAAAAAATTTGCGCATCAATAGAGAACAGACAAAGGAATCGTTAAGTAAAAAGGGTATTGATGTTTAAACAGACCTATCAACTTGGCGTAGAAAAGTGGCTGCCACTGTGTTATCAGTAGTGACAATACAATCTGTATGGGCACTGAAAAGAGATAAAATAGGCCAAAATTTAGGTTACATTGAATCTCAATTTTCTTTTTTCTTTTTAAATAATTATGGTCAATGGAATAAGATGGAGACAGGAGTTGCAACTATTAGGTACCTTCCATATCGATGAATATGGTCAATTGCCGATTGAACATCATCAACAAACTCAACAGTGCAGGCCAGAGAACTATATTCATGATGAAATGAACCTGCTTTTGGAAATCCCAGTGCTTTATGCGCAACAGGTCCAGCATAAATACTAACTCCTGTAATATACAACAGTATTTAATAAGCAAGGATAAAATCATAGTCCTGTACAAAACATTCCATGATGTATACAGAAATATCAAACATTTCACAAGGTACACAATCATCTACAAATATATTGACATCTGTGATAATTTCATATATTACTTGGGTTCCTTTTGGCAACAAAGTAGTTTTAGATGCATTTCTATTATTTTACATATAGTACTAACTAGCGATTTTTTTAAATGATCGTAACAGAGGTAATTTATGATAATCATAAGGATTCTCTAATATACAATATACTAGATGAGACTTCATTCCACATTCCTGAGCATTTACTCATTATCATCTCAAAGAATACACGTACCAAAATACCTTCCAATTAAAAGGAGGTGCTGCTAAATGGCATGGAGAGAACAGATTTTGAGATGCAAAATACCATTCTGCGATTTTTTTTTTCTATCCAAAGATCGAAACAACCAACTGCCTCATTTTCATGAATTTGGTTGTCAATGGTATTTTTTCGACATTAAACTTTCCCTGTGGTATTTCTAAAGTTGCAGTTGTTTGTTATGGTATTGAACAAGTTTGCTTCACAGGGAGGAGCCATTTCTGTCGTATAACTACCCTAGAGAAACAAGAGGGGAAAAAGCAAACCTTCTGTTTTTAGTGCTACCAGTAAGTCATCAACGCCTGGACTTTTCATAAGATCTTTATGAACTAGTAATGTCTCCTGCACGTACATACAAATAGGCTGTTATCTGATGATAAATAATGGCATTGAGTACAAAAAATATAAGCTGGAATTATCAACATGGCATTGATTACAAATACAAAAATTATAAGATGGAATTATCAATGGGCCTGCTCGGCAGCTTTGGCTACTGCAGCTGCAACCATGCATCAGACTGCACATACATTACTGTGGCTGCAAGCCTACTGAACAAGACCAAGATATGAAGATAAAGCTTATGACAAATGAATGGGCAACTGCTAAATAAGAAACTAAGAATAAACATTATCCAATCAAGATCTTTAATTGCAGTTATACTTGTAGCTATACATCAATTTAAACAACCCAAAAGTGAATTAGTATAATATGATTATGATCTATTAATGGCATAATTTGCAAGAAAAGGAAAGGAGGGCAGTAATAATCACAACAGTATGACATGCTCTTTACAGGGGACAGAGAAGGACTAGCAAGATCATGATGACCAGCAAAAAGTTAAAAGTGTTCAAAACATTTAGTGAACAATACTCCAAATGTAACTGAACCTGAGAAGTAAATGCATTGAATACAATACATAGTACGAAAAAGGACAAATACCATTGCATTGCAAGCTGCTGGATAATCAATTTTTGCATCCATCACTATACGTTTTGCCATATCCATGTCCGCTGATTTGTCGATATATACATGACAAATACCATCTGAAAAGGGGAAATGTAAAATGCCAGAAATAGCAAACAGAAATATCTTGCCATCCAAAATAGCCGTAGCTGTAAGAGTGGCCAAGAAAGAGGTTATTACCAGCATGCCCAAGCACCGGAATCTTAGTTGACGCCTTGATTTGGGAGACCAGCTTGTTACTTCCTCTTGGAATGACAAGATCAATAACATCATCCAGCTGTACAGTTGTATTACAGGTTTAGGCATATTGATAATATCACTTTGAAAATATAATATCACACACACCTTTAGCAAATCTGCGATCTCATCTCTAGTTGTGACAAGGCCAATAAGTTTATCACCAACATTGCGAGGAATAGCATCAGTTATAACCTAGGAAACAACAAATCAATATTTTACATGTGAAGCAATAGCAGAACGCCAGAACGCATGTTTAACTGGGAGATAAAAAGGATAATACCTTATGCAATATTGTGTTTGATCTGATAGCTTCTTTTCCACCTTTTAGGAGAAGGCCATTACCACTTCGAATTGCCAAAGATGCAATCTGACCACAGTATCCATAAACATTTAGTTACTTAGAAGTGTATTTACTCTAAAAAAGAATAGATATAGTGCATTGCCAGCAGAAAATACCTGAACCAAGGCATCAGGTCGGGACTCAAAAACAATCAAGAGAACACCTAATGGGCAAGATGTTTTCTCAAGAACTAAATCATCAGCAACCTGAAAGGCAAACTTTCTGGTCAAAATCAATATGGATATATCATCTAGAATCTAGAATTTTAGGCAAATCTCATAGCAGATTTATTCTCAAAAGGGCTATAGAATGCAGAGGTAATTAATGCTGGCATTCACCTCTGTCTTTTTAAGTATCTGGTTAATAGGGTCTTCCATGTTTGCAAGAGTACGGATAGATTTTGCAAGGCTTGCTATCTGCAACATGAAGAAATATAATTTAAGTTAAACAAGAAAATATATAAAATACAAAAAGAAATAAAAGTGTCGGATATAAATGTGGGGTCTACCTTTCCTGGTTTTATCGTCAATCTAGCAACCAATGGTTTCTCGTATCCAGCTTCTTGTGCCGCAGCTACATCAGCTTCATTCTCGGACCTAATCAAATCCTCATTTGCCTCCAAAGCATCTGCAACGTCTAATAATATCTTTTTCCGTTCTTCTGATGACAAATTCTGTTTTAAATGCCCGTAAGATATCAAATTAGTATAACGGATAAGCGAAAAAAAACCCTAAAATAGCATGTAATTCCAGTGAGTGTGGCATGGGGATATAATTAAGTATGATTTGACAAAGAAATAAACCTGTAGACGCCTTGAACAATCTCTTGCAGCAACAGCCATCTCACGAGCACTAACATCCTTAGATGATTCCCACGAACCTGCATCCTTGTGAAAGAGAGTACCAATTTTTTCTCCATGGAGAACTTTCACAATGCTCTGATTTTCGAATCCACTTCAAGGAAAGAAAAAAAATCAAACTACTTTTCCATTCATTCAGAAGAGAAAAATGGCTTGCAATTTATGAAAATTAATTGTGATAATTAGCTCAACAAACTAATTATTTGAATTTCATGTGAACACCACAAGCATTATTAAGCCATCATTAGCAAAGTTTCATCATAACATGCAACATCAGATCAGACTAAAAACAAAACATATTGGAGTGTAAACTAATGATGGTGTTGCAGTCAGAACGGTACATCCATTAATGCCAAGAAGCTAAACAATCAATCACTGGCCTGCATATCATTCTAGATGTTACTGTTAAAAGAGCACTAACTGACGCGAGATTGGGTCATATAGGCCTCAATAATATTAACATTAGGAAGTAAACTAATGTGATAAAATCTGGCAGTGATAAAATCCAACCAGAACACCACCTGCAGATGGTAAAAATTACAAGTTGCACTTGCCAGGACATTTGATAATATACATAGTAGTTGAGTGCATCTGAGCGATTCTAAGAAGGCAGCAGATTGATTACCTTGTAATAACCACAGGCGTGCCACTATTTGAAGCCAACACAGCAGCCTTAACCTTTGCTGTCATGCCCCCTCTACCTACACGAGACTTGTCCCCAAAAGTGATTTCATGATGATGCTTTTCTTTGATGTATGTATGTATGATCTTTGATGAAGGTTCACTTGGTGGACCGCTATACAGGCCATCCACATCACTGAGTAGAATAAGTAGATCGGCTTTCAGTTCAAGTGCCAAAAGACCTGCTAAGCTGTCATTGTCCCAGAATATGCCAGATGAATCCTGCAAAATAATTATCGTCAAAATGATTAGAAAGTCAGTACTATTGTATACACTGGCAGAGCCCTAGGTATACAGCAAGCATAACGACAATACACAGCTACAGAGAAGCACCATATAAAAACTAAAGCTCAATATTTTTTTTAGGTCATGTATGGCTGAGACACAGTTACTCACCTCATATGGAGCTTTTCTAGTGCTGATGGCATCATTCTCATTAAAAATGGGTATAACTTTAAGATCTAATAATGACTCAACAGTTGCAGTAAGTTGTTCCCGGAACTTTGAGTTCTCGAAATCACTGTCGGTCACAAGAAGTTGTGAAGACGACACATCCAGCTGCAATGCAAGAAGTTTGAAGTTACAAACAGATACAAAAGGTAGCTGCTATTTAGTTTTGTTAAAATTTAATACTAGGCTAATAGATATACTTGGTTGAACAACATATCATAAAGAGCCATCAGTCCACTCTGACCAACGGCGGCACAAGCCTTTCCATCTAGCTCCATCTGTGGCTTTTGTAGATCGGCAAAGCTGCTATTGACAAGCTTCCTGTATCTAAGTCTCTGTCGCCCAACTCCAACAGCACCTGAGGTGACCATAATCACCTCGAATCCTAAAGAATTCAGTTCCTTAACCTACATTGCCACTTTTCTTTGGTTAGGCACCTGCCAACATATCCAACACTACATATCCATTGTGCAACAGTACAAAAGCTCAAATATTGGATTTATCTTTACCTGTTCGCACAGAGAGCCAACCCTGCCTAGAGCCAATCTTCCATCTTGTCTAGAGACGACTGCAGTGCCCACCTGTCATGCAAGCAAGAAATTAGCCGCATATAGATATTAAAAAAAAGAATAATGTGCCCGTGCATCTTTTTTCCATGGCATTAGGATGAGGTTGCACAAAATTGCTATGCTTTCAATTCAGAAATTATTTCTCCAGCCCACCATAATTCTAAAAAAGACATGGAAAAACGCATGGGAATTGAGGTGAACAAATGTGTCACAGATGAAAAGCACTCAAATGTGTGAAAGCGATCGCGCGTGACAGAATTTTGCAGAACATCCCGGTAAAAGTAACTATGACTTTTTTTGCCTTTTCTATTTCTATCTTTCCTCCCACCAATTTCTATCTGAAAGAAATCATTGTCAGATTGTCAGAAGCAAAATAATCGAAAGATGGCAACTTCGACACCAAGCCGTCGCATCAAATAAAACCCCAACAAAGCCTCACTGCTAACAACGAGAAGCCTCAGTCCTAACAACGAGAACCCAAATCAAACATCTCTCAAGTTTTCAACTCCAATAAAAGACACTCGCCGGTAATTTGATCCAGAAACAATCTAACGAATGCGGCAAAAGGAGCGTAACCAATGCAGACATCGCATCCAACAGTACATACGCACGAATCCGCGGCAACTAGATCTAACCAAAGTACTACGAGGTCAATTCGCGACGGCGACTACTCGACCAGCCAAATTAAATCACTCAATCACCTTGATGATGACGCGCTTCACGTCCCTCATGAAGCTCCGCGACGGGTCGACGCTCGCCATGGCGACGCCGCTTCTCCTCCCTCTCCCTCAACCTGTAATCCCCCTCTCAGCTTCTCTCTCTCGCCGCCTTGTCGCCGCAGCCGCGATGAGGAGGGGAGGGGATAGAGATGAGAGATTTGGAGGGTTTATGAAGTGGCGGCTCCCGTGACCGGAAACCCCGGGCGCAGAAATCCTATATGAGGAGAGGAGGCGCTGGCTCAGGCTGCGGCCCAACGACCCCGGGATCCTCTGCGCCGCGCCGCCACACGCCACACCCGTATCCCGCGCTGGTTTGTTAGGAAAGCTGTTAGGTCTCGCGCCGTGATACGGGGCCAATGGCGTCGTTGCACCACACCAAATTGATCTATCGTCCACCAATCGATCGTGCTCGAATCGTGTTCGCACGAGAGAAAAAAAACGCGAGACACGAACGACCGTCCATCGGGAACCCGGGCATCCGTAGATGCATCGTGCTAGTAGATTCGTTTTTGGGACGAGGGAACGTGAGGCACGTACGGCTCGCCGCGTCACGGATTTGACAGCATTCCACGGGCGGATAAAAGGGCGGTATATACGGACATACACGGTGACCGGTGCGGATGCGTGCAGGTGTGTGGCGCGCGTGACGGGCACCCGTCCCGGCCGGTCGCACTCGCGCGGCGCACGGCGGCGACACGGCGCGCGCGTTAGCTTCGGTGGGTTCCTTACCGTGACGCGCTCGTGGTGGACACGGTCACACGGGGGCAACCACCTAGTATAGTACATTAGTACTCCAGTACGCTGCGCCTGCGTCGCTGTGCACGCGACAAGCGTTTTTGGGGGGAATCTGCCGAGGTGTGCAAGGCGACGAGGGATGGCAGTGCGCAGCGGCGCAGGTGAGGGGAGGTGATGCCTGACACCGGCGGGATGCATGCAATGCAACGAGATCCACTTGGAGCGGCCGATGAAGCGTTTGGCGTTTCTCGGTAAAACGCGCGGCAAGTGTTTGCAGGACTCTGCTCGCGTCGCGTTGGAACACGCGGCAGGCAGCAGCAGCAGCAAGCACGACGACTTTACGAGCGGAATAGAGACGCAGTGCTGAGGCAGTGAGAAGCTATAGTGCGGCAGTGCGCCGCGTATAGACCATAGTATTGGAGTAGGACGCAAAGGATGAGACTCTGCACCTGGACTTGAACACGGTGACATTCACGAAAGCGTGCTGTCATACTGTGCTTTCCACGAAAGCGTACTGTCATGTACCGTGGTTTCATAGCCATGTTGGAAGTTGAAAACGGAAATCCAGTACGTACATTAATTAGGAGTGGTACAAGTTTGCTCGTATGGACCTGAAAACGTAGGTGAACCTGGACTTCGAACAGGAGTACGTGAGGAAATAAACAGTGAGAGCAAGTATAATAGCTGTTTGTTTGTAAGCTTACTAAATACTTACTTAGATGGAGAGGTGAGGAGAGGAGAGAGAGAGGAGAAGCAGACTGCCAGTTTGAGCATAAGAATCAAAAATCTTTACGAGAGAGATATATTGGCCATGTATTAATAATGAAGAGCGAACTACTGTATAGGTGGGCTAATAGAAGAGTATAAAGAATCTTATAGCTAATAAGCCGGCTGTATTGTTAGTCTTGCTTTGATGACGATTTAATTCAATTTTTGTGTCTTGCCTTGCCTAGCAGCCAAGCGCCCTAGCAGGGGTTGAAGGAGAGACATACCATGTCGCAAAAATAACAAGGTAGAATTTTTGTCCAGCTATATATTTTCATATTTTGAGGGAAAACGATGCCGTAGGCAAATATTTTAATTTCAAAGCTGCGAAGAGTTGCTATTTTTCCATAGCAATTATAAAACTATTAGAAACAATGCTATCAACACTTCTAATTTAACTTGATGTGTGAGTTATAGGAAATCTAAATGTACCATAGCATGCCATTATTTTTATGAGTTTTGTAAAAATAAAATTTACTTATGCATATTATTTTTCATTGCGGAATGCAAAAGTTTGCAGAATCGTGGGGTATTCTGAACTTATTTTCTCTAGGCGAATAAACTGTTGCAGAATGCAGAAGTTTACAGGCTTCTAGAGTTTGTTAAAGCCTCCCCCTAGTAAACCGCCACAGAGACGATAACAGAATTTGTAGATGCATAAGAGTTTCCCGCAGAGCGAAACGACGTGCTTGCTGTTTGTCTCGCTCGATCGGATCCATCGGAGCCCACTGACACACTTCTCAACGTCTTGGGCCTCCAATAGGCCAACCAACCAGCCCAACTTTCCTCCTCGTCGTCTCATCCCAAACCTCGTTCTCTACCAAGCCCACACAGCCCAACCAGTAGGACAACCAGTTCGCGACCACGCGTCCACGCCGCCCACACGGCAAGCAAACCGACCAAACGAAGAAAAGCACACACTGCGCAAGCAAAACGCCCGTCCCCGTCCCCGTCCCCGTCCCCGTCCGATTCCCCTCCTCTCCACGCCTCCGCGGTGTCCACTCCAAACTCACCAAAAAATCCCCAAAAACCAAAGGGAAAGAGCGAAAAAAAAGCTCTCGCTCTCTCGCCGCGCACGACCGAGCCATCCGTTCCAGCAATCTACAGGCGCCGCCCGCCCGCTCGCTCGCGCGCGCTCTCGCTAGGGTTCGGAAGGGGGAATCACGCGGCGATGGACTGGAGCGCGGTGACGGCGGAGGACCTGGTGGACGCGCTGCGGGAGGTGGACTGGTCGACGCCGCCGCGGCCCGTGCCGGAGTTCTTCTCCCGCTTCACCGTCCCCCGCTCCTACTCCAAGTGGACCAGCCGCCTCAAGTGCAACCTCTACTAGTACGATCTCCACCCTCCTAGCACTTAATCTCGTTGCCCCACGATTTGTCGAGAACTCGGGTTTCTATGTTGAGATTGGGTTTGAATCGAGCGGATTTGTGCGCGGGAGGCGTGGTTTAGATTAGTTGAACGGGGATTGTTGGTGTTCTCAGTGAATTAGTAGTGGATCAGGCGTTTTAATTTCTCTAGGGAGTCAAATAGGGTATATGTGTGCGCATCGAGAACCATTTTGTGGTTTGATAGTTTCAAGGAAATGGTGTTGTAACCTTCAGCTAATGTAGCTATATAGGTGAATTCACAATCGTACTATGTTCAGCATCTAAAGGGAGTCAAATAGTGTATATGTGTGCGCATCAAGAATCATTTTGTGGTTTGATAGGTCCAATGAAATGGTGTTGTGACCTTCAGCTAATGTAGCTATATAGGTGTATCCACAATCGTACTTTGTTCAGCAAGTTCACTGGTGATAAAAGGAATCACATAATACACCATTGTATTAGGGTATTAGGTTGTGATGTGGTATCATCATCTTCACCACGCTATGTGGCAGTTAGGCGGCAGACGGCAGACCAGCACTTCGCAGGCTGGCACCTATTAGCAATCATGTGGACCTAAGGCAGGACTAGCAGCCGCCTTTTCACGATAAATCAACAGGCAGGCTAGGCAACAAGGCAACCTTGTGTGCATGGACATTGTGTATTCTGATGTTAGATCTTGCAATTTTTCCAAGTGTTAGTTTGTAACATGGATCTTAATTCATTTTGTACTTGTGCTGAAGATGTTGCGTTGGGTGTTTCTTGCTGGACTCCATGAAAACTGTAAGATGCCCGGGATGCATTACTTACAGATCTGTTGAGCTCAGATTATGGATGCTAAGTGGTGTAGTCACAGTTTTTGAATGATTGGCCTAGTAGCACTCCCTATGGGCAGAAAACATGCCATGCTTAAGATATATCTAGTCAAACTAACTTTTGAGTATCAAAATGTCTTGAACGTTTCAACTTTGGATTTGATACATGAATATATATATATATGTAGGTTTATCTTGAAAAGTACTTCAAAATATTTCCTAAAAAAAGAAGATACTTTCAAATTATTCAATTTAATTGGGTTTCATAAATATTTTATGATACACTAACTTACTTTGCTTTGTATTCTGGAGAACAAAACCACATGTTTCATAACTGGATATGGTATTAACTATCCTACTAAAAAGTGCCAATCCATGCTCTCGGAAATTTTATTTGTTCCTTATGAAAGATGTATGGTCTGTAATTGTGCATAACCATTTTGTCTTGTACTGAAGTTCTCTCTCATTTATTTGCTCTGCAGCTACAGGACAAATTACTTCATCTTGATCATGTTCATCCTTGGTAGGCAAAAAACCTTTGAATGTATCTCTTATTCATGACTTGATTGATGTTGGTGCGCTGTCTTTGTTATATGCAGGGATAGGCTTCATTTGGAAGCCAATTGCTATACTTGCAGCCTTTATGACAGGAGTCAGTATTGCATTTCTTAATGACAGGTACATAAATTCTGAACTAATGTCTTCTTTGCCTTGCGACCTTTTCTCTGGAGAATTCTTATCATTTATAGTTAAGTAAAGAATACTCTTTTGCTTTCTCAACAAAGGTAGTGCATCATTGAGATAAAACATAATTACATCAACCATGCCTTGCTTCCTGAAATTGTTGCTTAGGATGTACTAGTATTATCCTAGCATTACTACAAAGGATTAATAATGCACCTGTAGGCTGTTTTTCCCTTGTATCTCTTGACACAATTCTCAAATTTCGTAAGCATCTCCATACATTATATTGTGACAAGCTGACACTAAGTGATTTACACTTTGATCATAGGATGATTAATAAACTAATTATCATGTCTCTTATACTTCAGTTTTGCAGTCACTTTCAATGAGAAAGTCACGAGGACTGTCAGACAATTTTCACCACATTTAGCTGCAAAAATGAGACCACCGATAACGTGAGGATTTTAGTTTTCATATTTTATTTTATTTATTTTGTCGTGGGTCACCAGAGGATGCTATTGATACCATTCTCAAAATGATTGACAGCCCTGTTCTTCGTGGTCGACCAAGCTCGAAGAGGTCAATTCATATTTGTGGGCGTCCTCGCTGGCTATTTGTGCTGTTATTTTCTGCAGGTGTGCAGCACAGAGAACTTTCTTTATATAATCGTACTTCACATACCATAGTTTTGAAAAATTGAAGCTAACCCTTTTTGTATTTGCAGTTAGTTGCATGCTCTGGTTGACTTCCTGCAGTCTCCTCACAGTTCTATGGGCGCTTTTAATTGCTTTATTTGGTAGGGGTGATTTGGGGTTTTCAACTTTCAAAGATAGTAGATATACATTTTGGAATGCTCTTATAGCTTTTTTGATTTGTTTGCAGCAACTCTGCTTCATGCCAGCTTCAGAACACCTAATCTGAAAGCACGTCTGAATACATTCAGAGAGGAATTCCGAGCTGTTTGGAGGAATTATAGCGAGCTTTAAGGCCCCTGTGTCTATCTCATGTAAGTGCCTTGCGTCTGTGACTATGTAGTACCTCAGTTTGTCTATACTTGATGCTTTAGGCGCCATTTTCTATTGCATGTCATGATTTGGTTAGTTGTTAAAGCGAGAGCTTATTTGGTTTTCTACGCAGGTTTATGTGGTTAGAAGTGCCTAGTGCTGAAACTTCACTGCTGTTTGTGAATTGTGTTTGTGGGAGATACCGAGATATGAACAATGGTGACAGGCAGCTGCGCAGCATTGTGATTACTTGCTCGTTTTGGAGGTGTACCTGGACTGGCTCATTAGATGATGCCACACTTGGTATGCGACCTTCCAGATCACAATAATTGTTCACTTGAACTTCTCCCTAACCAGGCATTGGAGAAAGAACAGCATGTAAAGGATGTAAACAAAGTATTCTAATCAAAGACAGCATATATTGTTTGTTGAAATGTTTGTTTCATGTCTCACCAGCAGTTTGAACCATTCTGGTAATTTTGCCACCCAAACAATTTCCGTAGTTGCTTCTCGAGAATTAGATATTGTGAATGTTGAGATGAACAAGGGTGTTAGGCATAGCTAAACATGGTGTCCATGAGACTTGAGATCGTTACTGGCTACTGCCTTTCATGTTGCTTTATTGTTCTCATTGGAATAAGCATTCTCCACATTCTTTCCACATGGAGCATCCACAAATCAGTGAGATATACTCCGTACTTCAAAGGCAAAAACAGGCATATTCCTAACGAATTGTTAAACGTGGGTCTACGTGAACTAATTTTATATTCACCAAGGTGTTCACACGAAATGGATAATTACAAAATAATAACCTCGGAATTGAGAACCTCGAATGAAGGCAATCTACAGGTGAACACAGTAGAACGATGAACTGATCTTAACTCTCATGTTCCAAGCACTTCAATCCTCGGAAACTTTAGCTTACGCCAATCTCGCTGGTAGAGATAGAACACTGCTGCGACAAATTTAGCACAACTATGTAGCGAAGCTTCTATCACCGGCATCTCCTAGCCCCGGAACTATGAACCTGTGGGAACAAATCAGATATGGAAGTAATTAATCCACTATAATACGGTCACGACCTGCAGGTCGGATGTACATTTTGCAGGATAAGCAGAGAAAAAGAAAGTCTTGATGATAGTACCCTCTCTCATCAACTTCAGAATCGATTGTTCCCGTGTACACATGGAGTCTAGAACCCAAAAGAAGAGAAAGGCGTTAATGCCATTTAGTAAACAACAGGAATTTGCGATGCACACAGATATGGCTTGTCTATTCTTACCCAGGGAACTTGTTGCTGAGCTTTTGAAGTGCAGGAGGCGCTGCAACAGCAGATACCTGCATCACAGATACAGAGTGTCAGGTTGATTGAATGAACAGTTTAGCAGCGGAAAAAATGGAAAGTTTCATGAACTTACGACTTTAATCAGCTTGCTTGTAGCTCCACGCTCAACCAACAAGTCAATAGCAGCAACAATTGTCCCACCTAGAGGAATAGATTTAATGTATATCAGGGATTCCCGACTCGTGATAGTTACAGTCGAACATACCATTCTGATTACAAAGACCAATTTATATTTGTATTGCCACTAATAATCAGGTTATGAGAAATTGACAATTGATAAATGTAACGGTATAATCCACGATTTTCGTGGCATGTGGTCCATAAAATGCTGTAGTGCTGCAATAACAGAGCAAGAGTGCCAGGATAGCCCATGATTTGACATACTGGAGTTTAGCATTTGACCTAGCAATAGCCTGCCATTTACAATGCCGGATATATGGGTTCATAAGACACTGAACTCCCATTCCATGGGACTTGCTGGCTATGCTCCAGGGAGGAGGTGGTCTGACCACCTGTTTGTTTTCTGTATCTGGACGCAACAGCTCTGGAACCCGATCTTCAGGAGGTTGGGACTTGGGAGTTAGATGGTTCATCCGGCATGGTGACTGATGAATTCTCAAACATTGGTTGATGACAGTTGAAGACCTCCCTGACATCTACTCCCTACGTCTCAAAATACAACTACCTAAAGGATTCAAATTTGTCTCAAAATATAACTACTACACACACCTACCCAATCACAACCATCCCCCATTTAATTTCTCCACCTACCTTCTTATCTCAACCAATCACAAAACTTTCTTACCTCAACCTTAATTTCCTCAAAAAATGGAATAAGTGAGACGGAGGGAGTAGTTCACGGGAACAAGCATGATTGCAGCATTGGTGCTGTGGGCAAGGAGCGATAGTGCGCGTCTTCAATGCCATCGAGACGCAACTCCATGAAGTCTCTCTTAAATGCGCTCTAGAAGCCGAGGAATTGGCGAGAAAGAGGACCATCAAAGCTTTCTGGTTCTTTTGTCAGAATTCAAGTCCTCTCTGTTTAATGTAAGGCTGCGGCCTACCGGAGAATAACTCTGCGTCCTACTACTAAAACTTTCTCTTCTTCTACACCCCCCCCCC
>CM002483.1:14428684-14468617 GCA_000325765.3 Leersia perrieri
GCGCGTGCGTGTTGAGTTTTAGGTTATTGCAATTGTGATTGTCGCCGATGGCTAATTAGGATTTGGTTGGAAATGCAGTTGGCACCTCGCATTTGCAACAGTTTCCACCTGGTATTGGTGCTAGTGGTGGTGGAGGAGGGTATCAGCCTCCAGGGACCCCTCCAGGTAATAACAAGTCCCCGTGTTAAGCATCAGCGCATCCTGTATTAGGTTCTTCAAATTGTTCCGTTGGATCGAGCTCTCAATACACCAACATCAGATTAGTCATTAGTGGGTTTGTTTTGGTGCCACAATGGGCAGTTATGTGGTAGTTTTAATTGCTTATGGGATTATACTTGAATGCCAGGTCTCAACTCTCAAGTGTATATCAATGCAACACTATTTCGATTTTAAAATGTAATTAATGGGTTCAAAAGCACATATCCAATTTTGGAAGAAATTCTTCTGGTTTGCTTAGCTGAGTAATGGCACAATAATCTCTTTTGAACATTTAGAAAATAAAGATTTCCACTCAAATATGACGATAAAGTATTATCCTGGTACTTCTTTTCTTAATGTTCATAAAGCTCTCAGTACTGCAAGTCTGCAACTGTTTTGTTGATCGAATGCTTGTAGCTCCAGAAATAGATACCACAGTGCAATCTCTTTTCTTTTAGATAACCAAGAGCCTTGGAGCACCCTTTGTTTGAACTATTTGTTCGAGACAGTTGTTGCATGGAGTGCTGCTAATAGTGTTATGCATACCAAACAAAATGTTCAGATCTTAAGAAAAAAAATATGACAAGTGAATAAGTGATATTCTAACCATCTTCAACTGGTGCCTGCCATATGAAGTGATACTCTAGCCATTTTCAACTTTGATCCTTGGCGATCTTTTGTTTCAGTTAGTGCAATGATTTTACTTTAATCAATATTGGATCTTAGATGGCATGATACTGACTACCCTTTTCCATGTGTTTCTCCTAACTGAATTCTTACTTTTGCAGATGGATATGTAGAAACTCAAACAAACTGGAAAGGATACTTCAATGTTGCATCTTATGCTCCATATTTCAATGTTGATACTGATGTTGTAGTTGACAGGCTCATCAGTTCAGTATATCCAATGGATGGTTTTTTCCGGAAGATTGATGCTAATCCTGACATGTAAGTGTCTCCTATTGAGCTATTAGCCTATTACCAATCTGTGGTCAACCTTCATGTTTAAATGATTGGGCTCTTAAAGAACCTGATGGTATTGATGTCAATGAATGATTTTATGATAGGATATAATCACAGAGATGGATAAGGTCAAATAGTTTGCCTACACTATATAATGTTTTTAATATGCAGGTGATATTTTAAGTTGCAGATAATATGCCACAATATGTTTTGAAGTAATGTTGATTTGAGATAGGCATTTGGATAGGTGACTGTGTCCTGTATGTTTTACAAAAGTATGTTGTAAGAGTAGTATGGTATATGCTACAAATAGTTGGAGATGTTATCAAGAAGCATTTTTGGGAGGGGCAGGACAACAAGTTTTGTCAAAATGTCAAGTAACCTTTGACCCAATATTGTATGGGTGCATTGTGTGCTAAATGTTCTACTACATTTTTTCATTGTAATCAGATTGATACCTGGAGCCAACCTATTCATTTGGGACGAATCATTCTGGTATTTGCAGGTATGGGCCCTTATGGATCACAACAACACTGATATTCATGCTAGCTGCATTTGGAAACTTCGCCACTTATCTGATGCAAAGGAAAACAAATCTGGACATATGGAACTTTGATGTTGGCTATTTCAACTGGGCAGCATCGGTCATGTATGGTTACGCTGCTGTAGTACCAGCTGTATTCTTTTTCCTGTTTCAATATTTTGGATCACGCCCAAGTCTTGTTCGGTTTTGGTGCATGTGGGGCTATTCTCTGTTTATCTTCATACCAGCATCTGTAAGTATTCGCTGCAACCCATTTCCTAATGATGTCACTATTTTTTTATGCAAATAGTTATAATGGTCCTGCAGTAGTCTCAGGAATCATTATGGGTGTAAATAATCTACTATGTTATGAGCATCTAGGCTTGCACTTCCTGCTCCTGCATAAGAGTGCTGCATGCCTAATGCAGGCTCTGTTTTTCTTTGCTTCAGGCACTGTTACTTATTCCTGTGGAATTTCTTCGATGGGTCATCATAATCCTAGTTGGTGGTGCTTCGTCGTGGTTCATCTCTTTAAACTTGAAAGAATGCACTGAAGGAGCTGATATGATGGTTTTGATTGCTAGTGCAGCAGTGCTGCAGTTTGCACTGGCACTGTTCATCAAAGTTTTCTTTTTCGCCTGAGATTGTCTTTTTGGTGTTGCTCAGGTTCTCCTCTTCTCTTACCTTTAGATCATAATCCCAACAATTTTGACACTTTGGCTTGTTCACAAAACTTGTTTCATAAATGAACCCAGTCAAAAACTATATCAAGAAATGGAGCGCGAAGGCCCATTTGCACTCCATTCTGGATAGTTTTTGAAGGGTTCACTTATGTAATAAGTTTTATAACAGATTCAAAGTGTCAAAAATTTGGTCACATACCGTAGTACTGCACCCTTCTTACTATATGTTGTAGTCTCGTCATAGCATCGTTCATCATGAGATTGGGTCAAAGTATTTTAATTCACTATATTTTGCTTTTCACAGGTGAGATTGACGTCTTGTCTGCTCCCATCGTTCTGTTCTGGTGCTGGCAAGTATCCATTTGAGGAAGCGGACTAGTTTTACTTGACATACATATTGACTCTAGATTGATAGACCTTGTGTTTTGTTCATTGTTTAAGGGCCTTTTACTCCTTTAGTTCACAAAACATCACTGTCTGTTTCAGATCAGAATTATTGAGCTTATTATCTAAATTTGCACAGTGAATCTTCGACCGTTTTGATGTACAATAACCATTTTTGACAGCTTGTTTCTGCTTAGGGTTGAGTGATTGACTCCAGATTTTCAGTTTGAACAACCCATTTCTGGGTAGCAGCATTTTTTAATTTTCATGTTGTAACCTGGTAATCGTTGAGGTAGGCACATGGCATGCCTTCCAAGTTCCAACGACCATTGTTTTCATGAACCTCTTCTCAGTCCTCACTAATTACATACAAAAATTGAAACCCAGGTGGTGTACTACGCTGTAGTAGCATATAGCATCAGTAAAAGCTTAGATGGCGTAGAAGAAATCTTTGTAGTGTGAATTGCATAATCGTCATTGCACAAACAAAACCATAACCGCAGTAGATCTATAAGCCTGCGTTTGTAGTTCGCCTCTGTCATAGTTATTAGCAGGAGGTAAAACTGGCCATAGATGCTACTAATCGAAACTGGACAAGATAAGCCAAAATATTTGTAAGGTTGAGCTTCTTTCTAGACTTCTCTAAGTTTTCTTTGGGCATATCTCCACCTGGTAAAAACAAAATTTGCACAAAAGAAAGGCAAACCAAATGTTATGTTCCCAGCATCAACTAAAGCTCAATTACAACAGCATTTGCAGCAGCACTACGGCACTACCTCATTGTTCAAAAACAGAGCAAAGTAATCATGCTCAAACTATATAAAATTACAAGATGAAGCTTCTATTCCTTTTATTCAATTTTTAACTAGACCCTTCAGTTTTCTCAGCCAAGACAAGTACTCATGGCATTCTTTGTTTATCATGTAGGCATGTAAGAAGTCGGTAATATCAGTTGAAATGCCCCTACTCTTCAAGTAGGAATACAATGCCTTCTGAAATTCCTCAGGAAGATTACTGCAAAAGAGTGTATATCCATATGATCAGTAAAACTGCAAAATGCATGGTGAAACATCATAGAATAACAAAACAAAGGATTGATTATCACCTCAACTTAGCTTCATGACTTGCCGAATCACCTGATTCACTATTCGGTTCAAATGACAAGCTTTCAATGATGAATTCATTAGGGTAAGAGCTACAACAGATTTTCAAGTATGGTGCTGCTCCTTTCTGAATCCTCACCATCAAAGGGATACAGTACTGAGCTGAAACACCATTACCAGTGTGAGTTCTGTCTTTGCCATCATCCGACTGTTCCTCTTGCTCACCATTTTCCTCAGCTTCATTCACAGGGCTTGGCAAGAACACTTCTACTTCAATTTGTTCTTTATGGTCACTCCTCTTAAGCGTCATCCTGTTGGTACCATCCTTATCTTGGATTTCAAAAGGAAATCCTTCGCCTAATTTCTTTGACTGGAAGAATATAAACACGCATACAATTCCAAATTAATAAAAAGATTGTATCATTCAGAATCCCAAGAATCGTTTACAGTAAGCTTCCTGTCTCAGTATCTAACAAAAAATGCAAGCTTCATGTCTGATATACTCCGTAGTTTGCCGTGTACACTTTTGCTTTCAAAATTTAAACAGATATGCCCAATTGCCCATCAATTGCAAAACAAACAAAGTTTGGTGCCTGGAATACAATTTAAGAAGCGTCTAAATTCTAAAGACGGCGAATTTAATTGCAGACGATTTTTGTCATCCCTTTATCCACAAAACGGATAGCATCAGAAAGGGAGATTAGTTAATACCCAGTTGCGATTCTTGCAGTCTTGCTGGGCGTAGGAGATCTCCATGTTTATGACCCGGAGGAGCTGGGCGTCGGCGGCGGCGGCGCTCATCTGCTGACCGGAGAGCGCAGAAAAAGCCGACGCAAACGGACCGCCATGGCCATATCCATGACGCCGCGGAGCACGGACGAGGCCGCCGGATCTGGAGCGCCAGTTGGCGAGGAGGCCGCGAGCGGCGGCCGCCCAGGACGGAGCGCGGTGCAAGGTGGAGGAGATAGCCATGGGCGCAGCAAAGAGTTTGCGAGGGTTTTCTCAGGCTTCCTCTTCCCCCTATTTGGCCATTTCCACCGAGCTACCCGATGATTTTGGACCGTTGGATCTGACGTTCGGAAACAGTTGTGGAGGCTTGTTGGGCCGGAAATGTATTTAGTTGTGATGGGCCTCTCACACGGCCTGGCTGATGGAATGACATGGTTGCTTCTGACTGTTCTTCTTCTCGTATTTTCAGACAATGCAGACTCAGGCAGTCAGGCTGGACAATGAGCACAAAAATCGACCAATTCAAGACAGTTGTTGGGTACTCCTAGATAAAAGAACGACACATGGCAAAGAGTTCTGAATAGCATTTGATTCGAAGCATCTGAACTCTGAAGACAGTGAGCTGGTATCGTATGCAATGGCACCATTGCCACGAGCAGCTGAACTCGGGGACTGAAATAAGCTAAACTTGGCCGTTGGTTTTCAGATCTCGCCGTCCCAGAAATCCTCCGGTGACTTGTAAAAGCTCGTCGGATGTGTCAAAAACTCGTACATGAAAAGCCTAACCTGCGTGTTGCAAACAGAACACACAACTCAGAAAAGAAAAATCGAACTCTTCAAGTGTCAAATTTTCAGCAGGTAACTTGTCAAAAATGGAGACATGCCTGTTCAATCTCGGAGAACTTTGCCATCAGTTCTTCAGGGATGCACCAATCAAATATGTCAATGTTTTCCCTTGTCCACGCCTCATTGTCACTCTTTGGAAGCACACTCTGACCCATCTGAAGACCCCAGCGAAGAGCGACCTGAGCAGGAGTTTTCTGCAACTCCTCGGCAATAGAAATGACAGTAGGGTGGCTCAGGACGTTTGGTCCATCGTTCCCTGGTGATCCAGGTGAACCTAACGGTGCATATGCCTGCAAGAAGCACGAAAATAAAGTTCAGAACAAAGTAAACCGTTGACAAGCTGAATCAAAGTCGAAAAGAAATGGAAAACAATAGTGAGAGGAACAACTTACAGACAGATGAATACCCTTGGACTGGCAAAGCTTACGAAGCTTGCCTTGCTGCCAAACTGGATGGCACTCCACCTGGTTGACTGCTGGAGGCACGCGAGCAACATTGAGCAGGTCCTCCAGTTTCTTGCAAGAAAAATTGCTCACGCCAATGGCACGAGCTTTGCCTGAATCATACAGCTTCTCCATTGCTTGCCATGTAGTTGGGATGTCAGGCTTGAGATAGTTTTCGATGCTCAGCTTAGTACCTTTCTTCACACGAACCGGACCGTGTACCTAAGAAGTGATGGAATTTGGGACAGATTAAAGATTCACAACCAAAGAAGTAAGAAGAACCCATGATGCAAATGCCAGTATCATTTAAATGAGTTTTTTGTTACAAGAAGTATAAGCAAGTAGAATATTTCATTATCTAAAAAAAAGTAAGTAGAATATTTACTAGATACAAATCCAAGTAATCAAGTTCCAGATCCTGTAATGTGGTATTAATCGCCACTGGCACATCTTCTGGAGCATGATGGGTGGACCTGAAAATTTGGAACATTTTTTTAGTGATTTGGCTTCTAAAAATGAAACAGGCAAGACAGCTTTGCAAATTACCACAGCTTAGATGTGATGAATAAGTCTTCACGCTTAACAGCACCCTCATCAAATAATTTCCTCAGAGCCAAACCAACCTTCAGAAGAGGACACAACTTACTACCTAATTTCAACTCCAGAGGGATGAGCTTCATGGTTAATTAATGTAGTTGAATTGTGCTATTACTTTGTCATCCTTGGTGCAGCATTTATTAAACTATCATTGAAATAAAGTTCAAACGGTGCATAATAAACAGATAGTTATTTCAGATGTATCAACATTTCTTTGAAGGACGGTATTAACATTTTTTTGAAGTTCAGTATATGACTAATACAAAATAAAAGCATGAACAGTTTAGAAGCAACCTACCTCTTTCTGATTACCGTACTGCGGAGAGCAGTCAATATGACTATATCCTACCTGCATCATTACAAGAGGAAGAACCATATGAAAATTGTTCATCATTTCAGGTATTAATTAGCATTTTTGGGCTAGCTGAGCAATTGAATGAACAGAAAACTCCAATCGGTAAAAACATATTACATACGTAAGTAGATGCGGCATGAGTAGCAATGAAATAAAAGGAGAAGATGACTCTCAGCTATTTTAATATTAATCATCAGTTAAAAAGGTAATGCGTACCTTCACAGCAGCGCAGATGGCATCTTGAACAACACCTGATGAAATTTGCCAGGTGCCGAGACCAACTGATGGGATCTCCGCGTTGGTGTTTAGGACAAAGGATTCAGCCATATTCACTCTCCAGATCAAGCTGTCCTTAGTTCAATTCGTTGCCCAAGCCTCCTCTTCTTGCGTTGACGGAATCCAAAAGAGAGTTGGCTTGGGCTCACCTGGTGTCTGAGCAAGAACTAACCACCAATGGCAGGTGGCCCCTAGCCATGCGGTGGTTGAAGCTAGCCCAATAATCACTAGTAGTCTTGGTCAGCAAATTTTGTGTAGATAGTGATGATGTATCCATGCGTTCAACTACCCAAATAATTAGTATGGCCTTGATCATAAAAGAAAATGTGTAGATAGTGTTGGTGTACTCCATGTGTACCTACCCTGATTTTTTTTTGTTAGGAGGGGTGCATTTTTGTTGTTCACAGTGCTCCTACGTAGCGTTATGCCTCAGGATGGTTAGGACGCTAAACAAGCCAGGGAGGACATCTGACGTGTCTCTGCAGGACTTCTCGTTCCTTCTGCTTGCCACGAGTTGCTTCGCGTCAGAGTATTGTACAGCTAGACAAAAAAAATTCAGAGGAGGATGGAGAGGACAAGAGGTAGCGTCACCGGTCTGCGTTGTGGTCGCCGTCGCCGCACGCTCATAGCCGGCCCGCAACGCGCTCGCCGTTGCCGCAATCGCCCCGCTTGTCCCTGGGCCAATCTGCCTCGTTGTTGTGCTCATTCCCGGCCCGCGCCGCCTCGACGTCGGTCCGCTCTACCTCGTCAACGCTGTGCTCATCGCTGATCCTCTCCGCCTCATCTCTGACACGCCATTGAGGGGAGAAGGAAGGGGATTGGCGAATTTTAGGGGAGGGAGGATATTGCATATTAGTGTATGTGTTTAGGGTGTTTAATGCAAAATTTTGGACTTGGACATAAATTATAGAAAGACGAGGGCTGAAGTATAAAATATTTGTGGGGCCCTGTCGAAGCCTGACAGGTCGAATACATAATTTGTTATACCTAGGTGATTCACTGATATCAAGACTAGCAAGAATACAAAACAAACATAGATGGAGTAGATTTTTATATTGGTTCCGGTCTCCGTTAGATAATAGCCTTACTCTTGTTGGACGTGTGGCCTGTTTTTCTTATCAACAGATTATGTGTGCCGTCAAGTACAATAAGTCATTGCAGAAGGTTAGTCTGAACACGTCGACTAGTATATGGAAGTATATGGCTATATGATATGTGGGGCTAGTCAAATAGGTGAGCTTGTCGACAAGGTGATTCTGAGGTCTTCGATGTGCTCCGGCGGATTGCAAGTCTTTAGACTCGTGTATTCAATGTGTATTGAACGTGCGTGCCCTGAGTCCTCTAGGGTCCTCTGGATGTATATCCCTGTAAGGGTAGTCATAACGTATACAGATTCATGGATTCCGAGTAGAAAGTATAGCAAAATAAGAAAAGAATCATACTTATACTATCTTGATTGTATTCCAGTATAGGAAGTCTCCCCAGCTTTTTCTTGTCGTGTTGTACTTGGTGGGCTCTCTCCATATATTTAAAGGTGTCCGAAATTTCATCGGAGTAGAAACCTTTATTATATATGTAGGTAGATAAGCCAGATGTTCTCAAAGTAGCTGTGAATAAGCCTGTTCATGTTGGGCCTGACCCGGTTGGCCCGACCCAACCCGACCCGAAAAAACCTGAGCCCGGCCTGGCCATGCGCCGAGCCGGCCCCAAGCCTAGGAAGTGGAGTCTAAAAGCTCAAAAAAAATGGAAAAAGCCCGGAAAACCCCAGTCCAGCCCAAGAAAGCCCATAGGTCGGGCTGGGCTTGTGCTTTGTTTTTTTGCCACTTCGCTAGGCTCGGGCCTAGGAGTTTTGGTGGGGCTTTTTCCAGGCCTGGCCTGAGGTTTGAACATGCTTAGATGTGAAGCCCTCGAGCCTACTCTTGGTTTTCCTTGATATATTGTACATAGTACCCATACTAGAATTGAGGTGTTCTCATGGGGAGCCTGCGCAAATTCGGGTGGGAGACAACTCATACCCTAAATTCGTCCAAGGCAAGAACACATGTCTTGTGCACATCAATACTTTTGTCTTGTGGGTCCTAGCTGTTTGCTAAGTCCTAGCATACCATCAGCTGCGACTAGGCCCTGTTCATTAGCAGGCTTGCTACGAGGGCGTTTTTTGGTCTGATCATTATCAGACTGCGACGAGTAGGGTCGATCGACCATGTCGAGACTCTTCTTGTGGCACCAGATCACGCTCTTGGTGTATCCTGAGATGGATATGCCTTCTTTTTACCCTGTTATTTTAACCATTTAATACGCGTAGTGCCAGATGACCATGAACTTAGCCAGTATTGTCCATCCAAGGATGTCGTTGTATGCCGTGTTGGAGTACGCAACGTCAAAAACAATATTCTCTTGAGAAAATTGTCAGTTGAGCCAAATGTCACGGGAAGTTTAATCCTACTCATTGGCTTTGAGGATGACTCTGTAGTGATTCCGTGGAATGGTCACTTTGAAGACTGCAACTCGCTTCACGGAATACCCATGGTGTCAAGTGCGTTGACAAAAATAGATTGATCAAGCTGCCGCCGTCAATCATGACCCTTGCAACCTTGATAATTCTGATGGCTAGTTTAACCACCAAGGGATGTCGTCATGTCATTTTTGAGTACTTAGGCTGGTCGGCTTCCGAGAAGATAATCAAAGTCTTTACCTAAGGCACCTACTTCTCGAGTGGTTTTTTTTTGTATTCTCTATTCGAGGAGTATGAGGTTAACCCACAGAAGATGTGGGCTACCTGATGATCTCCGTCTGAGAAATTGTTGTCTTGGTCATGACTTTTGACTGATACTCAATTGCTCGAGTGCGTGAACTTGATCATCTCAACGCTTATGGATTTGTTTTTGAACAAGCTTCTAGATAACCTCGCACTCTTCTAAGGTGTGAGATCGAGTTTGGTGAACTACACACCACCTGTCTTTTGAATCGTACTGGCATGGTGCTGGTGCTCCTGTTGTACTGCTAGAACATTCTTGCTTGCCTTCTGTCTTTTGTTTCGGCTGCTACGAGGTGGTTTGGAGCCCCAGTCTTGTTGTGCTTCTTGGCAACCAGTTCAGCAGACGTACCCTTCATCCGGTTGCATTGCTGGGTGTCATCTACTCGAGTGCAATGTCCGACGAGCTGAACAACTGTCGAGCAGTTTTGACATTGGTGTTTGTCAACTCTTGGACAGTGAAGCTGTCTTAGACTCTTGTGCTGAAGGCACGAATTACGGATGAATCAGTGACTTCTGGGATAGAGTTATGGCATTCGCTGAAATGACACACGAAATTTTGCAAAGTTTCTCCATCACTTTGGACTAGAACATAGAGATCATTCTCATTGGCAATTTTGCAAAGTTTCTCCATCACTTTGGACTAGAACATAGAGATCACTTTGGACTAATATTTGAAAGTTCGCTACAAATTGCTTGGTGAGATCCCTCCAGGAACGAATAGACTTTTGGGGGAGATTGATTAGCCATGAGCGAGCAGAGACTTTTAGGTGGTGGGCAAGTAGGTGGTCTATTATTTAGGAATATTTCTTTTACCACATACTTTGTTCTCTTTATTTCCGATAACCGCCAGCTAAGTTTGTTCAACCTAGGCCCGGCCCGGTCGGCCTGACCCAACCATGTACCAGGCCAAGCTCGGACCGAGATATTGCAACATGAAAGCCTGAGGAAGCCCGGCCCGGGAAAGCTCGGGGGGCGGGCCAGGCTGAGGCTTTGCATGCAGCGTCGGGCCGGGCTGGGCTTGAGCCTGGGATTTTTTGGCCGGGCTTTTTCTTGCCTAGCCCGAGGTTTGAACAGGCTTACCGCCCATGATTTTTAACAAATAATGCACCTAGTCACCATTGAATAGAAATTAGATTTCATTAAAAATCTGAATCGGAATTTTCTTTTCAGACTCTAAAATTGCATTATTTTTTATTCTTTTTTGAGTTTTTCTCAAGTTGTATTTTAGAGGGACTAATATTTGAATATTTATCATTTATCATTTTTAATTTCAGTTATTTCTAAATTGTATCTATATAATATCTAGACTTTATTTCAATATTTCTTTTTTAATTATAAATATTATTTATTTATAATTTGTATTTCTATATGGACTCTAATATGTGTTTGAACATTTCTTGATTTTTCATAAATTGTATTTCTTTTTTTTCTTTGATTAACGTGATAATCTCTAGCCTTTAGAGTGAACGTGATGCCTCCTTTTATGGTGTTTTAATAATATAATAGGTATTTTTTGAAAGAGATATTCTCCATTCATGGATTGATTTATTGCAATTTGTAATTCTTTTCCTTAATAAAATTATTGAGGGCCTCGGAGTTTGGTAAAAAGAAAAGTCTTCAAACCAAACATGACTCTTTGGCTACAATAATATTTTGGCAACAAATTTTTTATTTGTTTGGTTGTGTTTGGCTGCAATCAATCCAAAGACACCCTGATTCCGATCCTTGCAAGATAGTAGTACACGACAGTACCCGCAGTATGGTCACTGTGTGTCTGCATCAACTGCTAATTAGACGCAGTGACGCGCACACAATATATTTTATTCATTCATCGATTCATATAGTTCTGCACTTTATTTGCAGCAAGTGGCCAACTCCAGCTTTCAGTTCTTCACCCACAGGACGAAGCTACAGAGCTTCAGTCCGGCCAACGACGAGCATTATTAGATTATTTCGCCATCCCAAATCTCTTCGACGGATTTGAAGACGCCTTCCGGGTGAATCAAAAAATTTCCACGGATCAGCTTTACCTGCAAAATTAACCATAATCGTCATCCATGAAAAGCGTCACCATCGATCGTGCCAAGCAACCAAACAACAACAGAGTTTTCATAGCTTCTACTGCTGAAGCTGATTCTGTCCTTGCCTGTTCTATTTCAGAGAATTTGACGAACAGGTCCTCCGGGATGGACCAGTCGTAGACATCGAGGTTCGCCTTGATCCTCTCCTCGTTGGTGCTCTTCGGGAGCACGCTGTGTCCCATCTGAATCCCCCACCTCAGTGCCACCTGCCCCGCCGTCTTGCCCAGCTTCTCCGCCGTCGAGACGATCACCGGGTGAGCCAGCACATTTTCTTTCACCATCACTGTCCCTGGCGACCCCAGTGGCGAGTACGCCTGCAGTGACACATGACAAAGAAGAACATTTGAGCACACCAATATGGCAATGCACTGAAGAAAAAAGTTCAGAATTGGGTGGTAATATCATTTTTCAGAAATCTTCAGCATCAGGCACTGGACAACACATACTGAGAGGTGGATTCCATTGGAGACGCAGAACTTGCGGAGCTTGCTCTGCTGCCACACGGGGTGGCACTCAACCTGGTTGACGGCCGGCGGCACGCGCGCGACGGCGAGCAGGTCGGCCAGCTTCTTGGTCGAGAAGTTGCTGACGCCGATGGCGCGAGCCTTGCCGGAGTCGTGGAGCTTCTCCATCGCCGCCCATGTCGCCGGGATATCGGACGGGATGACGTTTAGCGGGTCAAAGCCGGAGGCTTTCTTCATTCTGATTGGCCAGTGAATCTGACGAACAGTATGAGCATCTTAGCTCGGATACTGAAGAACTGAACATTGTCACAAAATGGTGCGTGCATCTCACACGAAATGTATACTCACAAGGTAAAGATCCACGTAGTCAGTCTGCAAATCCTGAAGCGTGTTGTCCAGTGAGACCGGGACATCCTCCGGTGCGTGGTTTGTGCACCTGCAAGAAGTTGTTACTTCTTCAGTTGTGTTCCAAGATAACTGCAGTTGTTCGTGCCTGCCAAAGTCAGGAATCTCTGGAGGTTTTTGGAACTAGAAGGAAAGAAGGTGATTAACCAGAGTTTGGAGGTGATGAACATATCTTCACGCTTGACTATGCCCTCGTTGAACACTTTCTTGAGAGCGACCCCAATCTGCAAAGCAATTTGTGGTTAGGCTGCTCTGAAAATTCAGATTCCATTAACTTAAACTGGGGAATAAGGAACAAATATACCTCCTTTTCGTTGGCGTACGCCTGTGCACAATCGATGTGCCGATAACCAGCCTGCAGAAGCATTAAAATTCAGACAACATGAAGATTAACTAGTGTCCTTTCAAAAAAAGAAGATTAACAAGAAACAAATTGTCACGAACTCACGATACCATGATCAGAACACCTTAACAGCGAGCTCACGTACCTTGACAGCGGTGTAGATGGCATCGCCGACGACGCCCGGCTCAGCCTGCCATGTGCCGAGCCCGACCGACGGGATCTTGGCGCCGGTGTTGAGGACGAAATGGCGCGCCATGGTATTCTTCTGCTCAAGCGCTGTACAAGCTACAACCGCATGCAAAATCGCAACCAGATCAGTGGCCAATTAATAGTGGAAACCGCGCCGAGGTCGAGCCGGTCGGCGAGACGTGTGCGTCACCACAGCGTCCATAGCAGTGCGGCAGCGACATGCTGACATGCATGACTGGTGCCACATACGGATGGGGACCGTAGGTCCGTAGCGTACTGCCTTGTCGGATCATGGGATCGATCCGACACCATGGGTCACGCATTGAGAGAAGAAAGCTGGAGGATTTTGCAGTGGACCGATCGACCAGCAGCTGTTTCTTGGACTACATATTTATTGCTGCGTCTGTATACTACCCCCAGTCACACTTGTTGATTATTGATTATTGATATAGAGTGAATAAAAATATTGCAGAGTTAGATTGTTTTAAAACTATTTTTAAGACCTCGAGTTTACTGATTGGTGGCTAACAGCGAGAAGTTTGCTCCAAGCGAAATACAGAGCAGCACTTGACTCCCTGCTCATGTTGACGACTTGGCTAGTGCGGAAAGAAAGGAACAATAGAGTTTTCAACAATTTGGCCAAGACGGCGGCGAGAATTTACGAAGACATAAGAGAAGAAGTCCAAGTGTGGAGAATAGCGGGCATTATCAAATAATGTAACTAGAGCAAGTGGTTAAGTTTCAGTCTGGCCTTGTTAGCAGGGCCAGGCTTTGACAGTCTACTGTTGTTGTAACTTAATTGTAAACACCCCTCTTCCAATCTTAATAAAATTTGGTCGGCTTTGGCCGAGCCGGCAAAAAAAAAACTATTTTTAAGACAACTTCAACCACATTCTAGAAGTAGGACCAAAATGTTAAAAAAGATATAGACACAGAAAGTTTAAACAATTAACGACTGCATGCATTACACAAATTCACTTGCTTATGACTAGATGAAGTACATTTATATCCTAAAGAAAATCTATTTACATCTATATCTATCTTATAATTATCTCTCTCTTGTCTTGTATCTTTATCTATATTTGTATATCTATATCTCTATATCCATATAATTTTTATCTATCTATATCTCTTCTATATTCATATATCTTCGTATCTGGGATCTATATCTTCCATATTTATATACGGGGAATCCCCGCTGAAAACCATAAAATCATACTAAATGTCTTCTTATTAGAGATTTACTAGAGATATGTATAGGCATGAACAATATTACCACCAAATCTGAAGTCCAAACTCAAGTTCACCTAGGTGGGAAAAACAAAAATCATGTGAAATTTGTTCTTTTCAATCTATAGTAAGTTTAGTAATATTGAAATTATAATGATGATACACATGGGCTATTTAACAAGGGTATGAAAATTACTAACGGGTTAGCTCAGTTGGTTAGATTTTTCTTGTTGTGGATTGGGTGAGCGCACACGCACATTTACAAGCATACTACGTGTTTGTACTGTATTTTTAAACGAGTCAGCGAGCTAAGCTTCCACCACAAACACAACCATCTTTTGGAGATTCTCTCTCTCAAAAAAAAAAACATCTCTTGGAGACTCTTTATTTTGTGTTTGAAGGCCCTTTAATTAACAGTCACTCCTTAATTCAATTTGGCCTGTTAGCCATCCTACGCACCACGACGACGATGACAGGAGGGCAACATGCGGTCCAGTCGTTGACGGCCACCCTGCGTCCTTCGCTCCGATGGCGATCCACCGCCGCACAGATGTTGTCGGTGTTGGACACGTACTGGAGGGCAATTCCGTTGACATCTCACAACAGGCCGGCAGCACCGTGCACGGGCCTAGCTGGGCCATGGATTTCCGGCATGTACGTGTCCGACAGATATTTTTTTCGGCCTGCGAAAGGATGGCCCAGGAAGAGCCCACGATGATCTTTTACCGTTTCGAGGCTTCGACCGATGGTTCATGGTTGTGCAGCGTTTTCTGTTGCCGTCTTGCCGAGAACGAAGGCCTGAACTCGGCTGAAGCAGAAAGCGCAGAAATCCTCAGCGGATATTCGCATATCACTTTTCGCCACTACGCCGATCTCAACCTCCAACCTTACCTTTCCCCTTTCGATTAGTAAAATAAACATCTTTTTCGTCACCCTTCTTTTTTCTCCTCTCCCATTACTGAGTAGTATCCACGATCTTCGTTTTGTTCAAATGGTTGAAATTGGCTGGGCTAAATGATTTTTTCTATAAGAACTGGCTGGATTGGATCCATTTTTCTTAAAGACTGACTAGAAGCCAGGCTGGGAGCTAGCCAGCCAGCCGAACGTGTCCCTTATGTTATTTCTTTCCTGTTACTCCTACCTCGCTGTAAGCCAAAAAAAGCCACAGAAATTATTTTCTCTCCTCAGATAAAATAATTTGTCAATGATTTAGTGGGTCGCTTTCGCCCACGCTTACTTCTTACTCTAACCAGGTCGCAACGCAATCCAAGCAACACCGCCAACTCTCTCCGTACGAAATCTACCCATGACATACGCGTTAGCGCGGCGAAGCAGTTTCACTAGTCTCCCTCGTGTGTACCGTGCACGGACCTCGGCGTTAATACGCCGCGAGATTTAAAAAAATTCTCGCGACCGCGACCGTTCATCCCACCCCCAACAAGTCGTTGGCTAATCCCAGCCGTCCGATTCCTACATCGGAAGCCGCACGGCCCAAGCTACCCCCGCACACAACGACCCGTCGTCGTCTTCCTCCCCTCTTCCCCCGTCATCCACGCGCTCACGCTGCAGCTGGGCCCGGCGCCGTCCGGCGCGGTCGCGCGCGCGCGCATCTGCGTCAGCGTCGCACCAACTCTACTACTACTACTGCCGCTGTGGTGGCGCCACCCACCCAGAATTCCTCCCACCTTTTACCTCTCCCCCGCTTTCCCCCTCCTCTTCCTCACCTAGAATCGGCGGCGGTTTGGGTGGCGCGATTTGATTCTCATCCGAGTCCGTCCCCGCAACCGCATCAGCGGCGCAGCAAACCAAGCCCGATCGGATTGGCGGGGGGTGAGTGAGTGAGTGATCCGCTCGTTTCCTGCGGGCGCATGGCCGGTCGGAGCGGCAGGTGAGAGGGGAGGTTGGGGAGTGGGGTTTCGGCGGGGATGTGGGAGGTGGCGTGGAGGCCCGGGACGTGGGGAGGGCTGGCGATGCGGGTGGGGCAGGTCGCCTTCGCCGGCGCCTCCATCGGCGTCATGGCGTGCGCGCTCGGCTTCGCCAACTACACTGCCTTCTGGTATATTGCCCTCTCCTCTCTCGCGTCCCGTTTTGATTTTGGGGGGAGTTTCGTCTTGTGGTGGTGGTTGATCCGTGTAGTGGCGTGGCATACTGGCATCCCTCACGCCTGGAGCAATGCGAGTAGATGTTGGTGTATTAGTTGGGTGATTTCGGTTGGGGGCGCAGTGGAGGGAACCAATTTTGGGCTCAATCGATCGTTTGGTCATAATTTGTGAACAATTTGACTTGTGACCTTCCAAAATCGAGTAGTAGGGGTGGATGATTTACAAGGAGCTTTGTGAATTTGCGAGTAGAGCTGTAGAAATGTGAGCCTTTCACTGGTAAGTGGAAATTATGCACTAGTTGGGATGGTGGTTTACAATCTCTAAGAAGATCTGAGAGAAGCAATGAATCTGTCACTATAGTATCCAGTTGTTTATGTGCATGAGTAAGTATGACTGTGTCATAACTTATACTAGCATTGGCGTTTGTTTGTTAATGCTGGTTACATCGGCAAGCATAGTTGATAATCTCCTTTGGTTGATGTGTTGTTCATTGTTTGGCACATGAGGCATGTGGATTTGCCGATTAAATGCACCTTAATTATTTGCATTACGATTCTAGTACTGTGATGACCTTTTCTTGGTAACTCTGTATTTACTATTTAGTCAGTTCTAGTAGGTATCAATACAGACATTCCATGTATTCTTACGCTATTTAGTGCAAGCTGCCTTTGAATCATGTAATAAGTTTGTTGTGGCTTTCAAATTTCAGCTACTTGATTGCGTCAATGGGATTACAATCATTGTGGAGCTTGGGACTTGCGTGCCTTGACACGTATGCCTTGATAGTCAAAAGGGATCTCAACAATGCTCTTCTCGTGAGTTTATTTGTCATTGGAGACTGGGTAATGACTAAACTCTATTTGTAACTCTTATCACTTAACTTGTTGCCTTGATTTTTTTTATGTAGTCAAAAGAATTTTAAATCTCCGCCATTAGATTGTTTGTGATAATTAGGTGGCTGCGTCCAATATGTTGTTACTTCTACCATGAGCAAAAACTATACGAGTACCATTTAAAAGGTACAAAGGGTCGGGCAACTGCTGTTGATTGCTGTGCCTTTTATTTTCTGAAGATAAATTGCTGCACTTGCATTCTATTATATGCTGAACTAGGGTCTAGGGAGCATGGTTTGCTGTATTTTGTGTTAACTCAAGTTCTCCTTATTTTATAAATAAAGAAAATACTGATTCATTGGGGGTATCATTCATTTAACACTTTCCATATTTCATAGCTTTCAGCAGCATTAAATCGAATCCATCTATTTGATGTAGGTAACAGCACTTCTATCCTTTGCTGCATCTTGTTCAGCTGGAGGTGTTATAGTTCTGTTTAAAAAGGACGTGCTTTTCTGCAGAAGGTATCCACAACTGCCCTGTGGGAGATTTGAACTTGCTGTAGCACTTGCTTTTTTGTCTTGGGCGCTTAGTGCTACATCAGCCATTATCATGTTCTGTCTCCTGGCTGCATTCTGATCTTGCATATAATTCTGTGTAAGTTCTGTTTATAGTGTTGGGTTTTATCTTGTTAGCTTTGCTTTTGTATAGGATGAGTTTTGAGGATATGTAGTGAACCACACGACCTTGAAATGGGAATTCTGGGGAAGTTCATAAGTCCATTAGAGTGAACATTTCCTGGAAACTACTCAATGGAAGATTTGCTCTAAATGTTCAGGTCTTTCATGTTGCAACTTCTGATTCACACCTTGTCCTTTTTCCATTTTCATTTTGGTAAATGCTCATAGTAAAGAATGACTACTTCTTTTAACTATCTTGCTATCTGATGTTGCGCGTACTGATGCTTGATTTATGGAATATGGAATTGGTGGCGCAACATTCTGTTGATAGTTTAATTCGTTAAGAATGACGGCGTGCTGCATTCTTGCAATTACATTGGTGGTAATAGTTAGTGGTGACCAACAAGCAGGTGCAGGTGGCAGGTCAGTTCTGCTTAATAACATTTCTGTTTCAAGTAATTGTGATTGCTTTCTCAAAAAAAAAAAAGGTAATGTGATTGCGTACCTCCCTCGATGTAGTAATTTGATGGGTCCAGACATGCTTGAATTTTTTTTAGACAATGGAATTAGAAAAACTTGAATCAAGAAGTTGTCCTGTAAATAACTGAAGGACTTCATTCTCAGAAGTGTCATTCCAATTCTGTGCCACCAATCCTACTCGAAGTCTCGAACAGTCGAACTGAACAGGATTGATCATGTTAGGCCATGATGGCTGCATTGCTGGCTTCCTGCCTTTTGTCCACTAAAAGAAATAAGAAATAAGCTAGGAAATTTCAGACTAAAGTTGTTTCCGAAATCCACAGACAAATTACTCCATGTTTGAGTAAGTTGAGTGCAGAGTTGTTCCGATCAAATTCAGCACACAAGTGAGCCTACAGTGCGAGCCAACAAAAGCTACAAGATGAATCAGATCAGATTGCGAGTGTGCTGTTACCAATCTTTACTTGTGCTGTGGCCAAACTCCATTCATCACAATCTTCAAGTTAAAAAGGTAATGCAGACCTGGAAAGTAATCCCCAACTGCAAGCTATCTCAGACTGTGCGCACCTAGTGTGTGTAGGCTAGAAAACAATTCAGAATAACACTGAGCAAAGCAGTTACCTGGGTGACCACTCCAAACAAAATATGGGAAAGAGGTTGCTTTCAGAAAGAAACAGGTTTATGCAGTACTTACACCTCCACTTCTCAGTCACCCAGCCGTTCATATGCAATTGGCCACGTCAGATGATATCTCATCCAATTAACCCAAACAATGATGAACATATGGAAAGAATATGAAAATAGCATCACAAGCATCTTGAGCAGGCTTGTAGTTTCAACATATAAGAGGAAAGGAACCTATGACTTGTTTAGGCAACTAATGTTGCATGTTTTTTACATACACTTTTTCCCCCACTATGCACTAATTATCCTAACCGACGGAATGATATTGAGTGCAAAACCGTGACTGGACTACAATCTTGGAAACTTTGTTCACTTTGGGAAAAGCCATACAGCACAGCTTTCTAATTTTGATGCATCTTTTTTTGTTGGCAAAATTTATTATATGGCATCTAAAATTTATGGTCTTTGTTATAGGACATACTTAAAACTTGCCTTTGCTATAAGACAGCGCAAAGATGTGGCAATTTACTAATGGATACTAGACGACATATTTTATTATTTTTAATCAAAGTGGAGAGAGAGAGAAATATTGAAATGACCATTTTGCCCCTTAGCAATTTTCCTTAAATGTATTTGAATCGCTCCTGATTGCCGCCATGGTGGGAAAAATAGGCTTCTGAATTTTTCCGACTACATTCGGGAGCGATTCAGATACATTTGAGAAAAATTACCAAGAGGCAAAACGGTCATTTCGATGTTTCTCTCTCCATTTTGACTAAAATTAATAAAATATATCATCTAGTATAGTAAATCACCATATTTTCATGGTGTTTTGTAGCAAAGACACATTTTAAGGATGTCTTATATCATATACTGCAATTTTTGGATGTTCTATGCAAAATTTGTCTCTTTTGTTCAGGGTACCCTCAATGCTTATTGTCTATGGAATAATAAGGTGGATCTCACAGTTATATGTCCTCATGTTTATAACGTGTCGTATTGTATATGAGTCTCTTCTTGACCTTAAAGGTGAGTCCCACCTAAAAGATAGTCATGTAACAAATACATAAAGATAGTTTTTTATTCCTTAGAGCAATTTTAATAGTAGAGCTAATTTGTTAGCTATAAACCAAACTATAGCTAGCATGTATAATAGGTTAGCTATAAGTTTGGCTTTAATTTTTTTTCCTATCTCTTTCCCTCACATTATCACATATATATGGAAATCCATGGCAAATCACATTTTACATGTGAATTAAGTGACAAGTGTAAAGTTACCAATTTAGACGGATGAACTACGCTGCAACTAGCTCACTTGCCAAGTCAACGCATATATGTACAGCACAATGCACAACATTTCTGAATTCTGACGTATCTACAGTTTTCGGCGTATGGAAATTGATTCTGCTGTTGAAATTGGGGTGGAGAAATTTTCATCTGCGTTGGGGAGAAAGAGAGGTTAGAAGCTTGAACCTTACTATTGCTGGTTTACGATTGAACATGCATGGTGGCATAATGTCGCGTTGTCACTTCTGAAAAGAAGGATAAGAACATGATTCTTTTTGGAGCCAAAGGGGGTCAGAATGTTAAACACCGACATCCCCGTTGCTATTAACGCTTGATGCCGTGCCTCGCCGCCCGCATCATCACCGTATCTCCACCGCGGCCGCCAGCGTTTCTACATATTCGCCGTAAAATCTCATTCTTTCTCTTCTACATTTCCAGTTAGTTAACGTCCCCAAGTGTTGAGTCTGCCTGTAAATATAAGTTTGCATTCATTCAGCAAACAGAAAATTAATAAGTTAACCTCCCTGATCGATTTGTTAACACATGCTCAAACCCAATTAGCCTTTTTCGCTAAGCAAAGTACTCCTACGAATGTATGGTTAGTGCTCGGCCCAAATGGGAAGTCGCTGACACACACGCATGCTACTCTAGAGGCCCAAAGACCATGTTGGCTGGCAGCAGAGACTCCCGTCGCGTAGTCGCCCGACCAACCACGGTTGGACAGCATGATCAGCTCGAAGACGATTCCTCTATCGTTTTAAGAGAGATCCACGAAAAATCGTAGGAACAACGGCATGGAGAACTGGTCCAAAAATCAACCACGCAGGGGCTCGTCCATGACGACGCGGCAACGATCGCAGGGAGGAGGAGAAAAACGACGATGCGTAATCTTGGTGTCAATGCTGAACTGAACCAATCCATTTTCACTGTGCCCCCCTCCCCACCTCGCTGCCTTTGCCTCGCCACCGCCAGAGTGGCCGCCAGCAAAGCTAGGGGCCACAAGGACAACGGCGGTAGGCAAAACCCCTCTACTGTCTTCGGCGGGGGGAGGGGGGTTGCTGGAGGTGGACGAGCGCGACGGCCAGATCCGGGGACACAACTGGATCTGGCGTCAATGGCCCGACGACGACGGCGGCGGCTTCTGTTGCTGGTGCCTATGACGGCAGCTGCTGGTGGCGGCGGCGGGACCAGTGAGAAGACGTTGGAGGCAAGATCTAGGCGTCAGGGCGGTGGTGGCTCGTTACCCGCACAGTTTGGCTTTGAGGCGTCAGCGCTGGTGCTTGCTACGGGAGACGGTGGCGGAGGTTGTAGGCCTCTGCGGCTTCGGCCTCGCGGTTGGGTCGGTGGCCCCGCGTGTTTGGTTGTGGCTGGCGGCTGTGGTGTTGGTGGCTACTGGTGGTGGCAGCAGTCTTTGGTGGTGGCGATGGCACCGGCGTGAGGCCGTTGGTGCTCAGATCTCGGGCGTCAGGACGACCGGTGGGATATCGCTGGAGCAGATCTGGTGCTTCGACTTCGTCGCCGGCGGTCACTGCTGGCTCTGGTGGCAGCGGTCGCTGACAGCGCTGGCGGCCTTCGCGGTTGGTGGTTGGGCGGTCTTCCAGGTGGGGAGCTGGCTGGCTAGCGTCCTGCCGTTTGGGTTGGTGATGTTCTTGGAGGGGCGGAACGATGTCTTTGCCTCCTCCGTCTTGGGCTGGCGCGTATGGGTGCGGCGGCGCTGGGGGCTGTAGGCGGTATTCCTCCTTCTGGGGCGTCGGCAGCGACCTAGGCAGGTCGTCATGGCGTCGTCGGTCGTGGCAACAGTAGGGGGCTGCTTCCCCCACCCCACCCCCTCTTTTCCTTCTCCTTTGTTTAGGTGCAGGTGGGTCATGCCCGGTGTCGGCTGTCTACGCATGCCACCATGTGCATTGGTTTCTCGGGAAGGTTGCTTGACGCGGGGCTGTTTAGCGGTTTTGTCGGCTTTTCTTCTTGAGTGCCTCTCTTGCGGTTGGTGGCAGCTTGACAGTGGTTGAGACCCTGTCGGGACGCTTTGCCTTGCTCAGCCTCTTCCCGAGTGGGTGTGTCTCCCCTCCTTCTGTGGGGTGCGCTTTGTTGGTGGTGGCGGCGACGGTGGTGTTGTTTTGGCGAGGGTCTTCTCGGTGTGCAGGCCTTTGGTGTGCAGGTGGTTCGGTGGACAAGAGTCTTTTGAGGTTTTCCTTGTGGATTTGTTGAAGAAGAAAAGAGCCGAGGCGAAAGTCTTGTCCGGTTTACCGGTGTTAGCGCCGGCGACACCTTTGGGCACCGTTAACCTTGTTGGAGGCGTTGTTTTTGGGGCTCTTCTTCTCTTCTCACCACAGGGTTGTCTCTGGGTGAAAACCTAGATTTTCGGATCGAACGTTGTCGTCGTTCTATCGGCGTGTTTCTTTTTGAAGGCGTTGTTTTAGGAGTTCTCCTATTTGACCATTGTTATGATGTGTTAGATTCCTAGAGAAAAGCCTTTTCGGCTCTTGTCGGGTTTTTGGCCAGTTCCCCCTTTAATTAACCGTGTTGTTGTAAGGTTTCTGGATCCGGTTTTCCTTATAAACTGGATTAATTCTCTTCTTCTATAATGAATGGCAGAGCTCCTGCCCTTTCCCTAAAATTAAAAGGAAGTATCTATACGGTGATTTCTAGGAAAAAATATCACGGAGTTTTTAACACATGAGCTAAATTGTAATTATATTAACTAGTAGGATGACCGCGCGGCTAGCGTCGATATATATTTATATTAAGACTGATTGATTTGTTTCCTTTGTTGTCTTCGTAGTGCTGGCGTAGTAGTGTGGCTATGTGACGCGTTATGAGGCATTTAGAATGCGGCGGTCGTGTCAGGGCCTTCCGTCGATAGCGGCAGACGGCGTGTAGTGGGTTGCAGATGGTGTGGTTATTCAAAGCTGAAGCTAAGTCTTCTAGCATTTTTATTGCTGTGTGTATTACTCTACTTGTTTTAGAGGCTAAGAACTCATGTATGATTTGTCTATGAATATCCTTCGTGAATATATAAGCCAGATTATTGAAAATCCATTATTAAAGGAAAAAAAGGTAAAACATACCTTACAATATATAAAATAGGAGAAGTAACCTCTTAACTGATTACCTAGCTAACGTGAAGCTGTCGTGGATGCGCCTTGAATGAACAAACGCACTTTGGTTTGTGGTGACAGTACCATTTGGGAGCCAAGTGGAGTGATGGGATCTCGGGGAATAGCTTCATCAAGCTATGGATAAGGCTGATTGTCATGTAATCTTGCGAGGATGCCGCGTCATCGTTATTTGGGAGCAGGGTGATGAAAACCCAAATCATGGTTTCGAAGGAGGATGTTAGGAATAGCGGAAGCTCTGATACCATTTGTTAGGAATTGCGGAAGCTCTGATATTAGGAAATTCGAGTCACAACGGAGACGCGGATTTAACGTGGAAAACCCTTACGGGAAAAAACCACGGTTAACTATCAGTATCGAGGAGTTGATACAAACGCAGGGAATAGAAGGTGTTATTGCACATTTCCCTTGCGACATACAAGAGATATATAAAGGGAAAAATAGAGGAGTCCTAGTAGGGAAAGACTAAAAGTCCTAATAGGAAACTAATCCTACTACGAATATAATCCAAATACAATAGATGTAAAAATTTGGATCATATATCTAACAATCTCCACCTTAAGACGAATTCCCTTGTAACATAAAAAATATCAATCTTCAATAATAAATAACTCCTGTAGGTAAATTGCAACATCTCTAATAACTTCCACCACATCAACATCAACTTGTCATAATTGCTCTAAACTTGACTTGCCACAAACAAGAATCTCATAACCAGTCGACGAGTTAAATCATGCTCCAAAATCGCCAATGAGAAATAAATCCCGAAATCCGCTGAAAGCAGAATAGCGAACACACCTCCCGATGCACAAGCAATGATCAATCACAACGAAAATACAGATTTAACGTGGAAAACCCTTACGGGAAAAAAACTATGGACAGCTATCAGTGTTAAAAGTGCACTAATCAAACCCTTGTGGGTTTTGGTGATAAATGACAACAATATTAAGGAGCTAATGTTGTTTAATGAGTTGTGAATGCAAGCAAGAAGATGAGAGACCCCCAACTACGCCAAGAAACACGATGGAATCACTTGAGACGGCGAAGCGGCTCAAAGGAGTAGATTTAGGTCGTATTTATTTTGAGTCGTAGGAAAAGTCGTACTATTAAGGGGGATTAGCTAGTTAGAACTTATGTCAAACCTTAAATGTTCAGAAAAGGATCAGTTCTAGAATAGAAGAGTGATACACCTGTATTCACACACTTGCAAGTTTGGTTCAGAACAGTAAGTCCGGACTATCCGGTGTTCATGACCGGACTGTCTGGACCTGGGATGTCCGGCCCATCCGGCAGTTTCTGCCGGACTGTCCGGACAGGGGGACCACCGTTCAAACGTCTAGTGGACGTCACCGTAACACGTCATGTGTAATAACTAGGAAGTCCGGACTGTCCGGATATGCTTTACCAACGGCTAGTGGCTAAGAGTGTGGGCTATTTAAAGCCCACCTCTCCTCCATAGCTAGTTGGCTGCCACACTGAATTCCTACCACTCCTAGGGCTCTAGAACACTCAATTGCTTCTCTAATTATTAGATCTTTCTTGGGATTGGAGTTAGAGTTGGTGAGTTGAGATGATAGTGTAGGATTTGATCCTTGATGAGCATCTAGGATTAGGCACAAGATCTAGCTAGGTTGATTTGTTACTCTTGGAGATTCATCTCCTAGACGGCTAGGTGTCGCCCGGAGCTCCGAAGTTTGTGTGGTTTGCCCGGGATTCATTTGTACGGGATTTCCTCCCCCTAACGAGGTAAGTGAGTATAAACCTTGCTATCTCCTAAAAGTAGGGATCGATAGAGCAAGGAGGCTACTAGGGACTAGGACTCCTGGCTTAGGACTTGATCATGGGATCGTCCGGAGAGTAGCTAGTCCGATAGTCCTTGGAGATCGAGGCCAACTTGTGGGAGATAGCTGGGTGAGGTTTGAGAACGTTCGATCTCGCTCTTCGGAGCGCCTCAACATGGAGTAGGGTCTTTGGATCCAAACCACGATAAAAACTCATCGTGTCTGTCTCCCTTCTGTATTGCTCTCTGTTTACACTCAGGTTCATCTGGAAATTCCCTTCGAGGAATTTCGTGTTTCCAGGTCCAGACCATCCGGCTGATTTTGCCGTATTGTCCGGACACCGGACTGTCCGAACCATTGGACTGGATAGTCCGGAGGTACTAACTTCCGCTGCGAGTGTTTTCAGGTTTTTACAGGTTGCGTCTATTCACCCCATCTAGACCGTTCAAGTATTGAAGAGTTGATACAAACGCGGGGAATAGAAGGTGTTGTTGCACATTTTTCCTGCGGCATACAAGAGATATATAAAGGAGAAAGTAGAGGAGCCCTAGTAGGGAAAGACTAGAAGTCCTAATAGAAAACTAATCCTGCTACTAGGAATATAATCCAAATACACTAGATGTATAAATTCGGATCATATCTCTAACAAAGGACTTGTCCATTCCATGGATTACTTCGACCTTGGTGTTGTCCCAAGATTTGTAAAATAATATGCTGAAAATATTCGGCTTCGGAGTGTGACTTGCCGATGTTTCTTGAAATGACAGCTTTGACCTCTTCCTCAGAAAAGGATGTCTCTAAATCTGACATTAGTGCTTGGAGGCTGAGGACATGGGGCTAATGTGGATCTATAGATTGTGGAGCCCATATGTCAGCCATGAAGTCATGTAAAATCTAAAGTCAGAGAATCAGTGCTCGGCACTCTGAAAAGTAATTGAGATGCATGGTTGCACAAGAACTAGACTGAATAACAGAGTCTAGGAGACTTTCCACTTTATTTTTTGCTCCCATGCAAATATTCATACATGGTTTTGTACATGTACACACTTTTTTTCTTGCCATAATCCTCGATGGCACTGTACACAACTCTCAACTACCTAATTAATATGGTGCAGACCTCCTTGGGAGAACCTTCACCCATGCATCATTTCTGCAGTTTCTGCATATCTGACACCTTCACATTTCATAAACAAGCTGGAAGAAAAGAAAGAAAAAGGAGTAACATATACCGCAACTTTGCTACCAATAATATTCACAGTTGCTCAATCTGCATACCACAATAATCTAACTTCATTGCTACTGTACCAGCTAAGCAAATCTTCACTTGCTTTCATTTGGGCTCCCTTTCTTCCCATTCTGCACTTTGATCCATCACCGTGATATGAATCATGGTGTTGCAGACGCCGGCCGACGGTGATGCACCGTGCACCGCAGCGGCGAACGTCGCGGCGGTGCATCGGAATCAGCGGCCATCGTCTGAGAGAAGAGGCTGCTCATCGCCGCATGCTGCTGCTGGTATCGGCCGGAGTCGCCGGGGAGACGGAAGTAGGACGACGGCGACGGCTCGTCGAAGAAGAGGTCACCGAGCGAAACCTGCCCTTCTTTCCTGTACTGCACTATGGCCTTGTAGATGAACGGGATGAAGCCTTCCATGAGCAGAATCTGCAGAAGCTCTCTACTGAATTTGTCAGAAAGAGATTCAGAGAGCTGGGAGAGAATAGAGAGAATTAGTTAGGACACTTGAGAGGGAGGTTATCTCATAGGATGGCAATGGGGGGTGATGTGAGCTTAAAAGGGGGGAAAGAAGCCTGAACTTGGATAGAGACAAAATGGAGTAGTTGTTAAGGATCTAACTGAAACTAGTATCAACAAGGCAATATGTAAAGTAATTGTTTTTTCTAACAAACTTGAGATTAACTCTGAATTAAATGTGTCATGTTCAGAGACTCGTCCTGTCATGCATGGCTCTCAGGTTTATCTTCTTAATAAATAGGAGTTGTGCACTGTGATTTTGCCTGCAAAGGAGGCGAGACTTGAACGCAAGGGATGTTTCAGTCTTAGAAGGCGAGTTTTACAAGTGGACAATGATGTGGTGAGTGCAGAGATATCTTTTTCTCAAGTTTAACCCTTGGAAGCATGAAAATGGCTTACCTGCTACAAAAGAAAAGAAAGGTCCCTCTTTCAGATCATGATTGAGCATCAAGAGAGAATTCTTTTAATCTCATGTCTCCGGTGGCGTAATCAGTTGGAAAACAAGAATTTTCGCTTCAACTTGCGTCACTCCAGCCGACTCCTGCCAGGTTAAGACGAGGCTATCAATCAATTCAGGCGATGACTTCTGAATCACTTGTTTGATTTGTTGCATACCAGAGATGATTAGACTAAAGAAAGATTGCAACTCGTGTGGCTAAGACAGAAGAATGGAAGGATGACTGTAGGATTGACCAGCTTAAAGTAAGAATATATGTTTGTTTATGCGATATTCTGGAAGACTGAAGATGCCGATCAGACGACAGTTCATACGGATTTTAAGTTTATCGGCTGCCAGTTGTGCTGTGTCTAAAAAAAAAGTGCTGCATCAGCAGCAGTCTGATTTTTATCTGCCTAAATAGCTGAATCAGATAAGTTAGCTGACATTATCTTTTAGTATCAAATTAGCACTGATGTGTTTGTCCCAACTAACTGTATTTAGTTTGGGATTAAAACTTTAAAAGAACACATAGTTCACAGTTTCATTTTAAAATTTCCAAAATTTTGCGTCTATCAGTAGGTATCAGTGTCCAATAGTATGCCCATCTGGCCATAAATTCAAATTTATTTGGCTCTAGCAAAAGCAAAATGATTCAAATTCAGCGAAATTCTATTCAAATATCGAAAAAAAACTTTCCAAAAATTAGGAATTTCAGTCCCATCATAACTATTTTGCATTCCACCGTCTATCCTGAACCCTGAGCTCAGCTAAAACCGGATATGATCATTGTTTCTGATCCCAGACAAGAGATTTCGCATCAAGACACATCTGTTTTCTTTGATAGTTTGTAGCACAATGCATTATCTGAAAAAATATTTCTCCAAATCGCACACCGTTATCTGATCTACCAACTTAAAAGCGACCGTTTTACAAGCAGGAATGATTATCCCGTGGGTGATTTGTTGGAGGACAAGGATTTCTGTTGGCGCTCCCGGAAAGGGAATGCAGATACTTCACTTTGGCGGTCGAAATTTCGATGTCGACTCGGCACCAAAAACGCGAGGACTAACCGAGGAAGTTGCATCCTGATCGGAGACTTGCAGATATTCCCTGATCGGAGACTTGCAGATATTCCTTAAGCTATAATGCTTCACCAGCACGCCGGATAATACCTGTGGTCTGCGGATGTGGCTGATGGGAGGAAGAAACAGTTATGTGACAGCACATGAAGAACAGAGTGCAGTGGCGAGCTGCAGCCTGCCGAGAAGCCTAGCTATAGTCTAATTGTATAGGTATGTCGTATGAATGTTGTCAGTTTTTTTTTATATGTTATCTTGATGGTGAAAATGTTAAACAGGAAAAGCACGGGGGAGAAGAAAGTAAGCACGAGAGAGCTAGAAGAAGATCTAGAATAAGGGGATAGTTGATGGAGGAGGCAGTGCACTACTACTACGCTACAGAAGAGCTATAAAGAATTCCTCCTTACTAATAAAGTTCTCCGCAAAATGCAAACAAAAATACTCCCTCCGTTTTTATTAAATAACGTTGGTTAGTTAAAAACCAAGTAACCAACATCTTGTATTCACATCTTATATTCACGTCCGAAGGGAGTATGCCAACAGTTCAGAGATGATCGACAAGGCCTCAGTTGAATGAAATGTCTTTGCATGTTCCATTGAACGAGAAACGTTGATTTAGGCCTTGTTTGGATCTTATCTTTAAACTTCAAACTTTCAACTTTTCCGTCACATCAAATGTTCGGACACATGTACGAAGCACTAAATGTGGATGAAAAAAAAATTGCACATGATTAGATATAAGTGCTATAGTAACCCACATATGCTAATGATGGATTAATTAGGCTCAAAAGATACTCGCAGTTTACAGTCAGAATATGTAATTTGTTTTGTTATTAGTCTACGTTTAATAGTTCAAATGTGTGTCCAAATATTAATGTGATATTTTTGGCAAATTTTTTTTTTAATCCAAACACAGCCTTACTCTCTTTGTTCGATTGGCGGTTCGTAGTTTGTACACAAGTAGGATTATATGATTGAGTGACCATAGTCAAACAGGCAAATCAACATCAACATAATTCCTAACTACTGTGTCATACTCAAAGCACAAAGCACTGAGCAGTTTCTATGTTGAGATTTTTTACAGTCCCACGGATGATAGACGGTACTAAATCTGAACCGTACACGTGCTTTAATCCGACAAATAGGAAACATGCGGTACTAAGCGGTACCGTTGTTTTCTGGTGGTGGTACCACATCCCATCTCTCTCCTAGGGGTAAATTTGTCTTTTCACATCGAGATTGATCGATCCCCAATCTCCCATCGTTCGCAGCAACGACACCGTCGACACTCAATTTCGTATGTCCCTCCACAGCCAGCGGTGGTGAATGGCATTGGCGGCGGCTTGGGCGGCGTAGGAGCCGGCCGCATGGCAAGACAGCGGCGGAGGAGGAGGAGGCGCGGCGGTAGGGCAGGGCGACGGAGGAGTCGGCGACGGCAAAGCAGGGCGGCGGCGGTGGAGGATCCGGTGGTGGCAGGTTAGGGCGGCGACGGAGGAGCAGGCGGCCACGGTATGGCAGGGCGGCGGAGGATCCAGTGGCGACAGCTCAGGGTGGCGGCGACGGAGGAGCAGGCGGCCGTGGTAGGGCAGGGCGGCGGAGGAGACGGCCGCGGCATGGAAGGCCGGCGGCGGAGGAAGCCGCGGCAAGCAAGGCGGAAGCGGAGCAGTCTGACGTGGCCCCGCATTGGCGGCAGGGAAGGAGTCGGCCGCCGCCATATAGTTAATTACCATCATACCCCTGTTAATTCTCCTCTAATCTAACGCTCAGAATTAAAACATCACCCTAACTCTCAGCAACGTCAACACAAGTGTTATTACTAGTCGCTACTCTTTGCATAGATGCACCGGAAGACAAGCTTGTTTACATTGCATACTAAAAAGACAATGAAAAGAATGATATTGCAAATACTGCCGTGTATGTGCATTGTTGCAGCCGTGCAGCATGGGCAAACCTCAAAACCTACCAAATTCCTAGGAGAATCGAAAGAAGGGCTTCATCAAGTAGGATATTCGCGAGAACCAGTGTGTGCCACCTGCCACTCGAAACGTTTAACAGGTTGTACGCTTGCACGGGCACTTGGCATGGTACATTTCTGTCTGTTGAGTCGCCTAAACCAAGCTGTTGGTACAATTAAAGGTTTCAGAGATGGCTCGGTGAGGTCATTCATAGATCTGGACAAGAGAAGATCAGCAGAAGGCCTGCCTGACCATACTTATTCCAACCCCAGCAGAAGATATCTCCTTTATCTGCAAAAAATCATTCCTGTCGAATTTCATTATTGATTCTTTGGAAATAAACATATGGGAACTTAGCAAATTCGGAAGGAGGTTTGCCGATTATATTAGAAAGAATAAAAGGCCCTAGGACAGGTTACAACTAGAAAACAAAAAAAAGATAACAAAGGACGGATTACATAAAGTTTTTAAATGACAGGGAGGAGAATCAACTCATACAGTTCATGTACCTAGATCTATTTGATTTATATTTTCCTTAACGAGGTGTGTTACTCGATCAGCAGTGGAGAACACCGGGTTAAAAAAATTTCGGTTCCGTTCCAACCATACATTCCACCAGGTTACTAGAAGAGCCAAGATTACTTTATTCCATAGGGGTTTTGGCTTGATGCAGTCTATGCTTTCCCAGAAATTTTTTATGTTTATGGTACAAGCCAAAATGATGGGTGAAGCACATTTCAAGAGAGATCAAAACTAACTGACCAAAATGGACCATATAGCCATGAGTATACCTGTTATGTTCGCGCTGTGACGAGCTCCGCATGAAACACTTCTTGCATGCTTATTTTCCAATTCTGAGGCTTCTACCAACTTTGGAACAATCTGCATAAGAAATGGATTGTCCTAGTGTTAATTAACCATTTCTGTTTCCAAAACAAGTATTAATGCACTTTAGATTTGTAGAAGTGGAAGAGATTATCAACAGAAAAAATCTCCTTCACCACTGACAGCAGTATCCTACTATGACTCATAGAGGTGGCTGAAGAATAGATGTCCAGAGAATTCTCGGAGGAACGAAAATTCAAGAACAAACTAGAGATCTTTTATCGGCATTTGATATGAACAATTGATCCACGCGTGCAAGTTTTCCATCTTTGTGACTTTGTCCCATGTTCATCCTTGGCAATTGGCATTCCCAACCGAACACATAGCCACTTTCAAAAGGTCGTTCAGGCCCATGGGCCTTCATCTGATGGGGAATCACATCAGCACGTCCAGAAAAGGAAAATGGTACTGGATGCTAGTCCTTCTAATGATTTTCCTGTTGGCTGTTGCACAAACATGGTCCTACCAGTCAGTTCTTGAAAGATTGTTAAGCACCTGGTCCTCTTGTGCTCCTATAGCAGAACATTCTGGGCTTCCCGAGACGTCAGATCTATGTTCTAATCGGATCGAACGGCCTAGAAACGTCGTGGTTGAGATCGCTCTGGTAGTTTCCAGCTTACAACATGAGGGCCTACTAAAGGATGCTTCGATTCAGCATATTCGTTGCCTGCATTGCTGACTGCTTCACAATATTAAAGGACACTTCGATCGACTCAGCGTATTCTTGCGCTGAAATCGCCGCAGGTTTTGCTCAGTACTTCTGCGAGAGCCATGTCGTCGTTGTCATCGTCGTCAGCGGTGGCGCCGGAGCCACCGTTCCGGCCGAGGGAGAAGCTGGTGGAGAAGCAGAGGTATTTCCAGAGCGTGCACAAGCCGACGTACCTGAAAGGGCGCTACGACGCCATCACCTCCGTCGCCATCCCGCTCGCACTCGCTGCCTCCAGCATGTTCCTCGTCGTAAGTTGATCGGAACCTGAACCTTCAAAGCGCATTTGTTCCCGAAACTGAAGCTCAATTTGGGATTTTCGCTCATGCTCACGCGTTGATGTGATGTTGTCTTTGCGTTTCGCGCGTGTATGCAGGGGCGCGGGATTTACAACATGTCGCATGGCATCGGCAAGAAGGAATGAGCATGAGCCACGAACTAGATTAGTCAGTGTGGTGGACTGGTGATAGTAACCTCTGTAATTGTGGCGGCTTGATCTTTGTGTGTCAGTTTGTTACAGTGTGTCAGCCACAAAAGCATGTAGCCTCTTGTGTGTAGCATCGTCGTGTTGTATTGGATGTACTCTGTGCGATATAACCGTGCTGGACTGTGATTAGCTAATTCAGCTTGAGTGAATGATTGAGCGTGGAAAACAAAATAACGGGTGCGATCAGGCACCAATCACGCATGTTTCTGACCTTTGATTAGTGTTCCCGACAGAACACATGATATGGTTCCGTCAGAACCGTCCTCTGTTTGCTGCGTTAGTTCACTCGATAGGCGATAATTTGCTCTGATCCACGTCGCAAATTCCTTTTTCTTGTTTCCGACGAGCCATCACACGACACATGACAGTCTCACTAAATAAATCTTTGCGACGATCGCGGTAGATAATTTTACTACAGGTGTTAACAAGAGAACAGCCAATGGCGGATCACGGCAGACGCCGGAGATCGACGACGACGGCGCTGACGTTGTCGGCGCTCCGCCGCGCGAGCGCGAGCTTCGCGAGCAGCAACGCCGCGTCGGCGCACGCCTTGTCGGACTCGGCCTTGTCGACCCCCTTCACCACGGCGTCGCCGCCGCCTGCGCCGGCGCCGGCGCCGGCGGGCGGCGGGAGCACGCCGTTCGGCCGCGGCGACGGCGGGCCGTTGCTCCGGAAGCACGCCCTGACGACCTCGCACGCCATCTCGTTGGTCACCACGTCCCAAAGCCCGTCGCTCGCAAGGATCAGGCACTCGTCGTCGTCGCTCCGCTCCGTCACCGTCACCTCCGGCTCCGACGTCACGTACGGCTTCAAGTACCCGTCCCCTGCACGACCCACCGCGTTAATCGCCACGTCCAATAGGCAATTGCTCCAGATTTTGAATTGAAGTGAACGCGCTTACCGATTGCACGCGACATGGCGAGGACCCCGAGAACCCTCGCGCCGTCCCAGTAGATGACACGGCCTCCCGCCGATTTGATTCGCTCGAGCTCGTCCGGCCGATCCGGCTTGATGAACAAACGGAAATGTAAATTAATACACACACTTAGATGACGTGGATTAGTGTTTGAGTTGCATACTTTGTGGTCGACGGAGAGGGGGACGGGGACGCCGGCGCGGCAGAGGACGGCACGGGAGTCGCCGGAGTTGGCGACGACGACGCGGGTAGGACCGACGACAGCGACGACGGCGGTTGAGCCCACGTGGTCGGGCCGCGCTGGCTTCCGCAGCTCGCAGCGGCAGGCTGGCTCACCGCCCCTGCGGCTCGCGGCCCAGCTCGTCGCCTCATTGTCCATCGCCGCGAAACCCTTCTCCATGACCTCCTTCCACTCCGGCGATGACGGTGTGTCCTTGCCGGAGACCGCCGCCTTCCTGTACGCGTCGACCACCAGCTCGTGCATCCTGTCCTGGCACATCCTCGCCACCTGACATGTATTTGCTCGATTGGTCATAGGATGATCAGAGGGAGCCCATGAGTAGTGCGAATCTGTTCTTGCGTGCGTGCATACATGGGAGCAGCCATGGCCGTCAAAGACGGCGAAGAAATGGTGCTTGGTGGAGCCCGGCAGGAAGTCCGGCCTGATGGACACGGCGTCCTCCATCTCGCGCCGCCGCCCGCACACGGAGGTGACGCCGTACCTGGGCCACCACCTGGACCGGAACCCCGCGCCGCCCGCGCCCGTGCCGGCCCGCGTCATCCTCTGCCGCTTGCCTCCGCGCGCGGCGCCGGCCTCCTCGGCAAGAGCACCCGCGGCGAATCGTGCGGACACGGCCATGTCCATCCTGCGGCGCCGCCTGGCGATCGCCGTGGCGGCGGCGGACGCCGATGCCGACGCAGCCGGCATCGACTTGGCCTCCTCGCAGCAGATCTCGGCGGCCATGCCGGCGGCGGCGCGCACGAGCGCGCGTGGGGGAGCGGAAATAGCTTCTCCTCCTCCCCCACACCTACGTAAGAGGCCGATACGTCACGCCACCGCTGCCCCGCGCGCGCGCTAGATATTTTCTTCGCGCCCTCCTCCTCCTCGCAACACCCGCGTCGCCGTCGCCGTCGCGCTCGGGAGGCTAAAAGCCTAAAACGAGACGAGGCGAGGTGGCGAATCGCGAGGGAGACGGAGATGATGATCGATTAGAGTAGAGCGCGAGGTGGCAGCAGACAGCCCTGTCGAGCTCCCATTCCTTGGCGAAAAACGAGCCATCATGCGGCGTCGGTCGCGGCGGTGCGTCCACGTGGAGGGGGAAGAGTCGCCGGCGGTTGGGGAGGCCTGGGCCCACCTGTCGGCCTAGCGTCGTGGGATAGGGGGCACGTGGCGCTCTGCACTGGTGCGACAGCGAGCCGACCGGGTGTTTAATGTTCGCCCTAGTGCTTACCAACCACGTGGTCCGTCCGACGCGGCGACTCAGAAATATCGTGCGGCTTTATTTGCCTGATGATACTAGCACCCGTTGATTTCATGGGTTACTCACTGTCGTATGGGGACATAAAACGTGGGCCCCGATATTAGTTGCAAGTTTAGGGGACACCCAGTAGACGTCAGTGGAGGGTTTAACTGGGCCAGAATTATGGATCAAGACGTTGGAGATTCCAGGTTAACTGGGCCTCTAGTTTAATTGCAAGGATGACATCTTCCATCTGTACCCATCGTGGACAAAAGAGCCGTGGCTCGATTTGAACTCAATTTTATGTTAGCTCTTAACGAGTCGAGTCAACCTAAGCTTTTAAACTTTTAGTTCGTTAGCTTGATGAGCTAGCTTGTGAGTTGCTTATGTTAGCTCGCTAATACGAAATACCGTTATATTTTCATGTGTATTACCTAGTACTTTGTGATACAATGATTAGTTATTAGTTCAATCTATTTGTATTTGTGCCATGTTTCTTTCTACTTGGAATCATTACAATTTAGATTATTAAACTAAATTACAATAAGCTAGATTGTTATAAGATGGAGTGGAATAAGCCATGAGTTGTTGTTCTTGGATTATTATAGAGGCTAGATTATTGGATTTACAAGTCTAAAGAGAGTGTAATTTTCCCATCTAATAATACGAAGAAGCTTGCTCACTTGAATGAGTTTATCATATTAAAATAATTACTAAGCTCGTTAAGGTTATTAAGGTTAATGAGTTGAGTAATTAGCAAGCTATAATGAGCCCAGCCCTTATCTAGCCGAGTTGACTCGTTCTCCGCAATCCGATACCGAACAAGTTCATCGGACAAAAATGCTTATTTCCCGCTAGAAGATTAATTTACCAAATCCTAATTCAGAAAAAAAAAAGCGGCTGCTTCAAATCCAGTACAGAACTTAGTTTTGTTGCAAGCACTCAAGCAGATATTGTCAGGCAAGCATGCATGCTCGACAGGAATAAAACTTATTAATACTGCAGCACAGTTGATGGAACTGATACATTGCAACGTCTTCAATGGTTCACATAGTTACTTGGAAATTAATTTCTTCTTCGGCCTCAGCTGAGGAAAACAAAACAGGGCAAAAAGCATCAGATCGAAAGAATAATGTCCGGAGTATTATTAAATCAGCTGCTAACAACTGATGAATCCGCGTGAAGGAAAACCGATAGAGAGACAGTAGTTTAATAGCTGATAGGAGGACCTATCGGTCAGATCTTACTCTGTTCAAATTCAGAGGACCGGTGTGTGAATCTTATCAATTGGTCAGAAAATGGGGTGTATCCATTTAATATTTCAGTTCTGCCTAGTAAACTAAGCATGGGCAAGAGATCATTAATTAAGATCACAAGGTTACACATGAATATATAAAGAATAGTGCATAGAACATTTTTTTAGAAAAAAAATTGATAAGAGAAAAACAAAACATTTGGATTCATGAGAAAGAAAACTTTAGGCTCACCTCGTTGCTGTGGCCGCACCGCCGCACTTCTTCTTGCGGCAGTTGGTAGCCCTGGGAGGGAGGCGTGCATAGCACCTGCATGAACAAACGGGCCATATGAAACTTGAAAGGCCTGACAGCCAGATCAATGTGGCGAATTCATCGACCAGTCGTGGATCAATTAAGTGGCGAAGTGGATTAATTACTTGCGGCAGATCATCTTCTTCTCGTTGTACTTAAGAGCTAGGGCCAGGAGTGTGGGCTCGATCCTGTATGGGTAGTAGCCTCTACCACCGCCGCCACGGAGGCGGAGCACCAGGTGAAGCGTGGACTCCTTCTGGATGCTGTGTAGTCGGCCAGTGTGCGGCCCTCCTCCAGCTGCTTCCCCCCAAATATTAGCCGTTGATGCTCCGGCGAAATCCCTGCCAGTTAATTTTAGTACACTGTTAACACAGACAAAATGAGCTGATAACGATGATCACCTTCTTTCTCGAAAATATGCAGGAGAATGAACTGACAAAACGAAATAAAGATCGATCGGTGCAATGCCAAGCCATGGATTGTTTGTACTATGTACCATACCTTCCTTGTCTTGGATCTTGGCCTTGATAGTGTCGATGGTGTCGCTGCTCTCGACCTCCAGAGTGATCGTCTTCCCCGTCAGCGTCTTCACGAAGATCTGCATCTTGCCTAGTATTCCTCTCGATCGATCAATTGTTGGTGGTGGTCCGGCAGTGTTCGTGGTCTTCTCTATGTAGGGAGTAGGAAACGCAGCCGCTACGAAACCCCGATCGATGCATCAGAAGGGAAAGGAGGAAATGGCACGATCGACACGTAGCATAATTCGCGGGAAGTGGGTACGTGACCCGTACGAAACTGAGATGAACTCGCGGCCCAAGATATCCTAGCTATTGGGCTAGTCCAGGCCCACGCAGTCTGCGTATTTCGGCCTTGAGCAACACCGGTCGCTCATGTGATCCCGGGCTGGAAATACACGGACCGAGCAGCCGCCATGTGATCGGCCCATGATAGATCAGTGATCCATCCATCGATCGGTTTGGTCAATCTGTGGGTGTGAACATGCGTACCACGAGCGCGAGCGCCTGTGTGCATTGGATCCCGACACGGATCGCTCGAGGTCCATGGGCACGTTGGTCGTTGGCGTTAATCCGTGAATGCATCGGGACGCATGGATGGGAACGAGGTGCAGTCACGCGGAACGACACAATTACGTGAGCCGCCCCCGTCGACACGGCCGCGGCTAGGCACTGACAATTGACTCGGGTCAAATTACAGTACACACACCTCGCCTAAGCACTCGTTGCGATCTGTCCTCTCTCTCTCTCGAGCGTGTGCGGATGAGCGGCAATGGTCGAGGCTTCATCAAATCATCAACTTTTTTTTTCCGTCATATCGGATGTTTGACACTAATTAAAAATATTAAATATAGACTATTAATAAAACTCACCCTATATTTTATACTATTTCGCGAGACGAATCTATTGAGCCTAATTGATTCATGATTAGCGAATGTGATGCTACAGTAAATATTTGCTAATTGTGGATTAATTAGGCTTAAAAAATTCGTCTCGTGAAATAGGCTTCATTTATATAATTAGTTTTGTTATCGGTCTATATTTAATACTCCTAATTGACGTCTAAACATTCGATACGACACGAATTAAAAAAAGCCCCTGATCCAGACAGTTTGGATGTAGGGTGTGTCGTCAAATTTGAGAGTATTTAACCGGATAACATAAAGTATAGGGAAAACAGAGCATAATCTATACTACATGAGGCCCAGAAATATGGCATGCCTGATGCCGAACGAAAGAACGACATCAAAATAGCGTGCAAATTTGCGAAGTTGACATTCCAATCAACGAATCGAACAACCGGGTTCGCTGTTTGTTGCCTGTTGGTCCCGCCGAGGCGCTGATCGATGCCGACTCAACTGAAGCAGTTAGGGACAGGGTCAACACGCTTATCTTCAGTCCTCTCTCCTAATTCCAAACATGCAGCAAGCCAGTAGTAGCAATCATCAATTCATTTCCCAGCATCCAACTTCCTTGCTTATTAAAATCAAACGGTCTAATCATACATAAATCCTAGCTTCACACGGAGATTAAATTAATTAATCACAACCCCAAACTCCTGAACTGTTTATTGTTCCCGGCTTCTCGTGTTCTGACAAACAAAAGGATCGATCCTGGGCATCACACTTATTACAGCCTGTAAGATGGACTAGAGGAGTGCACACGTCAAGACTATAGCAGCATTGCTGCGTGAATGCGTGATGAAAACGGACGGTTCTCGTAAGTCCATATACCATATATATCACGTTACACGTTACTCGTGAATCTGAGACTTTGAGACAAGAAATCCAAACAAGTCTGAATCGCATCTAGATTTGAACAAAACAGACGCGGACAATTATCTATTCGGACGCAATAATCTGGAGGCCAATCATACATGAACATATTATTGTAGCAAGTGATCTGTGGCCAGCAGTAACCTACGATGATTGACTATTCGTCTATTTGCATTGACAGGGCATAAAAAACCGGAATGTAGCTAGTGAACTTGTGAAGTCGAACAGGATAGACTGTGACTTCGAGATGGAATCCAGAGTACTCCAGGAATTCAACTAGCCTGTTACTAGTCATAAACTCATAAATGCTGGCTGACATTTGCCTTGCATCTATACACACCTTAAACTAGGCCAGACGATTGAAGAAAGATTGAACCACCAACCCCATGGAAAAAGGCAATCAGCTAGAGCAAATACCTACTGGGACGGTCTGCAATGCAAATGTATGCTCCATACCACAAATGATAAATCTCTATCAGATTCGTTGTACTGTAAAACATTATATCTAGTCCTAAATTTGTTTTTTTATGGAGGGAATATACTCCAATCGAAAACATGTTTTCTCTTTTCATATATCTAACCAAAGTTTTTATAACTTTGGAGACCTCTTGGATGGAGAAATTTTGAAGAGTTCTATAGCAATTGGACTATTTTCTGCGAATACTCTATAAATTTAATCCTTTCAAAAACTCCATTTTATCAGGTTTAGATAATCGATAAACTATCATAAATGTATAAAAAAAGAATGTTTCCTTATCAGATTGAACACTAGCACCAAGAGAATTGGAACGGCCTATACACTTGCATGATTTCTCCTTATTGTCACCTGTTTTGAGCCGTCCAAACTGCTTTAAGATTCGTGCGATCCCCAACCCTAATTTCCATCTTCTTCCAATGGATCCCTCGTCACCGCCGCTCGCTTGTTTGTGCTCCCATACTCCCGA
>CM002483.1:14468622-14509315 GCA_000325765.3 Leersia perrieri
GTCTGCCGCCTCCCGCCTTGACGGTGTCGAAAGCTGCCAACGGCACCAGCAGGGCCTCCTCTTCCCTCCCTCCTCCCCTTACCCCTTCTCCAACTGTGTTTGGCTCCCCCCCCCTCATGCCTTGCCAGTGACGTGCAGTAACAGCAAGCACCGTGCGGCTCGACCATGGCACCAAGAATATTTCTGCAAAAATAGATGAATTCAGTATATTTTTACAAAATAAAACAAAAGGCTTATATTTTGAAATTTAATTCGTGAAACTAACACATGCATTCGCGTAACAATTCAACACATCGGTACTTCGGGTTGAGTGAGTTAAGTATGAAACTGGACGTGACAGGACGGTGAGATGAGAAAAACACAAATCCATAGGAAATATTTTGACAAAAAATCATGATTTATAAGAAAAGATCACACAAAAAATATTTAGTAAAGATTATTACTATCAGAGCATGTCCAATGGTTGAGACAATGCTGTAAGTAATTTTCTTTCACCTCATCCAGAGACAACGCATTGAAACACTATATACAATGGGTTATTAATTGTGCTGTATGTATATCCTTAAAATAGGATTAAGTGGGCCAATAAAAATCATTCATCTAAGAGACAGTTAGGCTACAATGATAAAAATCATGTATATAACATAGATCTGTTATTTTTTATACCGTAAACAAATTAACATACAACCTCTTTCTCTCTCTTCTTTCTCTTTCTTCCATACTTCTTACAGCAGTATTTTACCATTGCACATGCCCTCATTCCCGAAAAAAAAATGATTAGTACTATCATTTATCACAAACCAACGTATCATCCGGAAAAACTGGATTCTAAAACGTACTCTCACTGTCTCCCATCTCCATGTAAACCTCCTGCGCACGCCTACACGCTATAAAATCACGAAATCCAACAGCTAACGAGACGGACGCCGCGAGAATCTCGTTCGTTAGCGCCCACCTCCCATATGAGCATTCCCACCTTCTCCCTCCTCTCATCTTCTCCTATCTGCCTCGAGCCATCGATCTCCCGCCACTACGGAGCACAGATGCGTCGCGTCGCCATAGCCGTGTAGATCGTTTACGTAAGTGAGGTGGTGTCCATGGTCGTTCCCAAGATGCGGTGGGCAGCCGAAGACGACGTCGACGACAACGATCTCCGTCTACCGGCGGGGCCGCGGGCGCGGCAGTCGACGTCGCCGCTCGGCATCCTGGCGTTCGAGGCGGCGGCGACGATGGCGAAGCTCCTGACGCTGCACCGGTCGCTGACGGAGAAGGAGGTCTCGAGGCTACGTTCCCACGCCATGCGTGCGCCCGGCGTGGCGTACCTCAGCTCGACGGACCAGTCGTTCCTCCTCCGGCTTGCCTGCGCCGAGTCCGTGGCGGCGCTGGACGCCGCCGCCGCGGCCGTGGCGCGGCTTGGCGCGCGGTGCGGGGTTGACTTCGCCGGGCCGTACGCCAGCCTCAAGGCCGGCGCGCCCGACGCGCGGCTGGACCAGTTCGCAGCGAGGGGGGGAATCAAGGTGAAGGCGAAGAAGATGGAGCGCCTCGTCGCCGCCACGGCCAAGCTCTGCGCCGAGATGGAGGCGCTCGATGAGCTCGAGGCCGCGGAGCAGAAGCTCGCCGCCCACTGCGGGTGGGGCCGACTCAGCGGTCCGATCCCCTCTCCCGCCGTTGCCGCCGGCGACGGGACACGCTCCGACGAGCTCCGGATGGATATCCGGGCGCAGCGCGCGAGAGTTCGACGGCTTAAGGAGGAGTCTCTATGGAGCCAGAGCTACGGGAATGCCATCGCACTCATGGCGCGCGCCGCGTGCGCGGTGTTCGTCCGCGTCTGCGTCGTGTTCGGCGCCCACGTCGCCGGCCTGCCACCTCCGCTCCCTCCCGTCGATGCCATCCACAGCCGCCTCTCCAAGCTGCTGCTTCTCCACCCAATGTCGGGGCCAGCGCAGCCCAGGTCGTTGTCAGGACCAATCCAACAAAACATGCCGCCGTTGCGCATCGAGATGAGCAGCAACTCGTGCCCGATCATACGCTCGCATTGGCAAACAACGCCGCCACCGCCACGCGCCGAGGACTACTGGCGGAGGCTGCTCGAGCCGCCGCTGGGAACAGTGGGCGGCGCGGGGCTAGACCTACAGTACGCGAACGTGATCACCACGGCGGAGCGGCTGCTTCTCCTCGAAACGGAGGCGCGCGCGGCGGAGCGTGCCGAGCTGTACGCGATGCTGCCGTCCAAGCTGCGGGCGGCGGTGCGAGCGAAGCTGCGCGGGTGGTGGAGGGAGAGGGGAAAAACCACAGGTGGCGAGCGGGAGACGGACGCGGGGCTCGCGGAAGGGTGGAGGTCGGCGGCGGTGAGGATACTGGCGTGGCTTGGGCCGATGGCGCGGGACACGGCGCGGTGGCACGAGGAGCGGAGCATGGACAGGAGAAGGCGGTTCGAGGTGGGCGGCGGGGCGCGGGCGTGGGCGCTGCAGACGCTGCGGTGGGCGGATGCGGAGAAGGCGGAGGCGGCGGCGGTGGAGGTGCTCGTCGCGCTCAGTTGCGTCTGCTGGTATGAGGAGCGGCGGCGTGCGGCGTCGCTCCGGTTGTGAGATTCCATGCAGGTGGGCCGTGGCCTCGCCGCAGCACCGGCGACGGCACGTTCGTGCGTACGTCGTGCATGGAACGGTGGGAAAATTGGTTTAACCATTGTCCCAAATGGGATCGATTCTTTGTACAATAATTTTTTTTTTCAAGCTCGATTCTTTGTGGTAATAATAATCTGCTCAGAGTTCCAAGGGTAACACCACGAAATTGTCTTGGAACTGCTCGATCTAGGCTGCCGTTGGTATTACTGTTCCCATTACCACGTTCGTTGGTTACCTCAAAGTCGATGCGTTCACATTGAAAGGTCTCTGATTGATGCGTGTAGTCGTTGTTTTGCCTCCACTGACTGCGTGATGCACCATTATAGGGTAATTTAAGGGTAGATATTGCGGCGCAAACTTACGGCTTCTGGAGCTTAAGAGTCATTTATACTAGTACTTTCGTAAGATCACGTTCCGGTCTAATGGGTGAGGAAATGTCTATGCAAAGGGCTTCAAAAAGTTCTTAATAAGTGACATAAATAGGGCTTGAAAGTGTCTACATTTTGACAAATTTCATTGGCACACCCCATCTGATGGATGCAAAAAACATAGTTCCGAAAGGAAAAATTTTCATGACCAAACCCACTGATTCTCTTATAGTTAATAATCCTAATAGTAAAAACTATCCGTATGCCTAATTGATTTCAACACTTAGGTTCTCGGGGTTATTCGCGGACAAGTATTCAACTAATACAAATCTACGAACGAAATCTAAATATCATTCTGCTTGTCTACTGAGTTAAACTGATTTTTTGGTTCAGTTGGCCACAAAAGCAGTAATCTTATCTGTGCAATTAGGGTCTATATTCATGTTAGTTTCTCCTAAAATAACGTTGGGAGCAAATTCTAGTAAAGGAGGATTACGGGCCTCATATATTACGCATATATAGGTGCATTTACAGTCGCAGATTATTGCATAGTACCTTATGTTACATTGAGAAGGAAAACTACAGGATCCTACCGATCCGTGTATCGACCACAATTGGTTTTGAAGGTTCCGAAAAGTCCAATGCTTGAGCTAATGTTAATCTGCTATTCCTCCAAGCATGCTCTGCCCATTCTTTCATCCGTTCACCTTCCGCCTTTCTATTTGACTGGATAAGCAACAAATCTGCATACTCACCTGCAAGTTGGACATGTAGAGTCTAATTAAGCATTGTCTCTGGATGGGAGCAGAAGCATCCATATAAGCACCATCGACATCAAAATCAATTTCTAGAAAACAAAAGGCTGATTATTTGATTGCTGCCAGTTTAAACAACGACAATTGGCATTTGATTGCTTCAAGGACAAATTATAAAAAAGTAATTGTTGGGATTCAGAAAATGGCAGCTTAGTCCAGCTGTGCACGAGAAGGCACTATGCCATGTTAGGAAACCAGGATTGTTTTCCTCAATCCAAATATGATTTGGAATTCGTTTTCATGCATTGCTTGATAGATAAAATCAATATAACATTCAAATCCAACTGATCATGATAAGAGATTGCAAACGATAAAGCAATAATGTCATTGCACCTTTTTACAGATGCACAGTGAAGTCGACTGTCGATCAATCATGGTGGCAAATTGTAAAGCATAAACATTACGCTAGACCCCTCGATGTATCACTCAACGTAATCTTTAAAAGTTCATTGACTGATCCAATGTTCTAATTAAATAGCGTAGTGCCATAAGATTAAAGAAGGGATAGAGCGTAACCTCTAGCAAGGGAGATGATGTCTCTCCAATCCATCTGCTTGCTGACACCTGCAAAATATAATAGGGAAATAAATCCCTTAATAATAGAAATTTTATAAGTTTGACAATTTATATCCATCATAGGACACTATTGTTTTACCCTCAGATTTGATGGCAGGGGCTTTCAATACTTCCAGGGCCTTCCTATATAGACCCTGCAATAAACAGTGTTCACTAAAGTGTTAAGGTCAAAAAATTGAATCACCCAGGCTAAATAAAGTTTATGCACAACATAACAACCTATGCAGAGCAGTAATCAATATAACTGCTACCAAATTCATTTGAGAAAGTGATTGCCCCACAATTAATATTAAGGATCAATGGAGCATGGCCAGTGTAATTCCTATCTGATGGACACACAGAACATAAAAAAGAGAGGTTTACTGACCTCCTGAACCATTATTGAACTAGAACCTTCTGATCTTGCTTTCAGTTTGTACACTCTAGCAACACAAGTCAATACAATGCCAACCTTCGGGTGATTTGCACCTGCATGGATTGAAAGCTTACAATATCGGTAACTTCTAGGCAATTGATTCAATGCCATCATTGACTCGGATTATATAAGTTAGTATGCCAAACCAAATTGCTCTTCAGCCATCTTTAACGCCCTCGTAAGATAATCCTCTGCCTCAGTGAACTTCCTGAATTGAAAGGAAAATGCAAAATGTTCTCAGTTGGGAAGCTGGAACCTCCATAAAAGGAAAGGGGATACAAATTTGCTACATTTAAAAAGACAAATGCTTCCAAGGTTATTAGTCTAACTCTAACATTCAGACTAAAAACGACAACATAAGAGACAGAAATCAGCTCTTACCCAGAATGTGATAAAAGCTGGCCATATGAACAGGTGGCTCCGAGAGAAACCTCCTCAGGAACCATGTTACATGCTGCTAAAAAACTTCCAGACTTGTCTTCCATGCTTAATGCTTCCAGAACCCTCTTATACATTTGTGTAGCCAAAGGAAAATTCCCAACAGAGTGGAGATATTCACCATACGAGAGGGCAGCATTTTCTGTAAGGAACATCAATACCATGTACGAAATAATTGTATGGGAATTTAAAAATTCAAAATATCTCAAAGACTGTCATACCAGTTCGTTCATTTCCTTCTCCAGAACAGAGGTCCTTGCATCCATCAAAGAACAGCTGGGCTGATAAGAACAGCTGTAAATCATTTTGGATAAAATGCCTTTCCTATGATCTAGCAGAGATGACTAGAACATCGAAAATAAAGATAACCTGATTCTGCATCACCATTTAGAAGTGCAATAAGTCCTTTGATAGCAGTTACCCGAAATTTCAGATGGTCCTGATCTGACCATTTGATACTATCTTCCTTGATTGATGTATCAACCAAATCATCTGGGGACACCGAGGTATTGATATCCTGTGTTTAATGTAATCATGAAAAGAAGTTCACCTAAAACCATACAAGGCTAAAATGTGCTTGTGGCAGACTGGCAGTAAACCTGGCTTGCTTCCATGCAGAGTCCCATTGTTGCCTCCCACGCTGCAACTGCATATCATTCACCAGTATGACATCAGCTAAGAGCAAAAACTTTCATATCCTCCCTCTTTTCAGTTGATGATACTTACTTGAAAAACGATAACTTTTAGTCTGTAGAATGCCAGGTGAAAATAGATTTTGGTTTACCTGAATGATAGATAAACTATAAAAGCCAACACACCTACACTCCGTCCCTACGTCATATAGAAAGGCTAATGCAGGGTAAACGTGCATCTGTCCTCATGTTTACATGTTGGTATTCTCTACTTGATCACCAATGCAGAACTAAATCCCAATGCTCTCACACACATTACATGGGCTTCAACACGCCAATTTTCTATTGGTTCAAGGCTACAATAATTACATGGTCATTGGATCATTAACTGATAAGTTTGGAATATCTGTAATTCTTCTGTCTCTGGATGCTGACTTGGGATTTGGTTTTCTTGAGAATTTAATGTAGATAGCATTACAGTCTGTGTTAGTGTGTTCCCAGTACATACTACTTAGTTTTCTTTTAGTATTTACAGAAAGAACTATAAAAGCACCTCTGAAAGCTGTAGGAGCAACTTGGTTGGTTGCTTTGAGCTTTTCCATTGCTTCTTGGTGTCTTCCACTGTATAGAAAAACGAACATAATGTTATTCAAATCACTCAACTGGTAAGGCAAAACCTTTTTTTTTTTTTTGAGAACTGTAAGGCAAAACTAGAAAATTTTAATCCAGGATAAATAGAAGTTAATACTTGTGGAGTTGTGGGCAATTAAACATCATTATCTAAATGGATAGTATTTTCCCACCAGCGACAGAAATCCTATTAGCTAGCATAGGATTCTGAGGTGTAATGTATTCTGTTTCATAAGATTATCTCTATGCAGCATGCACAGTACTCTTTTCGATTGCATGATGCGTTCTATGCCTAAAACTTTCCTAAATGTCATGGGCTCATGACTATAGTGCTATACAAATCAATAGTAGTAGTAGTAACTAAGGGCCATTTTGGCTTGGTGCCAATTTGTGCCCTACCAATTCTTTGGCAATATTGATATAAACTTGCCACTTGGTAGGGCTTCAAACCAAAATAGGCCCTAAAACCAGACATTCAGGTCAGAAAATGGCGAATTACGCGCAGAATTAGATAGAAATGATCCAAACTTGCACAAATTATAGCGTTTGGGTTACAAAATGGAGATGTCCAGCACCCTGACGTACCTCCGATAGAGAAGCGTAGACATCGCGAGCATGAGCATCCCAACGGCCTCGGCACAGCCCTCGCCGCCGCCCTGGAGGTTCGAGGCCCCCTGCTCCAGTATCCGCATCGCCTCCTCTGGGACACAAAAGCAGTTCAGCGCACACGACCGACCCACACTAAGCGACACCTCGCAAAGCAGTAAAACCCTAGCGCTCAAAAGGAAACACGGAGCGACGGGAGCAAACGGAGGTGGGTCGGAGTGGATGCACAACCAGGCGAGCTCCCAGGCCTGGCGCCGCCGAGGGCGTAGCGGACCATCTCCGCCGCCACGCTCTCGGGCTGCGTCGCGCCGGCGGCGGCGGCGGTTCCGTAGTGGCGATGCAGCGGCCGGCCGGGCTTCGGCGAGCGGAGCGCCCTCGCGAGGGCCGACCGGATCGGGTTCATGGCTGCGGCTGCGCCGCCGCGAGTCGCCGATTGAGGAGAGGTAAGCGGCGGGGAAGAAGAGTCCAGGAGGCTGGAGAAGTGGCAGGTGGCAGGCTGGGCTGCCTGGAAGGGGTCGACGTGTTGGATACTTGGATGTCGTCAGCGGTAGGAAGGGACGGGCCGAAATGGCAGCGTTCCACGGCACACCAACTATGGGCCGATTTTGCAGGCTCGTGGGCATGAATGGGCGGATGGGCCTGTAGCTACTCCCAGAGTCTCCATAAGTCATCAAACAGTCCAAACCTTTTTATATATAAATTAAGAAAATGAACAGTCTCAATTCTTATCAGCTGGTATATAAATTCAGAAAATGAACAGTTCCCATATATATATATATATATATTCAGAAAATGATCGTCCGTACTTCTCATAAGCTGTAGCTACCTTTAGGGTTTGAGTCGAGCTTGCTTCAAGCTAGTTGGTGGATGGCGAACGGGCATGTAACCGAGTGATTACAGTGGTTACGAGTCTCGGTAGCATCTGAGGTTCTGGGTTCGATTCCTCCTAGGAATGAATTTTCTAGGATTTAACGGCTTTGTGCTTTCAGTGATAAGCGACGTATCCGTCAACAGCGAGACGTCTGTGGTGACTTTGTCAATCTCAAGTATTTACCGGTCCAGTCTTCGGAGTGCGTGCGTTGTGAGTGTTACGTTGTACTATGTAATTTTTTTTAAAAAAAAGCTAGTTTGGTGGATGGACAACTCATTTTGAGTAATGGAAACAATTCATTAAAAATGTAAATTACATACGCCCTCCGCATCAACTAGAAAAGCACAACAACATTAAGGTAAAAAAAAACTAAAACAAACATGAATATATCATGTTGCAACATTTTTACTCACTGACAATTCATTCCAGAACTAAGGCCCTGTTTGTTTTTACTTGAGATTATTATAATCTAGATTATTAAATTAGATTATTACAGGCCAGAGGACAATAAGCTGTGAGTTGTTTGTTTATAGATTATAGGGTGTTTGATTACTGAGTTTACAGGTTTAAAATGATAAGTGGGTGGCATGATGAGTAAATAATCAACCAATAATCTTTAAAAAATCTCACTTAGATGAGCTTATCAGGGCTCGGACTGTAGTAATCTGAGCTTCAGATTATAATAAGCTATCTCAACGATCTGTTTGTTAGATTACTATCAATAATCTAGATTATGGTAATCCCAAGTGAAAACAACCAGGACCTTAAGTACACCATAAAATTTGTGAAACGGTTATATTTCTTTTTTTCATTTAATATATACTTTTGAGAGATAAAATGGTAATGGATAAGATCAAGTGAATTGATTATCTTAATCCTCAAAATAAACAGGTCTTTAACTGGCTTTAAGTGCCGAAAGTGTTGCCTGAAGTTGATTCTTTGAGAAGCTCTGTACAAAAGACGGAACTGAAGTGAACAGATGACAATAAAATTGAACAGCAAAACAGTTTTTGACCCGCATTATATGCACCAATTGCGGGACTTCGGCTTTAATTTCTGGCATTGTATCGTCTCCAACGAACTTTCCAAGTTACATGACCATCCATGGTAATATTGAATAACAGTAACAACACGGCTCTTGATTAGGACTTACAATAAAGCTAAGCTTAATTTTTCTACAGAGCATTTTATTTAAGTCAAACTGGCGTACGCCCTTCAAAATACTTGTCGTTTTTTTTAATATTTGACTATTCGTCTTATTAAAAAAATTCTAAATATAGAAAATTGTAAGTCATATCTAAAGTATATTTGATAATAAAACAAATCATAAACAAAATTAATAATAATTTTAAATATAACAAATAATCAAACGTTAAAAAACAAATACTTAAAACAACCAAACTTCAAAACAGTGACATATCGCATGTGTCTTTTCACAAGTGGCACCTTACCAGTTTCACTTAATCATGTCATTCACCAAGAGCGCTTTGCACTTAATACGGATTAGTACAGGTGCATGTATATCTGTAAATTTTGTTAAATTAATGCATGTGGAACATCACGTTCAATCTTCACAGCTAATCTATTGTATATCAATCACCTTCTAGAATTCTCTACCGGATCGACAGTTGCAAAGCTTGTTATGGCCGTCAGCGCCTTCTCCTTCAAGCAACTTTACTATCGAAGAAGCTGCTCGTAACTGATGACTGCCGATGCGGCTTCTTATAGCTCTTTTACTTTGCAGGATTGCAAAAATAGAGGTGTAGAAAAATACAGGATTTTTATAGAAATATAAGTAGAATTACAAAATACTGAAAAAAATAGCCGTCTGATTGAACCGCAGAAAAAAAACGTAGGAATTGAAGAAAGAGATACACTCATAGAAAATTTTCTAAAAGCTCCAACCTCTTAAAAACTTTTCTCCAAAATATGCTTGCAATCAACCAATTCATATTTCATAGGATCTGGGAGTTTTCAATCCTTTGTTTCAAAGGACAATGCAGGAAAAAAATCTATAGGATTTGAATCCTCTGTTTTTTTTCCTCTAAGGGTCTATTTTCAAATACAGGAATAGAAAAAACACGAGAATAAAATGTCATGGTCATATAATATCTATGAGATTTAAAAACGTAGGAAAGCTTCAAAACCATCGTTTGATTAGAGCATAGAAAAAACATGAATTCAAGACATGAAAAGAAAAATAATGAGGTGAGACATCATGTTTAAATTTCTCCAAACCACACTAGGATTATTCATTCCATTAAAAAAAAATTGGTAGGAATCATTCTTTTGTTTCAAAAGACTTCATAGGATTGTTTTCTATGGTATATTATAATTTTCATTTAATTCAAAGGGGCCTAAACTTCCTTCGAATCAAAGGGGCCTTAAAGACTATACCGACAGTAGCAGCAAAGCTTTTTCCTGCGACTGCTCATCCATCGGGTCCGATTAGGCCCAAAGGTAGTAGTATAATGGGTGCTTAGCCAATAATTAGCTCGATGGTTGTACGTGTGCATGCATATGGTTTACTAAGGGCTTTTTTTTTGACAGCAAAGAGAGAGCTTTATTAATTAATAAACAGAGGATTACATTCCTGGTTTATTCAGGAGATCAACAATACCCGTTGGAGCACCCAACCTTCACAAACCGGGTCCTGATCTCATCGTCAGTTTAGCAAGTTCATGAGCTACTCTATTTGACTCTCTTTATTTTGTCCACATGCACACTCTGCATAGAACGCAGAATACTAACAGCCTCAAGGATCATTTGCTCCCAAGATGATCTTGTGGCCAGGTTCTTTTAGAATCTGGTCGCAACTTCAACATTGTCGGTTTCCAGCTCGATAGGCATATGAATCCATTCACGGGCAATTTTCAGAGCTTGTAGGCAGGCTGCAGCCTCTGCTTCCGTCGCCGATCTGCACTTGGTTTGCCACTTTACCAATTTATTTATGGAGCTAAAATATAGCTAAGGCCCTCTTTGATTTACAGGATAGGAGAAACATAGGAATAAGAAAAACACAAGAATATAATATGAATTCATATGTAAAACAGAGGATTGAAAAAATATAGGAATTGTAAAAATGGTCGTTTGATTGGTGCGTACGAAAAACGTAGGACCGTTGAGCATTAAGTTAGTAGTAAATCATATTTTAATGGTTTAATCCATGCAGCCTAAGGTCAAGTTAAGTTAAAACCATATCTTTCAACGATGATTTGCCTCGATCCTATGCATAGGAAAAGAAAAATGAGTTCCAAGTGGATGTTAAATTTCCTATGGAATTCCCTTGAAACCATAACCATAGGAAAATTTTTCATGCTTTTCCTTTGTTCCATTTCTGCAAATCAAAGGGATGAGGTAACAATTCCTATGGAATTCTTGTTCCTATGTTTTTTCTCCAAAATTCATATAAATCAAAGGGGACCTAAATTTTGGCACTGTAAGCTAGTTCATGTTTGGTTTGCTACAACCATGATGCCAAAATTTTATTGAATGGATAAAAAACTTATAGAATATGGCAAAAAGAGCCATGTGCACTACCAATTATTTGATTACAATAAAACTCAAACATTTACTACTTAAGTTGCTAACATTTTGATAGGCACAGCCATAAGAACAAATCTATATACTTCTTTGGATTATTGATATCGATCCAACTATATCAGCAAGTTTCTAAGAATAGGAATTATTATATGGAGGAGAGAGAATCTAGGAGGTCAAAAAAGTGGGTTCCTAAAAGCGTTAATAATATAACTTATTTGTTGGCTATAAGCCCATCTAGAGCTCACTTGTATAGTAGATAGCTATAAGGTTGGCTGTAATTTTTCTTTCCCGCTCTCTATGCATTCAATGCATGTCTAGGAGTACGTGCAAAGTGGGCTGTTAGAAGAGCACACTCATCTCTATTTCCTTTGTCTCTTTTCTCCACGCATGCATATAGCCAGTTTATAGTTCACTATTATACTTGCTCTAATTTACAGGCAGGCTGCACACGAAACCAAATCCTCTAACATAAAATTAGAAAGACTCTGCTACTAACACGTGGGCAAAGAGTGATGAGACTCACACGTCACTGGTGGAGTCCCTCTAATTTTAAATTAAAGGATCACCTTTTTTTGCTGCACAGTAGTACAAAGGTGGCAAGGTATATTGTGAGGAACCAGATCTATAACTTGTTAAATTTGTCATAAATATATGGGTCTAGAAATGATGAGCCTCCTGTGTCACCGGTTAAATCTATCTAATTTTAAGTTAGAGGATCATCTTCTATATCGTGAGGACAACATATTAACCAACCAATCATTATGTCTAAACTATTAAAAGATGGTGGTGAGAGACATGCAGAGATAAAAATATAGAATCCATTATTTATTAGCTGTTAGTCTAACTCTAATAGACAAGGTGTTATTTTTGGAGCCAACAACCAACTCTACTGTTAAGAGCAATGTTAATAGTTGGCTATAAACTCTTCTAAAATAGTACTTGATCCCACATGTACAGTAAGTAGGCTATAAGTTTGGCTGTAATTTTTTTCTCTATGCATTTAATGTATGTCGGACGCAACTAGGGGTCGGACATCCGATGTGAAGCAAAACATCGGACGCCCGCGATTATGTTTTAACGCATATGGAGAAATGTTTCATCATTCAGAAAAAATGTTCCAGTAAAAATATTTCCATGACCGAAAACATATTTCAATCGGACCCCATTTAAACATTTTTGTTGAAACATTTTTCGCTGAATGATGAAACATCTTATATGTACGCATTGAAACAAAATCGTCGGCGTCCAATGTTTTGCTTCACATGGACGCCCGGACACTAGCATTACCGATGTATGTCTATATAAGCACGTGCAAAGTTGGCTCTCTATTAGTTAAGAGCACACTCCTCTCTCTATTTTTCTCTCTTCTTCACGTATACATGTAGCCGGTTTATAGCTTGCTATTATATTTGCTCTAACCTTGCTTTAATCCTTTAACTGAATTATACCGTAGAAAACTTGTCGTGTTCCAAACCTTATTAAAAATATTGCCGGAGGACTATTCAGTCAGTAGCAGGGGAGATCGACAAGAAATTAAGGGAGATGAACCCAAATAATTATGACGTACCATCAAGATTTAGAGGTTATAAATGTTATAAAAACTGGAATGCATATGCTAGTGCATGCATACTGCATGCAGAGTTGTCAAAACTCAAAAAGAGATGGTTGAGATAAACTTATCAAACAGAACCACTGAATGATTAGCTTGACAATTTGAGAGCATGTATCTTCTTTTTTTGATCAGAATTTCATGGAATACTATATTCTAAAGTGCTCTAGCAGTTATACAGATATCAGTTACCATCAGGCACTAAACATGTGTGGTACTCAACCACTCCAGCAAAAATGACCTATAATCAGAAGCTTAAGCCTGTAACTGTTTCATCAACAGGGAACAATTAATATCTCCAAACCCAGAAAACCACGAGCAGAGAAGCCTGGTTTTTTCTTGAGAGATAAAAACGGCAATTTGGTGGCCGCATCATCGATCTCACCTAGCTGACCAGAATTATTACCCCGGAGAAAATTGGGACTTTTGACTATTTTGCCATCTTCCTGACATTCTAAAATAACATCTTCTCCGGTGCTTCAATTAGGCCCTGTTTAGTTTTCAAAATTTTTTCCCCAAAAACATCACATCGAATATTTAGACTTATAAATGAAGCATTAAATATAGATAAAAAATAAAATTAATTGCACTGTTGGGTTATAAACAACGAGACGAATCTTTTGAGTCTAATTAGTCCATAATTAGTATAAGTGCTACAGTAACTCGCATGTGTTAATGATGGATTAATTAGGCTCAAAAGATTTCTCTCACGTTTTCCAGGCTAGCCGTGAAATTAGTTTTTCCATTCGTGTCAAAAATATCTTCCGACATCTGGTCAAACGTCTGATGTGTTGTTTTCGCGAAAAGTTTTCGTGAACTAAACAAGGCCTTATTTGCCACTTCGGAAAAATTTCATGTGTCACCTAGTGTCAAATGATTTTGCTGTCCCTCCTCTCTTCCCTCCCGTTTTCTGCCTCTTCGTGATGAGATGTTGAGTGTCCGGCTGTGTGAGCAGCCCACACCATGGCTGTTGTTTTCCTTTTTATAAGCAACCATGCCCACTATTTTCGAAAAAGCTGTCGGGCGGATAGTCGCGCAGCACGGGACGACCTCCCCTTGTTGCCGTGTCTCCCTACTTTTCCTCCCTTTTTATTTTTTTGGTAAGTTTGTACCCATAAAAATTTATATGGTATAAAATTTGTCCCTAGAAATATTATTGGTATAAAGTTTGGTATCCATATTTTTTTATATAATATTTTATACATATAAATATTTTTGTGTACAAAGTTTTGTACATATAAATATTTTATATGGTATAAAGTTTGCGCATATAAATATTTAGGAGTATAAAATATTTTCTATTTTATCTAGTTATATTTTTATCCATGTGGACGTGTCGGGAAGGACAGATGAGCTAGCCAGCTAGGGAGTACTCTGTACGTCCGTAGGGAGATGTGTGGGCTCGGACCCAGCGCGAGGGCACACCTCCGCGTGGCGACCTGCTAATTAGCCATACCACATTGTTCTTGCTCGAGATAAGGGAGAGAACGAGAAACAACCAGGTGCTTAGATGATCATCTGTTAGAGGAAGAGGATAAGGGCAAGAAAGTCATTTTGTATCGAAGTGTCATATTATCCTTTTGCCGTGACAAGAATATTCCTTCAAAATGACACTGAAAAACTTGGCCGTGGGTTCTCAGTGGCAAAAAGATCTAACTTATTTGGGAAAGTCCCGGGGAAGATGATGTGGAGAGGCGCTTCCGCTTTCAGATCGCCACATCACGTGCCACATAGGCAGCCACGTCATACTGTCGCTAGAGCTACCCCGAGATTAGCGGAAGGCCGCGACACTGATTTAATCCAGGTTGTTTTCAGAACAATTGAGTGCTACCATGTTGCCGCGCGTGATGTGACCAACAAGCTAGTGACTGCTTGAAACTTACTTGTGAAGTAAAGATTGGTTAAATTAGACGACTTTAAATTCGAGAGCGATTGATTGCAGATATGCTTGAAAAGAACGAAAAATTCGTGTTTCAGTTTTGGGGGGCTAGCTGCTGGCCTTTAATTTCCGGTAAGACTCGCAAACTTGGTTGCTGCAAATGCTTGCAAGATAATACTAACTGTTTGAATTATTTGAAACCGTTAATTGCATGATCTGACTTGCGGATTGTTGCCTTGATGAACTGTTCTTACTTTCCCCTTTCTTTCTAGGTTGGATATTAGTATTATTTAGTATACACGGAGAAATGTTTACTGTTTGTTGATCGGACGCTCCATCAGAATATCAGATATGGACGATCACAGAGCTGAGAGCATCGATACGACGCTTTCTCGTAATTATTGCTGCCGTGTTGGCTAATTGCATTGGCAGCTTCCGTGATATTGCTTCAAATTAATCGATCTAAATAAAGGCTAGAGAGGGAGATACATTGATCAAGCCATATGAGACTTGTCAACACCCTAAGGTCAAAGTGCAATTCCAATGCCAGAAAAAGTCAGATTCATAAGAGCAGCGACGTAGAGAGGGGCCTGATAGAGATTGTTCCAAACTTGCAATGCTACGTCTGACTTACAACTACGTGTACACAATTTTTATCCTCAAGTCTCAATATGTGTTTACTTGTTAGTAAAGCTAACCCCGGGCACCAACATGATCTGTCGCGAAACATGTAGATTTTACTTGTGATCTCCACAAAGCCAAAACATATTTCCGGCAATATGCATGAGAATTGTGTTTCTTTGTATTGAAACTTTTAGAGAATCAAAGATTATAACTAAAAGGCATAAACAGGATTAAAAAAAAGAAAAGTCCGAACTACACCCATACACTATTGAGCAGTTTGAATAACCTTCCTAAACTAAAAGAAAGGCATTCCTCACCACCCAACCCCCACCCCACCCCACCCCACCCCCTTCCAAACTTTCCAAACCAGCCAGGAAACCCTCCTCGAACACTATGATTTTGACCTAGATTGAAACTGTAACAGCCTCAGAAAAAAAAACCAAATGGCCCACTTGTCACATTCTCTTCTTTCCTCTCTTCTCTTTCCTATTCTCTCTCCCTCTATGCAACAATTCCTCGTCGAGTGCGGCAGCAGCGGCGGTGGTCAATGAGGACTAGTCCAATGGCGGCTGTCGGTGAGGGTGGTGCTCCTCCCACAATGGCACCCCTCCACCTTCGTGTCACTACCACTACCGGCTACCTCAAGTGAGGGGAGCGCGGTTTGAAGAGCTCGACAGCGGTGGCGGTGATCGGTAAGCCAGTGTGACCGGTGGCAGAGCTTGACCTGGCTGTTGGAGTCAGAGTTCGCAACAGTCACCACCCATTGCACATGCCATCCATGTCATCAAGTGCTAGCACCTAGACCCAGGTTGCCGCTGCAAATCCCTCCCATCGGGGCTGCAGTTGTGGACACTAGTGAACTCCTCCCTTGGCACAATGAAACTTCACTAGCATGGGAAGGGAAGGTCAGCCCGTTGGCCGTCTGGATCATGGGAGAGGGGGAGGCAGGGGAGAGGAGATTGCTTTGTCCGGATCTATGTTTAGTTTGCCGTTTGCCGTCTAGATCCACTAGTTGTCATCGTCCAAATAGAGAGGGGGGCCCACCACCATGCTGCCCTCTCCTTCCTCTGACGCTGCGCCACCCTCTCATTCTAGTGACGCCGACGACATAGAGGGAGATGGGCATGTGCAGAGGAGAGAGAGACTTGGAGAAGGGCTGATAGGTGGGGGATGGGGACTATGGATTTTTCTACTATTTTTTTCTGAGTGGATTGCCACGCAGTCAAACCAAATCAACACCACCCAAAACTAGGTTTGAGAGTTTGTTTTCGGTTTAAGAAATTTGGGGTGAGAAATGCTTGGTCTTAAAGTCTAGGGATGAATTTAGACTGTCTAAATAGCTACGGAGGTGTTTCGGCCTTTCTAAAAAAACATATCACACCACTTGCTAACACCACCATAACACAATGAGGAAACATCTTAGTGCCAAAACAACCGTCGATAAGCAAATCGATCTTTACTGGGACTAGAATAAATAAAATAAACCTATGGAGTGATGCCTATAAGGGGGTTGCAATGCTAAAATTCTCACAAGTATCAAATAATGGGCAAGTTTTTCGCACGAAGGATTAGAGAGAGACATACACCTCACAAACGCCCACAAGACGGTTTTGGCATCCAAGAAAACGTCGCTGATGCCATCCACCAATTACTGCAACCCCATTCGTCCACTGCCTTGCGATTCCCACAAAGTCAAAACTTACGAGTATTAGAACCGTCTACCGTTGAAAAACCAGCGCATGAAACTTCATCCATCCAGGACTGGACCGTTGGAGCTAGTAGGATGATGCAGTCATGCAGCTAGTCTGCTACTGTAGTATGACCAACTATTTACGAGTCCATGACCGTCAACATCACAGCACTGAAGAACACCAACACTGCCGCGCGGCCCAAAGTGGCCGTCACCGCCGCGCGCCGTGTGTTGTGTGTTGGTGAGCGTTCGGTGAGAACGTTCTCGCGCACGCGCAATCTACAGCGGCGTCCACCACGCAAACCCACCCGGCAGAGCACGTAGCTATCGGTATTACTACTTCTACACCCCACCTGTTCACACCGCGCCCGGTTATATTTCCCTGAAGCGCGCGTGCGAACGCGAGCATAAATAAGTCGAGACCGATAGGATATACGTCTCTTCGCTGGTCACTTGCAGGTTAAAGGTTAAGCTAAGCAGCCTCTGTTTGTTGCGAGTTAGGTCATCATCTCTCGCGCCACTTAGCTTTTCTTTCGCATGCAGGCGTAAGATTTTTTTCGGATTTCCCGGTGGTTGCGAGCCGCTTACCTGAACCCAGTAACGCGGTCAAGCCAAACCCTGCCCACTTCGACCGCCTCCCTTATAACCCTCTCCCTTTCTCTCTTCGCTTCATCAAACTATCCATCGCATATATCGCTTCACGTACTTGCACCGGGTGAATCGATCGATCCATCGATCAAGACTGATGGTGACCATGTCAGCGTCTCCGTCGCCGTCGCCGCCGGCGACGAAGAAGAGATCGGTGGTGGCGGAGCTGGAAGGGGCGCTGCTGCGCGACGCGGCGACGTTCCCGTACTTCATGCTGGTGGCGTTCGAGGCGTCGGGGCTGCCACGCTTCGCGGCGCTGCTGGCGCTGTGGCCGCTGCTGTGGGCGACGGAGAGGATCCTCGGCCGCGGCGACCTGGCGCTGCGCGCGGCGGCGTTCGTGGCCACGGCGGGCGTGCCGCGCGCCGAGGTGGAGGCCGTGGCGCGCGCCGTGCTTCCCAAGTTCATGGCCGACGACGTCGACCCGGCGGCGTGGGCGGCGTTCGGCTCGTGCGCGGGGCGCCGCGTCGTGGTGACGCGGATGCCGCGTGTCATGGTGGAGAGGTTCGCGAGGGAGCATCTCGGCGCGCACGAGGTGGTCGGGTGCGACCTCGAGTACAGCCGGCTCAGGCGGTCGACCGGCCGCGTCGTCAGGGGCGTCGGGTTCGACGACGAGGCGGTCACCGGCCGGGTCCGTGAGCTCTTCGCCGACGGCGACCGGCCGGACCTCGGGATCTGCCGGTCCGAGTCCGCGACGCGATCCTACTTGCCCTTCTGCAAGGTACGTCGTTACGTACGTCACCGTGCACACACGACACGACACACCTGCAACATGCCAACATCCAAGCCACTAGTTTGCATTAAATTTGATTTGACTTAAAAACATTTTTTCATGAATTTTAGGAAATTTCCTGTTAGAAATTTGTAGTGGTTTAGAATTGTCAACGGAGTAGTACTAGAACACGAACTTGATCATCGTGCAATTAATGAGCACCATTTTTGTAGCAAAAAGGAAAAAACAATGTGCACCATGCATGCATGTATGTTACTGGAGTTTTAGAGGTGCTTGCCCATAAGCTGATAAGCATGCGCGTTGGTAACATGTGTGCGTCTAATATGTTCATGGTATATGGCCATATGGACAAAGATGAACCATACCACAACCAAATGGCTAGCTAGACTAATAGTGAAAGTCATTTATGCATGTGATCGCCAGCAGCCACAAGAGTCAAACACATCAATCAATCCAGATGGTTCTCCAAATCTGTGATCGATACAATACCCACAACATGCCACTTGCTTCACATGAAAATATATCGTGAAAGTTGGCGCAAATCTTTAAAAAATAACCAAGTCGGCAAAAGTTTAGCTGAATAATTTAGTATACAAAATAAATAAACTGTGGAAATTACTATGTACATGTACACGTACATAGTGTTACACGTATAAAGTGTGTGTACATGTATATGTGTACATGTAACATGTGTGTTAAGCCATAGCTTTCATCTGATTAACTCAGTGTTCGAATTTGAAGTAAGCTGTAAGCATCGCTATTATGGTTTAAATTTAAGTCAAAATACGGTGTTTTTCTAGAATTTGTGTCAAATCGTGGCTCCAGTTCGTGCGATCGTGCCTTATCATGCTATAGTTTTTGTTGGGGCCATGGCGGGAAACCGCGAATTAAACTCAACGTTTACGTGCATGCAGAAGCAACTCCTGCCGCCGTTCCGTGAGCAGGACGACGCCAACGACGTCGCCGCCGGGCAGCCGAGATGCGCCCCGTTCCGGCCGGTCATCTTCCACGACGGCCGCCTGGTGTGCCGGCCCACGCCGCTCATGTCGCTCGCCGTCCTCCTCTGGCTCCCGTTCGGTGCCCTCCTCGCCTTCGTCCGCATCGCCGTCGGCATCGCCGTCCCCATCCACATCATCCCCCGCATCGCGCCCTACTTCGGCGGCGCTGTCCTCGCGCACGGCTCGCCGCCGCCGAGCGGCGGCGGCGTCCTGTACGTGTGCACGCACCGCACGCTCATGGACCCGGTGGTGCTCGCGACCGTGCTCGGCCGGCGCGTGGCCGCGGTGACCTACTCCATCTCCCGCCTCTCGGAGATCCTGTCCCCGATCCCGACCGTGCGGCTGACGCGCGACCGCGACGCGGACGCGGCGAGGATGCGCGCCGAGCTGCGGCGCGGCGACGTGGCCGTGTGCCCGGAGGGGACGACGTGCCGCGAGCCGTTCCTGCTTCGGTTCTCCGCGCTGTTCGCCGAGCTCAGCGACCGGATCGTGCCCGTCGCGATGAACTACCGCGTCGGGTTGTTCCACCCGACGACGGCAAGGGGGTGGAAGGCCATGGACCCGATCTTCTTCTTCATGAACCCGAGGCCCGTGTACGAGGTGACGTTCCTCAACCAGCTCCCCGCCGAGGAGACCTGCGCCGCCGGGAAGAGCGCCGTCGACGTCGCCAACTACGTGCAGAGGATTCTTGCGGCGAAGCTTGGGTTCGAGTGCACCAGCCTCACGCGCAAGGACAAGTACCGCGTGCTCGCCGGCAACGATGGCATCGTCAACGTCAAGCCGGCGGCGGCGGCGGATTCTCCGGCGCCTTGGCAACGCCGCCTCAAGGAGGTTCTCGGGTTCTTGCTCCACTAATCAGTCAGTAAACGTTACTACGTTGCCAAGTGCTTTGGCTCTGCTTACAAATTTAATTTGACCAGTTCTTAATTTACGATCGCAAAAAAAAAAAGATGGCGAGTTTTAGTTTACATGCTACTAGCATGTATGTAAGCAAAGAAATGTAAAAGAAGACAGCAGCCATTAGATGATATCCAACAAGGTATAGGGTTGCTTTTGCTTGGTTTAATTTCTTACGATTTTTTTTCATGATTCATTTGATTTTATTTTTTGTTGTAATCCAACTATACTGCTGTACATATATATACATCTATCATGACCACAAGTTGCGTGATTCCTCAATAGCGAGATTTTGTGTTTTTTTCTGGTTGTTGAGCAGTCATTTCCAATCCAAATTCCATTTGTTTCAATCTTGACTTGATTATACAACAGAGTTCATTGATTAATAAGCAGTTAGTAGGTGAGCAAGTTCTTCCTACAACAAATAGCGACTGACGCGGTGTCCTTTCCAACTCGTAAATTTGACAGAAGATGAAAGCTTATGAATTGCCCTCCCACAATTGAGTAATTTGGCGCCTCCAGTATTAAGAATTTCAATTTTTTTAGGGGAAATTGGCAGGAGCTCTGCCGTTCAATATTAAAAGAAAAGAGCAAGACAAGGTTTTAGTTACATAGACCACACATGAGGTGCAGGGCTCGCCCTTACACCATTTTAACCACCTAAATCAGCGCCATGGCTATTGCATTCTCCCTTGCTCGGAAAAGATCCCTAGCCTGGTTAACAACATCAACAAAGGAAGCATAGATGTTTCGAAAGATCCTATCATTACATTGCAACCAAACGCTCCAAAGGACATAAGTGACTATGCCGTCGAACATCTTTTGGTCGCTTACGGCGATCCTTTTCCGGCATGTGTCCCACCAATGTAGAAGGTCACTGTTGAAGGAGGCCGGGTTTGGCAGTTGTAGGCCTAGTCGATTGAAGGTTCGGCTCTAGACCTGTCGGGCAAAGGCACATTCCATCAAAAGATGTCTGGCCGTTTCATCGTGTGAACCACACATAGCGCAGGTCTCGTTTACTTCCCATCCACTGATGAGCTATGGTGCCCCACAGTTCGAGCAGATGGTCATCCGTACAAGGAGCAAATGCGGAACTACCCTGTTTGTTGGCCCTGGAGTAACTCCTGTTCTGCAGGGGGGAGCAGTCTTGAAGGCAGATTGCTTCGAATCACGCCACCAGTACTTCGGCCTTACCTCCTGCCATCCCTGAAAAGACAATTCGGGAGCCCCTTTCTGCGCAGGATCTGCCACAGGATCTTGGCCATTAACGGTGGCACCGCTGGAGGATCCGGTGGCCTGAGTAAAGGCTGAAGTAGCACCATGAAGTCTCCACTTCACCGGGAGGCGTGGAGTGGTTGGAGCACCATGAAGCCTCGATTTGACGGGGCGCCGCTACGCCACTGCAGGGGGCGGTGCGCCTAGGATACCCATATCCTTAGGCAGAGGGACCTCGGCAGGGGGCGGGGTGGCGATCTTGACCTGATGGACCGACGGATCTGGCCGAGTCGACGCAAAAGCGCCCGGGAGAACCTGTGGTAAGAGCAGATCTGGGGAGTCCTGATCCGTTACTTCATCGCTGTTTGAACCCAAGCTCACGCGCTCGTGGTAGGGGGTGGAGATGTGGAGAGGGGAGAGGGAAACAGGGCTAGAAGTAGGACACGGGGTGGCCACCGGTGCCGGAGTGGCCGCCGGCGTGGGGGAGGGTGGTGGGGTGGGTCTTGTAGTGGGAGACGAAGCCATCCAGGTTAGATTCAAAGACCATTCCAAGAATTTCAATTGTAAATCCCTAATTGTGGATTGTTATGTCATCATTGATCTAAAACCATTTAAATTTATTTGCAGAATTTTTTCTTTAAAAAATTAAAATAGTGATGTTAAGTACTCCTTTGGTCCCATAATACAAAGGATTTAGACTATTCACTTGGAATGGTTGGTCATTCGTCTTATTCAAAAATTTTATACAAATATAAATAACAATAAGTTATGCTCAAAATACTTTTGATAATGAAGTAAATCATAATCAAAATAAATCCTACTTCTAAATTTTTTTAATAAGACAAATAATCAAACGTTGCGAGTAGACAGTTAAAATCTCATATAATATAATATGGGATAGAGGAAGTATGAAACAATTGACCATATGGTTGATTCCGGACTAACGATTGACCTTGTGGACCACTTTAGTTCAACTGAATAAGCTAATTTTTCTAAGTTGCAGCGAAGCAAGCAACATGAAATGGGCCTTTTTTTAGAGAGATGAAAACTGACTTGGAAGTTCCAATTTTTAGATATCTCCATATAGAGAAATCATTAGAGCCTATTTTCTTAAAAAGAAATATTTTGGGACCAGATCTCATATTGGACCTATAAACGGCCATGCTATAACCTTGAGAGAACACATAATTGGATGGTTTCAACTGAACGTATACGGAACTTATCAGCAAGGCACGTAGGCTGCAATTAAGATCGTATTTTCTTTCGAAAAGGAACACTCATTCATATACCGTTGTATTTGCATTTAGCTTCTGCAACACGTACTTATCATAAAAACCGTACTTATAGAGACGTGAGACTGATTAATATTTCGCAGTGGTTTATGGACTTGGCTAACGCCACGTATGTACTCCTGACATATTATACCATGACACGGTCACACGGGCAAGCATATATGCCTGATTTGTGGGGAGCACATCATTGTACTGGTTGAGTACGTAAGTACACTGTACACATGTCAATAGACGGTCATTTGTGATGTTAAGTACGAAAGTAAAAAAAGACATTGGAGAGTAAGGCCCTGTTTAGATCTAAATTTTTTTTAAAAAAAATCACATCAAATATTTAGACACATGCATAAAATATTAAATATAGATAAAAAAAACTAATTACATCGTTAGTCTGTAAACGACAAGACGAATTTTTTAAGCCTAATTAGACCATAATTAAGCATATGTGCTACAGTAATCCACATATATTAATGTCGAATTAATTAGATTCAAAAGACTATCTGATGTGACCTTTTGTAAATTTTTTTCATGAACTAAAGAAGGCCTAAGTTGGTTTTATTGCTTGAGTCAACCTTGTAGGACGCACAGCGCCACAGGTGCATAAATGGCCCAAGGTTCCCAACATTCCTATTCTTTTACCACGAAAATCATCAAACATTATCTAGAAAATTTTCAAAAAATCATGTCAAGAATGGGATTCGAACCCATGCCCTTTCGGACCAGTACCTGAAACTGGCGCCTTAGACCAACTCGGCCATCTTGACTTTGCATTGGGATTCGAGAACTTCGCTATTAAATCATAATTACATTAATCATGGAATCACAATATGTTCAAGTTCTGCGTAAGCTTCATGTTTAATACGAAAATCAAATCAACGTGCGAAGCAACATATCTTCAGAGATATCAGATAAATAGCAAAGTAAGTGAGAACCTTCGAGAGTACATGAAGGCTTCTTACTTCTAAGCAAATTCAACTTATGGCAAAACAAATCAACAAGTAGATTATACAGTAGACCATCTTCTTACACCAACGCCATCACTCGTTCACATCTGTATAACACGCGTAATTGCGTACTATCAACAACTAATCACCCCTTGTTGTCCCACCACATAGGTTCAGAGGTGTGGAATTTCCCCAAGGTTACTTCCAAGCGAGAACGGAAAGGTGCAAAAATCCCTACCAGCTCGTTTCGTTTTGTACCGGCTGTTTTATTCCATTTTCGTATCAGGTTTTTTCTAACCGTTTTAGTGGTATAATGTTTTCATGCAAAATTGTCAAAAGAATTATCATATAATACAACAATACATCAAAGTATTAAAAATTAACGTTGTTATAATTGGGGCCATAATATCATTATGAAAATTTCAAATTATTTACCTATCGAGTCAAAATTTCACTAATATATGGCTATGAATTAATTTATGATATAAACTTCTCTATAACTTGCTTGTTCCTGCTATCAATATTTGTGATACTTTTATTCCAATAATTGTGTTTTTGATACTTTCTGATGCTTAGGTAGTACCGATATCATTATCGTTTTCCGCATTACCTTCCAATTTCATTGTCAAGAAAAAAAATGATAATAAAAATGATTTGGATATTTTTCCGGCCGTTTCCATTCATTTTGTACCCCGTCCCCTGTGCATGGACTTGTTTAATCAAATATGTGCACAAAACTAGAGTGGTGTTAAAAATAGAAGATCAGAGTAGTTTACCCTTGACGCAAAGTCGATGTAACCTAATTAACTAATTTCTTCTACGGACAGTCTACGCCAACATTGTTTATACCCTTAAACAAACCCTAAATCATCATACAACACGGCAACTGTTAGTTTCCCAAAGAAACATCGAAGCATACGAATAATGATCAAATCAAGCCTCCAAGCCTAACTAATTATACCAAACTTTGTTTCCCACACGGCCACACACACACACAAAAAAAAGAGAACGATTTGACGAAAAACAAACAAACTGGTTACCGACCTTACCTTTTTGCCTTTTCTGCTACACCGCTCTCGCCACGACGCCGTTTCTTCCCGCGAAACAAAGTGACGTCACCAAACGGCGCCGGCCGCCGCCTCCGCTCGCATCGCCCGCACCGCACCCGCCCGCGCCGCCGCACGCGGAGCCCCTCCGCCTAGGGATGCGCCCCCGCTCCTCCCGCCACCGGCCGGAACCCTAGGCGCAGCCGCCCCCCGCGCGCGGCTGCCTGCTGGCTCCGGGTCGGCCTGCCCCCTGCCTGCCTCGGCGATGGGTCGGCCCGGGTACCTGACGCTGCCCATCTTCTCGGTGCTCGCGGCGATCGTGTACGTCTACTACACGGCGGTGTTCGTCGCCGTGCCCCGGTGGCTGGGTCTCGCGACGGCGGCGGGGGCGGCGAACGCCGCCGCGTTCACGGCCCTCGCGGCCGCCTGCGTCGCCACCTACGCCGTCGCCGTCTGCCGGGACCCGGGCCTCGTGCCGCCGTCCTTCGAGCCCGACGTCGAGGACTCCGGTAGCCCCCTCCACGAGATCAAGCGCAAGGTGCGTGCCCCCGGCACCGACCCGTTTGCAGCTTCCACATATTGGAGGATTTGCACATTGTTTGACTCGGAATTTGATTTGGGGGTCTGCTTTATATGTCGTTTTGTTCAATTGGGAAATGCAGCAAATAGGCAATTCGGTTCTTAGGATTTGAAACGGTTTGGTGGAATGCAGCTAAAGCCTCTGTAGGAGGTACTGCCTAACACTTTCGCTGACAGATAATTTAGATCTGAGTTCTGAATCAAATGCATCCACAATATGACTGTATGAGTGATCTAACCTGAATATTCAGGTTTCTGTCAGATTGCTGATGCCTTGGCCATGCCATGGAATTTTTCATCAGATTGTTTGAGACTAGTTTTTAAAATGCCTGTTGCAAAATCGTTAAGTGGTAAGCTAAAACTAAATCAGAGACTATGAATTCAGAATCTGGCGATACCCTTTCTAATGGTGAACACACAGCAGTTCCTTAGGGTGATCAGCCTTTTACGGTCTTGTAATTTGTAAGTGTATGTGCTATGATATGGGGATAAACAGATCAGTAGGCTGCACGAGGATGTGCATTCAGTTTGTTTATATCGAATTTTATTGTATTTCTTATTGCTGTTGACAAAACACTCTGTATTTATACCTTTTGTTTTTCAGGGTGGGGACTTGAGATATTGCCAGAAATGTGGCCACTATAAACCTCCTCGTGCACACCATTGCCGTGTCTGCAAAAGATGTGTTCTAAAAATGGTGCTAACCAGTACTAAATCTGCAGTCAGTCTTGTATCTTCTGTTAATTTATGCACTTAACACTTTTCAATTTCTTATATGCAGGACCATCACTGTATATGGATTAATAACTGTGTTGGACACGAGAACTACAAGATATTTTTTATCTTTGTATTGTATGCTGTAATTGCATGCTTCTATGCTATGGTAATGAAGTTTCTTTGATTACTGTAGCAACTGATTGTCTGGAGGTAGAGCACTGTAAAAGCCTAATATGTTAATTTCAGATTCTTATCATAGGGAGTGCGCTGTACAGTGTTCCTGTAGATGAACAGTCAAGCAATGATTCTTCTAGGACATCGATTGTAAGTACACTAGGAGTGTATTTTCAAGTTACTATGCTATTCCTTATTTTTCTTAACCATCACTAGGAGAGTGGAGTTCTATTTGAATAACAAACTTGTAAACCAGAAGGAATTTTCAATTTGACAGATTATCTGTGGGGTCATTCTATGCCCACTGACTTTGGCGTTGACAGTGCTCTTGGGTTGGCATATTTACCTCATATTACAGAATAAGACTACAATTGAGGTTGGTAACACGTTGTACCCTTGTTGTTTACTTCATCTATTCACTTTTACTTTTCAGTTTCCATGCAATATTTATGGCTAGATTTGATAGTATTCCCTATGTTTCAAAATATAAGCATTTCTACACGTTTCTCAAAACAAATCTGTACATACATGTGTCTAGATTTATTTGGGGGAATGTGCAGAAATGCTTATATTTTGAAATGGAGGGTGTAAACATTACATGTTATGAGTGTTTTGCAGCCCAAATTCAACAGTTATTTTTATTCAGGAAACCCATGTGTTTTCTGCATATATGTTAGTTTTCAAAGTTTGATAAGTTGACTACACAAATACAACCTCAACCTATATTAGAGATGAGGGTTTTTTTAACAGCCTTGTCATTAATTTGCAGTATCACGAAGGAGTGAGAGCATTGTGGTTAGCAGAAAAGGGTGGAAATCTTTATCATCATCCGTACGACCTTGGTGTCTATGAGAATCTTATTTCAGTAAGAACTATTTTGTTTATCGCTATTTGTGTCTTCTTCGAGAATTTAAACCTTCATATCCAAATAGAAGGCAACGCGAGAATAGCCAAGTACTTAGACTTTCGAGAAATAATGTCAAAGGTTGACCCCTTTACCTCTATTAAAACATCATAGCTTTTGACACTACACATTCATCCAGGAGAATAGACAGGAAACCAAGCATGGCAATGGCATCATCAAATTTCATCTATAGCCATCTTATTAGGTTGCCTTTTGGCACGTGTTAATATTCATGATTTCTGACTAAGGGGAGGCATGGCCTGTTATTAATGTCCCAGCTATTGTGGTTGTTTTATCAGGTGCTGGGACACAACATATTCTGCTGGTTCTGTCCACTATCGAAAAATATGGGCAATGGTCTCCGTTTCCGTACAACACATGATATTCCATTATCTCCATTGAAGTGATATACATGAGATATAGGTAGTTGCTAATCTGAAAAACAACCTCTAGCTTCCTACTGCCAACACGTGCCTTTTTTCTGAAATGTTTTCTTCTTTTCTTTTTGAGCAGTACAGATAATTTGTGAAGGCCTTGAAACTCCATGAAATGCGCTGCAACACTAACGTACAGGAACTCACCACAGCTTCAAGCATTTCCTCCAGGATTGATTCCAAGTTAGAACATGGACTAGGTTTCTTCTTTAGTTTTAATGGTGGTTGGTGAACATACTTGATGGGGCAGAAAAATGCTACTGCCTTGCCTGTAATTTTAGAGTAGTATGTAACTGTGCTTATACAAGGAGGAAGAATATAGTCAATTATGTAGTAGATCTCCCAGGCAGAAAAAGAAAACCACTGTTGTAAATCTAGCATTCATGCTTTATTTAAAAGCCAGGCATGGCATGGAAAAGGCGTGATAGGAATTCTTAGAATTATTCCTGTATTTGTTTCCCAAAAACAAAAGTTGTGTTTTTTATACATCGATGCAATTTATGTGGATAAGCTGTTGACAATATGTTGTTTAATATCAGCACGGTTTTTGCTGTTTGGATATTTAACTTCATTAAATCTCTGGCTTGAATTCTTCTGCAATTTATGCACAAGCGGTTGTCATGAAGGGTGCATTCTATCGTTCTGCAATAGATTGGATGGCTATATTTCTTCCTGTGCCAAAATCAGGCATGTAAAGGTGCCCCACACTTCACCAAATTTAGTGAACGTTTCGAAGCTGACGCATAACCTGCCTACCTAGTTACATCCGTTATCTCAGGCAAACCATGCATCATGCTGAAATGCGCAACTATCCAATATCTGAAATGCGCATATGTTTATTAAGTACTAACATACACTTGCAGATGCGCCGTATATGAGTATACCATCCGATACGAAGATAGAATCCTTAAACCAATAACCCATACTGACACCATGACATCAATCAACAGAAAAGCATATGATGAATTGTGAAAACGCTAGCTATAATTACTTTTGTTTTTCCATGATATCAATTGTCAAACAGGAGCAACAGCGCAGCATCACAACAGTAGCTAATAAGCAATCTTGTAGTTGATGCTTTCCTGCAGATTATTTTCTAGGTTACACTAGTCAGCAGCACATTATTTATTTTCCCTTCCCTTTTCCCTTCCCCTTCTTCGCGTCAAGTTTGGCTTGGACTCGAGCCGCTGCAGCAGCCTTTGCTTCTTCCCTCTTCTTTTTCTCTTCCTCCTTGGCGGCAGCAGCTAGCTCTCGCTGCTTCTTCAGTTCCCTAGGGAAATTCATGTATTCCGCAGAAATTGTCTTCATGGTTTGATAAAAAAAGGTTTAACAAGTAATTGTCTCAAGATAAATTCCATTAGCATCAAAGTTGATTCCATTAAATTTTTCACCACTTACTCCTAGCTTCTATGTCTATATCATTATAATTTTGCTATCACCAAATAAAAAGGCAAACAATAAATTAACCAAGAGTAAAATGCACCGGCAGTATCACAGCTTGTGTGGTGGGTGCAAGTTAGTCATACATCTTGTAATTTGTTCAAATAAGTCACACATCTTGTCTCAGGGGTGCAAATCTTATAAAAAATCATATCACGCGAACTATTTGCTTTCAAGTTGAATGCCATGCTGACTTAACATGTCACTAATGACTTATGTGGATGTGCAACCAATAAAAATAAAAGGTAACCCCATGTTTTCACTTGCAACACCGTATGTGTGCTTTAATATACATAATCACACATTAATTAATATTCAAAAATTTAGTATAGATCATATCATATTGAATTTATTGCTGATAATATTGATAATTTGCGTATGTGGCCATGGTTATACAAGACACCAATACGGTAAGCATATTGCACGTGTTTAATATAGTTTACACTCTAAACACAAGATGAATGACTCATTTGAGCAATTTACAAGATGTGTGACTAAATTGCACCCATCTTGCAAGTTGTGGTACTACTGATGTATTTTACTCATTAACCAATCGTACAGCTGTGCAATTTATATAATGACTGGAAACTTCACATAGTACGCATAACGAGAAAACATGTGAAAATATCTTACTCCAGCCTGGCTTTCTCATCAGATACACTGCCCAGGCTTGAACCTTTCCTAGGTCTACATGCCACTAACTCCACCTCAAAAATGAGGGTTGCACTGCAAAGACAAAGCTGATCCAATTATAGACAGCAAGAAAAACTCAGATAGCCATGTTTCCATCAAACAGAGAAATAGAAACAGACTTGGGTGGTATCTCTGGTGGTGAGCCTGCACTTCCATATGCATATTCTGGTTTGCATGTTATTTTTGCAACTTCACCCACCTTCAGCATTTCAGAGTCACTCAATATTATCAAAATAATTAAATATGAGCAAAGCAATTAGAATTTAGAATTTTTATACCATCATACTTCTTAAAGCTATATCCCACGCTTTAATGACAGCTCCTTGCCCAACTTCAAATGAGAAAATGGAGTTGTCTTCATGAGTGGTGTCGAAAACCTCACCATTTTCAGCGAGTGTGCCTTCATAATGAACTTTGGAAGGATATAAATGTAAGCCCAGGTGGGTGGCGCATTATTGTCTTGTGTGTTGTAATATGCAGATACTCATTGATTAGTAATTTACTAAAAAAAATTGCATGCTGACATGACAAAGAAACACATTCATTCACTGTATTGTTGTCATCATCTATCAATAAAAAGAACGGGTCACGCGACTTATGGAAACACAACTAAATGAGGAATTAGTTTTGGGGGGAATGCACAGAGATGAAGAATTATTAGGACCGGTTAACTTATTAAGCAGAAGGAATTACATGTAAATGATTTGATTGAGAACTATATATATGAACTGCAGTACCATCAACCAATGGAAGACTATCAGATGGAGCTACAGCATCATCCTTTGCTTTTCTGACCACCGTCTTAAGAACACCTCCGTCCCCCGTTAAATCTACAACCTCTGCCATGGCCTTGATGTTATAACTCCAACGGAGATCCTGGGTTATGATTGAACAGAGCATTAGAGTATGAATTATATATAACATATCCAATCTTCATCAAATTATACAAGGACAAAAGGTACGAACATCTAGAAAATTGAGAAAATTTTCCCTCAAAAAAAAAAAGAAAATTGAGAAAAATACCCACTTCCTCCACTTACTTAAAATTCACAGCTTTCACAATTTCAAGCCATATAAAGTTGACCCCCATAAGTACTCTCATGTTACCCATTCAGAATTTCACACAAGAGGATAACACAGCTCATGCATGACCTCGAAAAGACAGTGTGAAGGCTAATTGAGCATATAGTCAATTTTACACTCAGGGCCAGCCCTGAGGGGGGTCGGGAGGGGCGGCCGACCTGGGCCCCCAAATCGGAGGGGCCCCCACCTCCCTCCCCCAGGAAAGTCCAGGGGATCGCGCGCTGAATCGAAGACGAAGAGACTTCCAATTTCCAACAAAAAAATCGGGTGTGATTGATCTATCGATTTGCAAGCGACTCCGCACCTCTCACCGTGCCGGCGCCCCCGACAACCGATCGATTTGCAAGCCTTGTAGTTGCAGGCGGCTGTACGTGTCTCCGTGGGCATGGACGTGGTGAGCAGCCGCAGGCCTGCTGGTTACTGCCCCGCTGCCCTAATCTGCTAATCAGGTGATTCTAATTCCCTCTCTGTAATCTATATACAGACTTTAGTAGCTGATTAATAGTTGATATTTGAACAGTCGGTAGTCAATAGTTGGTTAATTCTATGATCCTATCTTTATATACAGACTTTATATGTTGCGTGAGGAGTACAGTGAGGCATCGATTACTTAACACTAATCAGATGAATCCTGCTGAGAACCACACCATGTGATTATTTCCGTACAAAAAATTAGCATGACAATGACTGAGTTTGTGTTCCTAGGTCATTATCGACGACTTCGCATCGAGAAATGTCTGAAAATTTTTAAGATAATATATGTAATTTTTTCCCATACATATATCACTTTTAGATGCAATTTAAGTATTTAACAGTACTACATACTGAATCATATATACATATGTGTGTGTTCATTATAATTTTAGTTGGTATATTAAGGGCCCTCAAATTTATTTTCGCACTGGGCCCCGAAAAAGTCAGGACCGGCCCTGTTTACACTCCCCGAAACAGCATAATCATGTTTGTCCTTGATCGAAAAAAAACATTTTTGTCTTTCCTCCCCTTTTCTGAAGGAAAAGGCAAATGCCGATCCTATCTCTCCAAATCCAATATACCCCAATGACCAACTCCAGTTATCAATATGACCAAATTAGTAAATGCGTAACAGGGGCGGATCTAACATGGGACATGGGGTTTCAGTTCAACCCCAAACTTTTTTAGAACAAAAAAAAAAACTGTTATTAGTCTCCTCCCTAAGGTTGCATATTTAAGCCAGATCTGGAAGAGAACCTAGCTAGGGTTAATGCAAATTCCAGAAGAAAAAACTACCGTTTTGAGAAGGAGTTTGCAGCTGCGTAACGGATGGATGGATGGATGCTCACCGGTGAGGACGCGGAGAAAACAGCAGCGCCCCGGCTCTGCTCTTCTCGCGGGGGCTCGGGAGGAGGCAAGATGTGGGGGCCGGGGAAGGGAGCCGATGCCAAGCCGAGAAACAATACAGCGGCACCGCCTGCTCGCGTCGAGGTGCAAAGAGCCAAAGCCCCCTTGATCTCCCGACTTCCCGAGAGGCCGAGACTTCTATCTCTCCCCTGTATACTGCTGACACGTGGGGCTAAAGGGCAAAGCAATCAGGTCAGCTGAGGACAAAACCGAAAAAACAGGTATTCGACTATTTATCACTTTTACGGATGACACTTTACCTGAATCTATGACAAATGGGACCATCTGAGTTACTGACAGTGGGTCCGGATGGCATTAATCCTCTCCAAAATATCCGTAAGAGTGGCAAAAGATTAATTATTCCGAAAAAACACTAATCCTCTCCAAAATACTTGAAACTAAATCCTCTGATATAAAATTGGAGTGACTATGTCACCGACACGTGGATCCAAAGATGATATATGTGATACATATACTTATTTGGTGTGGACACATATGTATATATGAATCAAAATAAGCCAAATCATATCGATATATTGGACTCTTGGCCTAATAGATATGAGACCTTTTTCATGCAAATAGACTGTCGTATAAAAATTGTGCAAATATCCATATAAAGTTAAGGCTCCATGCTACACTCTGGCATATTATTTCATCCAAGCAAAACACGCTTATGTTCTGTAGGGAAAGAGATCTGTATACGTACGTATCTCTATTATTGAAATGGAAACCTCAAAACACAACCAGAAGAAGCCACGTATGCAACAAAACAAAAGCCATTAGATCAGAATAAAGACAAAAGAAGGAGGCAAATAATAACCGTCGGATAAAGAAGTAAAAATTTATTCGACCTGGAGCTCTCCCGAAGCATCTGCACCATGCACACAACACAGCTTCACAGGTCTTGGATAGAAAACGCTAAGAAAAAAGTGGGCAGTAGCTACTAGCTGCAGTGCGGGCAAGCCATCGTCTCATTGAAGAATTCATGTAGTAATTAATTTGGCTTGAAAAAAATATATATGTTGCGGTAGAAGCACCAGATTTAAACTCATCCGTTCTAAAGAAAAAGAAAGACAATTCGTGACAATACACACGCCTACATATTTAAAAGTCATAAACAAATCATTTAAAATGTTAATAAAAATTCAAACCAAATATTCGGTAAAAAAAATCAAACTAAATCATTGCAAAATGTGCATGAGTTAAAACATACACACAAATAACAGAAAATAAGGAGTACATACGGGGTCCATTACATGATAGAAATAATAATAAATTAATGTTAATTTAGTTTAACATATGAATATAAAGTTTACGCTAAAATTTTTGTCAATAATTTGTTGTGATGATAATATTGTTGATTACATATCTTTATAAGTAAAAGGTGAATTCAAAAACTCAACTAGGATAAGGCACATAATCAGCAGAATAATAGCTTTTGATTAACATGGAGACAAAAATTGTTAGGGGAAATCTAAGCCATTCGATAGAGGAAATAGTAATCCTGTTTAATAGGAAAAACACTGAGACTTTATCTAGAGTTTCTTGAACGTAGGATTAAAAAGATAAGATTGTGCATATAAAGTTATACACCTTCAGTGAAAAAACCTTTTTAATGTTTCTGTCCTATAATTAATTGTTATTATAAATTTTAATTACTTACTACAAACAACATACAAATATATTTAATAGAAGGGAGGCTATAGCCGCACGAACGCGCAACTTTAATCTACTATTAAAAAATTGAAATGGAGATGCGGGGGATCGAACCCCGTGCCTCTCGCATGCAAAGCGAGCGCTCTACCATTTGAGCTACATCCCCTTTCTATAATCAACGAAAATACAAATTATATTTTTTATAGACCTCCGGATCTGGCAAAGTTTTGTGTCAAGAACACAGAGGATTTGTTGAATAGCATATATATTAAGTCGTACATTTGTGTGGCCGTAACATCTATATGAAGTTTGTTTAAATGTTATTAATTTAGAGTATTTAGCTTATGTTTTTTTTTAGAATCAGCTTATGTTAGTATTTATTGAACATGCTAAGTGCACCTGTAAGATTAAAAAATGTATTTTAATTTATAATTAGTAATAATTTCAGAACAACGAATAATTAATATAGTATATTATTGAGACCATTACCATTATCTTCTAATTTATAAATATGTTATTGTAGTAACTGTATGCTTGCCACCTAAATGTATCTCAAGCTAGTATGCTTGAAAGTTGAAACCAAACTTGTGATGTTAGAACTTATGCTTAATATAGCACTTTTTTCACAATGGTAAAAAAAACATTACTAGCAAAACATCAAAACTTGAGACAAAACTTCCTAGAAGGCTTATACTTAATACTCTTATATGTTGCTAACGTTTCTACTATTAGAAGAATGTGTTTGATTGTTATGAAGAATAAACAGACAAATAACATATAAGAGAGTAGTTAGTCTCTCGGATGGGTTGGCCATGGGTGACCTTCTGTTCCATTGGCTCTTCCGGCAAGGTCTAGCCTCTCCCTTGAAGCAGAGGTGCCAAGTACTAGACTTTCTCTTCTCTCTTTGAATGGAAAATCAGTCATCCTGTTCCATTTGAAAAAATGATGTATAAGAGTACAACAAAATAAGCAACCTAGAAGCATCGAATAAAAAAAGTTGTAGGCTACATATAAGAGGCAAATCAGGCGCTGGTGCAACAAAGAAAAGAATGATCGACAATGCGGGTTCCATATAGTTACTTACTTCTCCACAAAGACTTAGTGGTCCCCGACTGTCGATCGACATGCTCGAGCAACTCACCCTCTGTGGCATCAACATCGTGACATTATGTGATTGGTACTTGGTGACATGCCACACCATGCATGCTATTATCTCGCAGCTCAACGTTGCTTCTGGCTTCCTCTCAACTTGATGAAAAAAAACTCATGTGACGATGTTAGGAGCCAATGGAAACCGTCGTACCTAAGACGGAAGTAATGAATATCGAATGTATCGATAAAAAAATAGAAGCAGGACGTCGGACTGCTGGAGGATCTGAAGAGAAAATAAGACTCGTGCAAAACACTATTATTGTTTCTCTCTTTCTCGGCTAATCGCGAGATTGGGAAATGGCAGTCGCGTACTCGCATCATCGCATGTGATGTTGTTCCGTGGCGTGGATGCCCGGAGCGCCGGATGCTGTTGAGCGGTGGGCCACGGGAGAAAGTACATGTGGCAATAGTAATATGGGCATTGGGCTTGGTCCTTAGATGGTGGGCCATGTGGAACGTATGCGAACCGCTAAACTTATGGATCATCCTACAGAGATGGCATCAAAATCAAAATACTCCCTCCATCTCAAATATAGTGCTGGATAGTTTTAGGAGGGTTCCTAAATTGTTATATTATAAGACGGAGGTAGCACTAAATTTTAGGCCAATATACGAAAATGGGCAGGTATTGATTATCGAGGCCTTGCCAAACTAGACTATGCCCAAACTTGTTTTAATTAACTTAGGGAATTGCTGGTTGTTTCATGTCCATGGGTAACATGATACGTAGTTTTTTTTTTTTGACACCAACATGATACTTATATGCACAGTGGAGTATGAATAATGATGGCTACGGATAGCCGCATATATAGGCGAAGGTCGTGAAAGTACAAAGCTTTCTTATCACCAAGTCACCATCTTATCCTGTCCTACTGTTTCACTGTCTGGACTCTGTGGACTGTGGTGGCTGGCTGGCAAGTTGCTGCCGATAGCAACAGGTTGCGCAGGTACGGACGTGTCGTTTAGGCTGCGACGATTCACAGTGCGCGACAGTGCTGGTCTAAACAGTGCAGAAGCGAGTTGATGCATGCAGGGCCATCGCTGGTCTGGTCAGAACAGCACAGCAGCAGCGCTCTGAAACGTGCGTGGTTTAATTTCGTTTTCGTAACCTCGAAAAGTAGAAGAAACCAGAGAGAACGAGGCATAGTTTCGCAGAGAATGAGTACTACTCCCCATATATCTTCCCATCCGTTTTCCATTAATTTTGGTTTACACATAATTATATCAACGAGAGAAACAAAGGAGGGAAACTTACAAATATATGCCGCGCGTGGCAGAAATTTAAGAAACGGTGCTACGGACGTGCTAGCTTTGCATTTCGCTCGGGCCGTGCGTGGCAGAAAACAACTCCAGCTTGTACGCTCGTGTCGGAGTTAGTCGCGCCCGCACGCGAGCATGGTGACGCAACGGCGCACGATGTAGAGCCGCGCCCGCTGCTCCTTCACGAGGCGCGCGCACCGTCGCGGGAACGACGACGGCGCGTGTGCAGGCGGCTGATCGCTGTGTGATGCCTGCTGCCTGCTGATGCCATTGCCGGCTTGATTCGCGCGGGCGGCCAACGCCGCCACGTCCGTGCCCAACACCTCCGGTCTTGGTCTCCTCTTCTTGCACTGCGCCGGCCTCCGCTTGACGTCCTCCTCCACGCGCGATCCCGTTACATCCATGGATGAAACTAACGCGCGCCGCCACACACGGCCGGCGGGCCTTCTGCTTGGCGTACGAGCTCAGTGGAGGCTGCGCGCGGCCGGGTGAAATGAAATCAAGCGAGATGAGCGGAGCCAGTGGAACAGCTACTACTAGCTAGCAAGCTCGCGGCATCGTTTAGTTTGTGGCAAGTTTTGAGTGGCGAAGCGACTAAGCTGGCGAGTGAGGCATCGCGTATTTATCTGCTTATATCACGGAGATCATGGGGTGTGGCCGTGTGGGGCAGTGGGGGCGTGTTGCAAAGGTCTTGGTATGTCCGGGGAACGCTCAAGTACAAACCACTTGCTACTTTGTATAACTATTTATATAGTTCGTACACGTGCGAGTTCATGCCTGTTTTTTTTTTCAATAAGAAGAGAGTACGTTGATTCAATTTATCATTAAGAAAAATCAAACCTAAAGCATTATACAATTGTATGGTTCATTGGATGAAAATTGGCGTAAACCTCCACGAAGAAAACAACACAATGGCTCGACCCGACAAGCAACCGCAACTAACAACATGAAAGTCATCGTTGCCAATCTCAAAGCCAAAGGTCAAGCAACTCCAACTTCCATGCCGATCCTCAACCTCCCGTAACGCCAACAACTAAAAGAGATGCATAGAACTTTTTAGATAAAACATCTAACAAAGACATAATTTTGGCGCAAGGTTTTCCCCTTTGAAAGAAAAGAGAGAAGACACCATCACTACATCTCCAAGGAAAGAAACAACACCTATAGACATCAACATTGCCGAGACATGTTAAAACAAGGACAGGAGTACGGCTAGTGTTGTCACTTCTTGTCAACCACGCCCTCCACAAAAGCTTCATCTCCGTGTGACCATAACGAGAAATTGGGCATTATAATTGCTAAGCTAGGACACAACAGTTTTAACTTTGCCCAATGTACAACCGCATGCCCACTTCATAAACCATAGTTGCATTCAAGAGATGGAAATGAAAATACTACTGTGCTGCCAACAAAAATGCTATCACCCTTTCCTCACACCATGGAGCACCCCATGACTGAGTTTAGAAGTAGAGTCCAGCTGGCCGTGGAAGGGAGGAGCAACAAGAAAAAGGGGAAGGCCCAATAGACATGCCATTGCTCTTCCTTCTTGGCCACATCCATATGGTGGCTAGTTGGTCGGCTCAGTTTCCTTGCTGATTACCGTACCTACCCCATCCCTACCTCCTCAACAACCTTGGCCCCACATCCTTGCCAGTCGCATCCTAGTTGCAGCCAACATTGCCACTCTATGGCCTCCTTAGTAGGTCCCATGCAAGTTGGGTGCCTTCAACTATGCCGATGGCCTCCGCTTGCATTGCCACCAACCACCTTGCTTACCCCGTTGTTGTGACATGATGTTCTAGTCAAAAAGAAAATGGACAAATAGGGAGACGCAATATCCATGTGAGAAAAAGTCAAATTCTGTCACCTTGTTTCGTCATGCCTTGCCGCAACACCACCTCAACCTGCCCCTTTCCTTGCCCCCTAGAACCGAACAACATTTTGAGTAGTTGTTGCCCTGTCGTAGTGGTCCTAGCTCGGTGCATGGTTTCCAGCAGCTCATTCTAGTGGCGGCATAGCGAGGAAGAAAGAGGGATGGGGCTACAACAGCTAGGTTGCGGTCGCTACCTAAGTTGTCTGTGCGAAGCGACACCAAAGACCAAATAAAACTCTAATCAAGGCCATTTATAATCAAAATTTGTTGTACACTTCTCTAATTATATAAAAGTATATAGAAATTGTGTGTTCAAGAGCACATACGCATACCATGATGCACACATATAAAAAAACCCTCGAGTATGCCCCAAAACACAAGGTAAACCTTTGACACCACCAAAATTCTAATAGAAAGCATATTAGCATATGCATAATTGAGGACATCATAAATTGAAAACATTTGGCAGTGGAGCCATATAACCCATTAATTTACTACCACACCTATTGTTTTTCATATATATTATATACTTTGCACTTAAATATTACTGGAGTTGAGTGTAATGGACCAAGAATAGAACAAATTAATTTCACATATACCTCTACACCCTCCGCCCTTGCCCTTGGATACTTAAGATTGGAGGGATACATGGGCATTTGTATTTGGAGGCGGAGGGAGTAGTCTTTTTTTATGTTGAATCCATGCCAATAGTTTCTAATGTTGATGGACCGCTAGACATATTGACTAGCTACATTTTTCAATTATTGTGAATTTCCTCATAATACCGTATTAGTATAAAATGTATTTATATAAGATATGGGAGTAGATACAAATACATGGAGCATATGTCGCAAGGCTTTCGTTTGATCAAAGCTCCTTGTTCTATTTGTGATTATATCATAGGCGTATGTCAGTTGGCAAATGCTGAGCATGTCTTTTTTACCGAAAGCAGGAGAGGCTTTTACTACAGATTTTCAATTATAAAGGAAAATATGTGCAACAAAGGAAGGAAACTTACAAGAAGAAAAAGAAGCTAGCGATTATAGCAAAGACGTGTCCTCCTTAACACGGGCTAAACAAGGTACTAGAAGATAAGTGGAGCAAATTTGGGAGAGCCATGGGCGAAAGACCTGCTTGATCTTTTGACCTAGGCGGTGTGGGTACCGTTTCCTCGTTAGAGGTATCATTATTTTGGCACTACCCTTCAAGTAAAAACCTAGTTTATTTTGGATGGGTGTTGGACAACATCCTCGATGTTGTTTTCCTTGTTGAAGGCTTCGCTCAGAAGGTCTTGCTCCATAGACAAGTGGTTTAGGTGGTGGTCCTACTACCTCTCTGTTTTAGAGTTGAAGCTGCTTGCCCTCACAATGCTCGGCAATGACATCTACCATGGATTCGATGTAGCCCGATCAATGCCTGCAATTCTTCCTTTTCCCCTTTTTCTGTAAAGGTTTCGTTGGTCATCCTTTAATAAACCGTGCATCTGATAGGTTTTTGGGCTCGATTTCCTTATAAACTGGGTCAACTCTACTTCTTCGATAAATTCCAGCAGAAAATCTGTCGTCATTACTTTAGAATAAGATAGCAATAATACATAACCGTAGCCTGCCAGGGGAAAAAAAGAAGACTTAAAGCACTTCCATTATCCATTATCTCATCCTAGTGGATGAAGAGACTGGAGTCTGGAGACTTGCACTGTGACATCACCATTCTAAATTTCCCCATATGTAGGTATTTTGTGGCTGTTTGTGCAAGAATTAACGAAGTGCGCACCGGCATACTGCGTGTGCTGATTTGAGACACTGAAATGAGGGGATAATCGTCATTTTCAATCGCCATATCAAAACTAGAACCACATATGAAAGCTAATCTATTGACTGAGGGTATGTTTGGTTGGGCTTCCAACCTGCTTTTACTTTTGCAAAAGTCCAAAGCCAACCAAAGGGCAAAAGCCAGACAAGTGTTTTTAGCCCAAAGCAGCTTTTTGTGCAGTACAAATCCAAAAACAGTGGTAGGGGCTGCTTCCACTGGCTTTTGGGGAAAAATTTACCCACCACTGCCATTAAAAAAAACGATTCGTGTGTTCTATTTTTCCCCGCTCGTCTTCTCTCCCTCCCGGCGCCGCTTTTCTTCTCTCCCTTCCCGGCGGCGCTGCTCTTCTCCCTTCCCCAGCGCCGCCGCTCCCCCTCTTCCCTGCCGGCGCCGCCGCTCCTTTCCTTCCCCCGTCGGCGCTGCCAATCCCCTTCTCCCTTAGCCGGAGC
>CM002483.1:14509415-14530733 GCA_000325765.3 Leersia perrieri
GGCGAGCGGGAGCTGCTCGGGGGAGCAGATTCGCCGCGGCCTCGCCGGCTCGCTGGAGCAGCGCCGCCGCGTCCTCGTTGGCGAGCGACGTCGGTGAGTGGGAGCGACACACGGTGAGAGGAAGGAGGAGGAAATATGTGTGTATGACATGTGGGTCCCACTTGTAAGGGAGACAATTATTTCAAAAGCTACCGTCGCTGAACCAAACGAGCTTTTCCAAAAGCTACATCCCAAGTTTCACAGCTGCTTTTCTCAAAGTCACAGCCCACAGCAGGTTTTCCAAAAACCACAGTCCAACCAAACACACCCTGAATAATGCATGCAAGTTGAGAAACCATTGTAGGGGAGAAGAATCGAAGCAATCAAAAGTAAAATAAATCATTAGCTGTCCCTGTGCTGGATTTGATAGTCCTCACTGAAAACGATATTCACAAATTTCATACTGACAAGAAAAAAATGCATATCCAGGAATAAAAGGGGAAATTGTAGAATAAAAAAATAAAAATATGAATTGCACGACAGTGCAACTCCATCCAATGTGGGCTCATAGTTACACCAATCTTGTCGCTCTACCTCTGGCTTGAGAGGCAATTAGCACAACAAACAAAAAAGCAGACGGCACAAAATGGGTTCACGATTCCAGGCCAAACCGATCGAGTCGATATATATACCGCTCGACCACCACCAGCTTGAACTTGTACAAGCACGCAACCAAAAACGTCACAGATCTGCGCCGTACACTACGAGCATGTGGGGATATCAGACGGCGGTGGTGGCAGCTTCTGATTCGGCAGCGGCCCGTCGTTGACGAGCCACGCCATGGACAGGCCCCAGCTCAAGTGCACATCCAAGTGGCAATGCATGATCCAAACACCTGTGACCACACAAAAGTCAAAAGTTTATGATTAGTCAACAAAAGTCAAAGATAGTCAACGCTCCGTTGTTAACAGGAGAAAGAACGAATTGAAGAGTACAGAGCCGACAGCATACCGGGGTTATCGGCGACGAAGCGGATGGCGACCCAGCCAGCGGTGGGCACGCTGATGGTGTTCCGCTGCACGGGGTCGACGAGGTTGTACTTGGCCGTGTCATTGGCGGCGTCGTAGTTGCCGAACCCCGTGCCGACGACGAAGAAGTCGTAGCCGTGCAGGTGCAGCGGGTGGCTCTCGGCGCCCTGGATGCTGGTGTCCTGCAGCACCACCTCGACGGTGGTGTTGAACGCGAGCGGCACCACCCTGGTGCCGTGCGTCACGAACGTGTTGTTCGGCGGCGTGCCGGTGTAGTTGAACGGCATCCGCGGCGCCGCGGGGAAGTTCGCCATGAGCACGCCGCTGTACCGCCGCTGGTAGTGCGCCTGCAGGAGCGCCGTCGTCCTGGGCATCACGAACGAGACGTTGTTGATGGACCCCGCGAACCTCGTGTTGTTGGGCCCCTGGCACGTCCCGTTCACGGGGCTCTGGCACGGGTCGGCGCCGAGCCCGACCGCGAAGAAGAAGTGCCGGTCCACCGTGCGCGGCACGCGGGCCGGGTACTCCGCGCTCGCGAGGCTCCGGAAGTTCTCCGAGAAGTTGGCCACGGCGCCCGTGTCGTTGTACGCCGGGAGCGACGGCAGCGGGAGGTTTCGGAGAGCGGTGGCGGTGGCGGTGGCGGAGCCGTACTCGAGGACGGCGACGGCGGTGGTGTTGTCGAACGTGCCGACGGTGTTGGTGTAGGGAGAGACGGCGATGGCGAAGGACTGGGAGGACGGTTTGGTCGACGCGGTGAGGAGCACGTCCATGGTCTGGCCCGGGGAGATGACGAGCGTCGTGGCGGTGAACGGCTTGACGTAGCTGGCGTCCGCCTGCACCACTGTTAGTGTGTGGTTGGCCACGCCGAAGAAGAGCTCGTCATTGAGCGCTGAGTTGATCAGCCGCAGCATGTACGTCTTCCCTGGCTGAACCCTCAGCTTGAACGTGTCTGCGACACACGTACGACTCAACGAGAATCACAACCCCGTTTATTTCGTAATTTCTCATCGAACGGTGGTCTTACCTTTGGCGGAGCAGTTGTAGGTTGGGCCAGGGAGGCCGTTGAACGTGTAGGCGTCGGAGACATTGGGCCCTCCTCCAGTCTGCAGAGCCTGCTTGATCACGGCCTCCGGGTCAGCGTTGAACCACTCACCTGCCGTTCGGTCGCGTTTCCCATGCCAAAAACATCAGATCCGGTTGATCGGTCGATCCTGCTGGCCAAAAACGTAACGAGAAACGCACGCACGTACCGAGCATGAGGGGGACCTCGCGGTGGGGCTTGGGGAACGGGTAGGCGACGCCGCGGGGCGGGAGGATGACGAGCGGGCCGTAGAGCGTGGCGCGGAGCCAGGAGAAGTGCGCGTGCCACCACAGCGTGCCGCGCTGCCCCGTCACGGTGAACCTGTACACGTAGCTGCCGCCGGGGCGGATCGGGCACTGCGTGATGTACGCCGGCCCGTCCGCCCACCCGCTCCGCAGCTGCCGCACGCCGTGCCAGTGGAAGGTGACGTTGTTGCTGANGTGATTGTGAACTTGTACACGTAGCTGCTCCCCGGCTGGATCGGGCACTGCGTGATGTACGCCGGCCCGTCCGCCCACCCGCTCCGCAGCTGCCGCACGCCGTGCCAGTGGAAGGTGACGTTGTTGCTGATGTTGTTGGTGACTTTGATCACCAGCTCGTCGCCCTCCCGCACCACGATCCTCGGCCCCGGGAACCGGCCGTTCACCGTCGGGATGCTCTTCGTCACGCACAGCCGCGTCACCGTCGCCATTGTCACCTGCAATTGCATCACCCAAAGACCATCGCAAATTAATGACGTGACACTTGACAAGCAGTACATTGCACATCATGCATCCATGTGCTAGCAAAGACAACACATATATGATCAGTTTATCAGCTGACAGGATGCATATATGCAGAGGACTTCTGTATTTTACATTGAACGAGTAGCGGCGGGTGCGGGCGGTGGTGAGGCCCGGCATGGCGAGGAGGACGGCGACGGCGAAGAGGAGGCATGCAGGGGAAGCAAAGCACCGGAGACGACGAGCATTAGTATCCATTGTGGCTTTGTGATCGATCTTCTCTCCTGCAGTAACTGGAAGCTAGCTAGATCGATCGATCTCGAGCTGGTTGTCTAGTTGTGTGTGACTGGCCGGGTGCTCGATATGATCTTCGAGGCAAGTGAGCGGCTATTTAAACGGCCTTGCTCGGTGTGGTGCATGGTAGGAGGTCACAGACTGATAGTGGTTGGCTGAGTTGGTGGACGTAAATAGAAAATGTGCGACCGGCCCGACGGTTCGTTCCCTCGACTCTCCTTTTCCAACTCCTGCGGGCTGCGGCTGTCGATACAGGATTTTTTAAACCTCAAAACATCCTTGTAGAGGAATGTTTAGTTAAGCAATTTGCACTCTGTTCGTTTCATTAGCCAGCTTATAGCTTGATTAGCTTATTAGTTAAGCTTAGGCACATGCAGTTGTGCGTGATTGGTGCACCAAACTAAACGCACGCAGGCATGATGTGTTGGAAATATCACTTTCGTTTTCACAAAAGGGAGCGTTTGTCTCTGTTGATAATAATAACGTCAAATGAATTTGTAATTATACAGAAGTAAAACTTGTTGATCTAGTGTATTATTGTGAGGATATGTTTAACAGAATTGATGGATCGATTGATTCAACATTTCTGTCTTTGGCATTTGTGTGATTAACTGCATGCAGACTGCAGAGGTTGGCCAGACTAAATGGGATCACTGACGAGTTTTCCCTGTCATCTGAATATATATGGACAACCAGTTCCAGAACTTGCACTGTGCCATTAATCATTGAAACTCACATGATAATCTCATAATTAATTGTGCCCCTGCTAATAATCCAATAAGGTGAGATATCATTTCTGAAAGCATTATGGGACCTTCACTGTGAGTGCAAAAACTCTTTAACCTTTTAAAGCCGTCTCTACTTGATTTTCTTTTCCCCAGACGAGTGGCTGCTAGCTAATAGGAGAATTCTTCTTCATGAACTCTGCAAGAGAATGGAACTTCCTTTGTGAACTTCTCAAGTTAACTATGGACCCCCAACGTCCAATCATATCTTTTACATCTTTTTTATTGCCATTTTATCTTGGAGATGTCAAAATTTAGAATCAGTGTTAGGGCAGAAAACTAAGCACGAGGTTTGTATGGCTCTGGCGTGTTGCTTAGAGTTGTGGGGTTGTTGCAGTGGAGCTCGTTGCTTTTGCCAAATTGGATTTGTATGAAACCTTGTGATCTGATATGGTCTGTTGGTTGGGACCCAGTTAAAGTGTCTCATTATGTCTGTCTTAGTAACAAAGGGAGGCTACGGAGGTCAGGGAACAAAAAACTAGTATATCTGAATAAACACTAAATCTCATGCTTTAAGGTGAGAGAACCACTTTAAATGCATACTGGTATTCTCCACCGTTGCTTACCGCTTCCGTTCCTAGAATATAGCTATTTTTTAGTGGAAGTGGTATTTCCTAGTATAATAGATTTGGACAAAAAAATATCCTATCCAACCAGAAATAGTTGCATTATAGGATGGATAAGTGACAAAGTAATGCATCTCTTAAAACTTTTTCTTCTAAAGACGTGGCTATTAAGGTTAGTTAGATCTATGCCATTGCAAATGTATCCAATAGGAGAAAATACCATGTTTCACAATATCGGCTACATGCTACTGAAATTCTATAAAATTGGAAACCGTGTCGTTGCCGTCATGTTTTCAATCCATCTCTTTCTTTTTTTTTTTTCGTCTTCTTCCTTCTTCTTTTTACCCATTGATGATGCTATACGAGAGGAGCATGGCGAAATGTCGGTAGCAGTGTAGTCCCACAATGAAGGAGAGGAAAAAGGGGGTTGCTGGCGAGGTGGTCGGTGGTGAAGAACCGTTGTCTTTCTTTAGCAACAAAGGCAAGCGGCGACGAGGAGCACGAGTAGTGCGGCCGCCCCGATCTGCCAACGGGGAGGACGAGGTGTTGTTGCGCTCCCCCCTGACAGGAAGGATGAAGTGTCATTACTGCTCCGCCAGACTTCTGGCTTCCAAGTCACCGGGGAAGGACGAGCTTGCTTCGACCGACGTGATGGCATGGAATGATGTTGTGCTGTCACTGCTCCACCGGCGTTCAGAGCCATCATGGCTTACAACAGCGGAACGCACGACGGCGACGAATGACCTCGGCGCCGGATGGCGGCGTCAACGACCTCCTCCACGTTGGCTCCTTAGACACCCTTTTTCCCTGTCCTTTTTTTTACATACTCTAGTACAAAAGACGACGAAAGTGGCATGGTTCCAATTTACAAAATTTTATTAGCACCTAATCATTTTCATGAGTAGTAATGATAGATTTCTAAATCAGCGAAGTTGTAATAATATGTAATCAGCTAACCCCATCAATTTACCAACAGAGAAATGAAGTATAACATTTTTTTTTTGCTAGAGATCTGCTCTTGTCATCAGTTTAACTCAACACCAGCTTTCTTTTTTTTCCCCTTTTGATAATGTCAACACCAGATTTCATATACCCAAAAATACGTAAAGGGGAGGAAAGGTGTACTCTTGGTTGGGCTCACCTTAAGTGTGGTGGATTTAGGGGTCATTGCACCAAACAAGAAATCAGGACAAAAAAACCAGGTATGTTTAGTCCAGCTTAATCCAAGACTATGCTATACGTTTGTGTGTTAATGGATCAGCTTGACCAGGTAGGCAATTCAGGGGAAAAAATAACACTTGATTTGCACCACCATCTGCACGTAGATCATGGAGATTTAGCGGTTGGTTGCGATGTGACAAAAAAGAACATTACAGCCAGTTTAGTCGCGACGCAAACTACCAGCTGATTCATCTACAATTATCTGGCTTCAAGGTGAAGCATCACACGATTTTCTTCAGTCTTCACCGTTCAACCCTAGCTTAGCTCTCGTAGTCTGCGCGTTTGGCTTCATGGAGACAGTGGTTGCATCCGCCTCCATGCATCCGTTGGGTCTAACGAACTCACGAATTCTCTCTCACTCTCTCAAGGCGTCATATCCAAGCTTACGGCCGGCCGGCTGGTTGAGACTAGCTAGAATTGGTATTAAACTGCGATTTGGTCAGTCTTCAGTTGCTGTCCAAGTATCGCCTCATGTCGATCCTGCAGATGGAAGATTGATGAGTAATGCAGAGTGTTCGAGTCAGGTTTCTCATCATGATTCAACACAAAAACAATATATAGCATCGGGAAAACTACTTGTGACCGGCTAGCGGACGAAACATGGATGGTTACAGCTCATTCGCGAGTATGATCATGTTTCGGACGGTTGATGTTATTAAACCTTACTGTGATCTAGTGCAGTTCTTGGCAACGGGTGTACATCTCTGACAGTTGCAAACTGAAACTTTTATATATGCAGCTCGTTACACACTTATGTACTTATCCTGATGATGGTTCATGGTTTGGTAAGTGATCAGATAGACTGTTCTGATGAAAAAACCGGCAGCCGTGCATGGCAACGGGACCGTATCACGTTTTCAGACATAGTGAAGCAGCATTATCGGATGTGACGCGGAAGGTAGCTATACTACTACCAGTACCACCAGGACCAGGTGCTGGCTGGAGTTCTGCAGGCACCAATCCTGCCACCAAACTGTCACCAAGGCTGCCCAATGGTGGGCGCCGTCCTGTGCTATTGCTATTCCTAGGATCTCTGAAAGTCTGAAGTCTGAACCTGTCTTTACAAATTCAGGTCTTCAGGGAACAGGTTCAGGTCTTCAGGGTTCAGGAGGATGGAGTATGCCCTAGGAATAGGAATTAGGCAACCTCATGCAGAAGAAAGGTAACAAATCACATATATATGACCATCAGTCATCAGCTTACTGGTACATCTGGCAAGAACGAGGTTTCGCTATCTGAGGAAATTACCATGACCCTGACTAGTGACACAAATCACTCACCAATATGTTTGATTTTCTGAGTATGGACTGAGTATGCACAAATCCTTCGGATGGACAGAAACTTTCAGTTTCTCTGTCCATCAATCTGTCCACCAAACAGGAATGTTGGTTCCTGCATGATTGTCCTGAAACATTCCAGAAAACAAGATGGGCCAACGAAGTGGCCCAATCTGAGCTTTTATTTGGTTGAATTCCATAGATTTCTGTTTTCTGTTCCTGGTAGGCCGGTACATGAAACTCCAAAAAGTTCTGATAAAGTATGTACATTTTTCTAGGTTCAGCCTTTACTTGTTTGTGCTCCATAATTGAAGAGAAAAGTCAATTATAATGCTTTGCGAACTGTTAACCTTAACCGTACACCGAAAAAATGCCCGAGAGTAATATTATTGTTCATCAACAAAATCAAGACAAGACAAGGACAACCCCAGATACACGGGAAATTTTGAAGCAAATCCAGCCGCCACTCGAATCAGACGTCACTGCTTTGCTATCTTCGCTTCTCTGGCGAATGGTGGAATCCTGGAAACGTACCTTGTTTGACTTGGTTTACTACTAATAAAATCAAGATGGAATTAGGCAGCACGAAGTCCTTTCTTGGGAAACAAGGTCGTTGGTGAACCATGGCTGTAGACAGCACCAACGATTTAATGAACTCACAGTACATTATCTTTTCATATGCAACTAGCTAGCATGTAAGAACTGCTTTTCCTAATGAATGACCTACATATTTCCTCGCCATTTGTGGTTGTAAGTTGTAACAACTGGACGTTGAGCTTACACGCTTCAGCTTGGACTACCTCCAATGGTAGCATCAAAGGGATGTGGACATGTGGTCATAATCGCAGTTCATTCGCAAAGTACCCATTTACAACTATCATAATTGGGAGTCTGTAGATTATGGGGGACTGAGTTTTTTCAGTGGTTTTTCTTGGATGAAATGTTAAACAATAAAGTATTCTAACATATAAAATTACATCAATGAAACTTACAATTCATGAAAGTTTAGAAACTACATGAAAAGAAGTCAAACTTACATAAAAATAAACTAAAATCATAATAACAACAAAATTGAAGTTAAAAAGAAAGTAGAATTGTAGATTAGACACTGTTCTAATTTTAGGTAATTGAAATTTTTACAAATTTTCAGACGCATAATCAAGTAATACCTATCCTAATTATAATCTAATTAATCTCTAATGTCATCTATAGCCGTCGATCAAATCCGTGTTACATTAAACATGCTATTACAAACACACCATTGGCTCATTAAAATTTTCATTCTTCATCGCATATCAACGACAATTACCCTTGCAACGTTTCTGATTCCTTAGTGTATCACTGTATCACCAAATCACACTGTTTTCATAGAGAGAGGACAAAAGTACCCTGTTACCCTAACTTATGGGACGGAAAAGTGTTAACAAGAGCCAGCCCAACACGATTCCGCGATCCTACACCGTCAAACAGCTCGATCCGACGGCCCAAACCACCTCAACGACATCCCCAGAAAGGAGCTCGTAATCAATCCCGTGAGCCCCGAAACCACGGCCGCGTCTCGGTAAAAAAACGCCTTCTCCCTCCCCCGCCGCCGCGGCGATCTCTCCTCCTCTCCACCTCCACCTGCTCAGGACGCGGCCACGCACATCGCCGAGAAGAAACCGAGAGAGAGAGAGAGAGAGAATCTAGGAACCCGCATCTCCACCCGCGGCGCCCGGATCCCGACGGCTCGCCGCCCGCCGCCGTCCCATGCGCCTGGCGCTGCCGCGATGAGCCTCGCCTCCCTCGCCCGCGCTCTCGGCCGCCGGTCCGCGCCATCCTCCCGCGCGCGCCAGGCAAGTCTCTCGTCTCTCTTTATCTATATCTCCATGAATCCGCCCCTGCGTCTGGCTGGGGATTGGGGGCGAAGGGGTCTGACTGTGTTGATGGCTTTTTTAGGGTTTCTCGCTCGGGGGGCTAGGTGGGACCCGGTCCGCGCCGCCGCCGCCGCCGCTCGCCCCACCGGTCCATGGAGGGGAGGGATTCGTCCGCGGGTACCTGACGTCGGCGCTGGGGAGACCCGCAGTGGGGAAGGCTGGTCCAGACTGGAGGTCCCTCCTTGCGAACCCGCAGTTCCGGAGGCTTTTCTCTGACGGGTCTAAGAAGAGTAAGTCCCATCCGCTCTTTGTTGGTCGGTTTGGGTGGCTCTAGGTGCTGAAAGTTTGTGCTTGTTGATGGTTTTAGATTACGAGAACTACTACCCCAAGGGCAAGAAGGAGGCGCCGAAGGGGGATGGGAGTAACAAGTCCGATTCGAAGCGTAAGTTGCCGTCTTTCTTGTCTGCATCACTTCTGTTTATGTAGTGGATTGTTATTATGTTGTGAAATTAATAGAATGCACAACCTTTTAATACGATAGCACCAAATTGGCGTACTGGTTGTGCTTGAGCCAATGATATGAATAGTTATGATATTTTCTTGCGCTACAAGTGCTTGGTTGACTGATGTCAAATGGAAAAACAGCCTGTGTAGTGAAATTGGATGATGGATCGTGGATTTATATTGACTGCTGGTTTTTTTGGCTTAACTTACTACTAGGTGGTGTACTTAAAAAACGAATGCAAAACAGATCCTTGTCAATTTAAAAAATCTGCATGGATAAATTGTAAATGAGTATAAAAACTCAGACAACTTCAGTGGTTATCTAAACACAGTAGCTCAGAGAGTTCCATATTTTAGCCTTTGCTAGATCATTTGTTCTTTAGAAATTAAATCTTTGTAGTTGCCCTAGCTCTTTACCTTAATAATTTATTTGGGAAATTACTGGGGACTTTGATGGAGATTGGAGCCTAAATTTTAGTAGTGGGAATGCCAAGAGTTATTTTGATGACAACACAATAAACTCTTCGTATATCCTTGTGCATGGGCTAATGTATGACTTTGATATGCAGAAGATTCCAATACAGACGATCAATGGAATTTCCAGGAGACTGCCACAAAGCATCTGCAGAATTTTCTCGCACCTCTACTGTTTGTGGGATTGATGCTCTCATCCTTATCGTCGAGCTCATCAGACCAAAAGGAGGTGTTTTTCACTTCTGAGTTCGCACAGATTATATTCACTTGCTCTGCCATACACATGAATCACTTACTGTAAATACCAGAAAAAGTGGATGGCAGAAACTTATGTTGCCATTGTAAGGACTATAAAAGCTTATACTTACCCCAATCAACTTCCTGCAATTGGCTAATTAGCATTCTATAATCAATACAAATAGTGCCATATCCAAATGGTATGATGCGTTCTTCTCACTGAAATTTTATCTTAGATTGGTAAAAGGTTAAGAAAATACTTGCAGCTTCTCTTTAGATGGCTTCACCTTATGCCTATACCAGTCAACATATATCAGATAACTGATTTTGTGATTTGCATATTTATTCTTGCTAAATCGATGGTGGGCAGTTATTCTTGATCTTAAATGGAAGATATTTTTGCTTCTGCAGATAAGCTTCCAGGAATTCAAGAATAAGTTACTAGAACCTGGTTTAGTTGACCGTATTGTTGTCTCAAATAAATCAGTGGCAAAGGTCTATGTGAGGAGTTCACCACAGTCGAGCAGCCAAGATCAGAACAGTGATGCCATCATGACCACCAATGATGTCCCAAGCAAGCATGCTCCCAGCAGATGCAAGTATTACTTCAATATTGGAAGTGTAGATTCCTTTGAAGAAAAGTTAGAGGAAGCCCAGGAAGCTTTGGGAATAGATCCACATGATTATGTTCCAGTAACTTATGTTGCTGAAGTAAATTGGTTCCAAGAAGTAATGAGATTTGCCCCAACAATCTTTCTTGTTGGGCTGATTTATATGATGAGCAAAAGAATGCAGAGTGGTTTTAGTATTGGAGGTGGTCCTGGCAAGGGTGGCCGTGGTATTTTTAATATTGGAAAAGCTCAGGTGACGAAGATGGACAAAAATTCCAAAAACAAGGTTAGTTCATTCTCTTTTTCTGTTCCACTTTGAAGGCAACTGTCAAATACGAAATATATACATCTGCTACTAAGTGTTTCTCAAGCTCTGGTAGTTCCTTCTGTTTAGTAAGGTTCTGCTTTTGTTTAACAATCATTAAGGTGCAACAAAAGGTTACATAATAACATGCTTTTCTGTTGATTCAGGTGTTTTTTAAGGATGTAGCTGGCTGTGATGAAGCTAAGCAAGAAATAATGGAGTTTGTGCATTTCCTTAAGAATCCCAAGAAATATGAAGAGTTGGGAGCTAAGATACCAAAAGGTGCCTTGCTTGTAGGTCCTCCTGGAACAGGCAAGACTCTACTTGCTAAAGCTACAGCAGGAGAGTCTGGTGTGCCCTTCTTGTCTATTTCAGGTTCAGATTTCATGGAAATGTTTGTTGGTGTTGGACCATCGAGGGTACGGAACTTATTCCAAGAAGCTCGACAGGCTGCACCCAGTATTATATTTATTGATGAGATTGATGCGATTGGTCGTGCGAGAGGCCGTGGAGGATTTTCTGGTTCAAATGATGAGCGTGAAAGTACTTTGAACCAGCTGCTTGTAGAGATGGATGGGTTTGGTACAACTTCTGGTGTTGTTGTTCTTGCTGGTACAAATAGGCCTGATATTTTGGATAAAGCCTTGCTAAGGCCTGGAAGATTTGACCGACAAATTACAATAGACAAGCCAGATATAAAGGGACGAGATCAAATATTCCGCATATATCTTAAAAAACTTAAACTTGACAATGAACCATCATTTTATTCACAAAGGCTAGCAGCTTTGACACCTGGGTTTGCTGGAGCTGACATTGCCAATGTTTGTAATGAAGCCGCTTTAATTGCTGCGAGAAGTGAGGAAACTAAGATTACCATGCAACATTTTGAGTCTGCAATTGATAGAATTATTGGTGGTTTGGAGAAGAAAAACAAGGTAATGTGATTATGTGCCAGTTTGAAGATAGTATACTCATGCTGTTAAATTAAATACAACGTGTTAAAGCTGATTAGTGCCTGATTTACACATTACTCAGGCTTTTGTAGTTGTGTATTCTGCTCTCATGTGAACTGGTTATGCTCTGTTTTTATATACATCATTTACTGGTTTGAATTACTTCTATTGAATTTCTGTTTGTGAAAAACAAACCTTGAAACATAATGCTATAGCACCTTCATTAAGTCTCTGTTCTAGTGGACCTTCATTAAATGACTTGGGATTGTGACATCATAGTTCGTGTAGATCAGTAAATGGTTTATCATGCATGAATGTTTAGGCAAGAGCGCTATAAGCAAGGTAAACTATACAGATCAGCAGTGGATCTACATGAAAATATAAGAAAACCATGTCTTACTAAATGAAATTAGAGGCCACTTAAGTGTATGCAAAAAGAATGTTCTGATTTTGTGGTGGCTTTGAACACAAAATATCTGCAGTATGTTTTCCATAGGAATCCCCAATCTATAACTATTTATTCAGCTTGAACTTTTATATTAATTACATGCAATATCTAATTTTGATCTGTGATTATTAACATAGCAACTCTTTTTTTTATTATTATGTGACTTGTTCTCAACGTGCCCTAGTTATGGTTTTTTCTTACTTCTGAGCCTGTCCAATTGAATCACAGGTTATTAGCAAACTGGAGCGCCGCACTGTTGCTTACCATGAATCTGGCCATGCTGTTGCTGGATGGTTTTTAGAACATGCAGAGCCTCTTCTGAAAGTTACAATTGTTCCCCGTGGAACAGCTGCTTTGGGATTTGCACAGTATGTCCCAAATGAAAACCTTTTGATGACGAAAGAGCAGCTTTTTGATATGACATGCATGACATTAGGTGGCAGAGCTGCAGAGGAGGTACATGATATTTTCTACATTTTATGAATAACTTATGCTAAATAGCTATAATTTTTTATCTTTCAAATAGCTACTCTATCTGCCCCCAAATGTAAGGGACGGAAGTATGCAAATTTTTTCCTAAAATCTAAGGGAATTAAGAATGTTTTCACATCAATCACATCTCATGTAAAATTTTTCACATAAATACTAGTCTTTTTGTCTTATTCTTAGTCTCTCCAAAGTTCAAAATATCATATCACCTTACAATCAGGGCTGGAGTAGTGTTTTTATGAATGTGGGGTTCGGCAAGAATGAATACAAGGTTTGCTGCATTTGAGGAAAAAATAATAAAAATTCTGGTTAGCTATATTACTTGTTTTAAACTCGTTTATGATGGTTTGGTGAATAAGTACTATTATCACAATTTGCTAGTCAACTCTTGCTAGTTTGGTAAATCAAGACTTTTGACCATATTCAACTCTTGATTTCATTTAAATGGAACCAGAAAGGCAAATTTACATTTGTGTGTATTCATACACTGATGGCAAGCTTGAGTTATTTGATGTTTTACATGGTACATTCTTTTGCTTGCATCATATGCTATGTCGACAGTCAACATGCATTGCCCTCATCAATTGTTTTACAGCAAATGTCAGCATATCAAAATAACAATCTCCACTTTATAAGCCAATGCCCAGTGCTGTGTTGTGCTTTTATCCATGTATTCATGACTAAGCTGTTAAATCGCTTTCAACATTCGCGGTGGACTAACTTAGATGTCCTAATTGGACTTGTTTCAGGTTTTGATTGGAAAGATCTCCACTGGTGCTCAGAATGACCTGGAGAAAGTTACCAAAATGACCTATGCGCAGGTTGCTGTATACGGTTTCAGTGAAAAGGTTGGGCTTCTATCCTTCCCCCAGAGGGACGATGGCTTTGAAATGACCAAACCTTACAGCAACCAAACAGCATCCATCATCGATGACGAGGTGAGAGAATGGGTTGGCAAAGCGTATAAAAAGACAGTCGAACTGATAACGGAGCACAAGGAACAAGTCGCCAAAATTGCAGAAATGCTGCTTGAGAAGGAGGTCCTCCACCAGGACGATCTGGTTAGGGTATTAGGAGAGCGGCCTTTCAAGGCGGTTGAGCCAACTAACTACGACCTCTTCAAGCAAGGGTTCCAGGATGAAGATAGCAAGAGCCAAGAGGAGGCCAAAACTCCTCAGCCTGATGATGACGGAACACCCTCGCTTGGCGAGGTTGTACCCACGTAATTCTGCAGCAAATTTACAGCTGTAAATTGCACTTCTATTCGATAGATTCTTGTTTGTTGTTGCAGCATAAGAAAATTTGTATAAATTAACTCCCTCGTCTCATCGCCAATGTGGGAACCCGGTTGGCTTTCCGCCGGCCGTAGTGTTTCCCTCTTTTAATGAATACAGGAGAAGCTATTAGTCGAGGGCAATGATTTGAGCTTTGTCTAATCTTCAGTACTTAACCAAACGGGTTGAGCGTTTCATTGTTGACTCTTGTTGTTTCATGATTTCATCGTCTACGGATCAAAATAGGGTCAGTCTCATCTGATGTTGTAATGAACCGGACAAGTAATCATTCCCTCCGTTTCAGATTGTAAGACGTCTTCTCTCTAGTAGTAGGGCGTCTTACAATCTGAAAGAGAGGGTAGTAGAAGGGTTTAGTACTATCTTGAATGATCACGTGTTTGGGAGTTAGCCATCAGCCATGTATTAATTGACGGTACTCGTCTCCCCTGTCTATACGAGTAGAGATAGTTGCCGTCTGATCAGGGAACCTGTACTTGTGGTTGACATTTCGTGGTAATCACCCACCAGGCTTGTACAAGACACAACATGCTTCTTAGAGGAGCTTAAATTTCTCGTGCGCATGCTACCAGACTAAAATGTCCAGAAAAGGAACCTTTAGGGGAATTGAAAAAGTTATGCAGTTCAATGAATAATAATGTACTAATATAGTACTATTTGTAACACACGCACACCCAAAAGAAAAATGGATAAAGGAATACAGAATGCCAAAGAAAGATGGATAAAGGAATATAGAATGCCAAAGAAAGATGGATAAAGGAATATAGAATGCATGTCACTTCACATCCATACACGCATACACACCTAACACCTTCAAAAGGGAAGTGAAGAGATCTAGCGTGGAGGCAAGCAGCTCAGCCAAGTGTTGGTCGAGTTTGTTCAAGCATCCTTCTCTGAATCCGGAAGAGGCTTGGAGGAAGAGAAAACATGACCAAACTTCAGAGGCGACGAGTACCTGCTAAGCCTATCTCACACGAATCTCCCCTTGATTTTGATTGAGCCCATGCATGCTGCACAGAATGTATTTTTGCTGGTCAGTGCAAAGCAGTACAGGTACAGGATCAGGATGATGATCAAGCAGAGTAACAGACTACCTTCCTCCTGGTCAAGTCCCTGTCTTGCAAGTCCTTTGTTATTTGCTCGTGCAGTCCCTTAGCATGTAAGAGTATGGTTAGGAAAACCTATGGTAGCTTAGCTAGCTAAAGAAAAGTTGTGACCTGACTTGCAGTGGATGCACTGCAGAAGCGGTCACTTCTCTGAGCTTTTTTATAATTTCCTCTCTCACAATGCAAGAATTCAACAACTGTTGATTTAACATGTTTGTGATAGTTAGGTAGGAAAAAAGATTCTGATAAAACCTCCCTGTCAATTGGTCAATAATCACTGTTTTTCTCAAGAGTTCAATCTAACATCTAACAAATACAGAACTATACTTGTTTATCCACCGTTTTCTCGTTTTAATTATGAGCTATATATTTTTAGTGCTGCCGCTCACTCCAGTCAATCAATCAGACCTATCCATGCCCAATTATATATGCTGTTCCAAATTTAGATTTTAGGTGGTTTCCACTACAATTAAATCCATTATAAGAAACTAGAATCCAATAATGAAAGCGATCCAAGCTGAAAATTAGAAACTAAGGAAGTGGTTTCAGTTTATTCATTTCTTCTCCTATTTGAGATGTACTTATCTCATTTATGTAGAAAGAACTCCCTCTGATAAAAAAATATAAGACCATTAGTTTTTTTTACACGGTCTTTAACCACCATACTGGCTTTTTTTTTTCCATAATATATCATCGACAACTACAAATTACACATCATATAAAAGTACTTTCTAGTGCGAGTATTAGCAAATATTACAAGCATGGCACTAAACATGCATATTGTTAGTTCAATTGTTTACGCCATCATCCTTTGTTGGTTAGCTTATCGGCCATACCCAAAATTTGAATTTTGAAACTTAGTTTTAAAATTAATCTAGAGATTTTTTTTTTCAATCGTAGTGTTTTCTTTAACCTTGGATTTCTAACCATTTTCATTGCTAGAATGCACTTTATTATTGTCTTTGTTTAGTTATAGTAGGATAATTGCAGCAGAGAAGAATGTGCGTGACAATTAAGGAATGCAGAATCTTAAACAACTATTCGATGTAATGAACAGTACTATACAGCTTGACACTCAGCAGGTCGTTTTGACTTTAGCCACACTCCAAAGCTAGCTACAGAGAATGCTTTGCATGGCCAACATCTCGATCGGCCGGTGCAGCTAGCTTAGCTGCATGCGACGTTCAGGCAACCCAGCTCGTGTCCATCGAGTCCATCGAAAGATCCATCGAGTATTCGAGCAGGACAGGAATCACCAAACGAAAGCTACTAAACAAAACTAGACTAAGTACTGTCATATATGTAAGCTATCTCACCAGAAAAAGGTCAATGGACTTTCTTTATGTTTAGATGGCTTGCATGCTAGCTTTTCGGCTCCACACTCTGCCATTGCAAGCTACTAAATCTCCTCAATCTCCAGTATATATATAGCCACCTCGAGTTGTCCATACCATCACAAGCACAGCTAAGAGCTCAAGTACCAAACGAGACAGAGAGGGAGAGATCAGTGAAGGTAACAACCATGGCTGCAGCCTCCTCTGCTCCCTGTTCCTGCCTCCTCGTCGCAGCACTGATGCTGTTCACTATGGGAGCCGAAGCCGTCACGAGGCAGTACCAATTCGATGTGAGTATATGCACACATGGTGATCAATCACATTGATCAACACCCAAATTTCGCCGAAAACCAATGCAAACTTATGCGTGCTTTTGTTGTGATATGACATCGCAGGTGCAAACGACGACCGTGACGCGGCTGTGCAGCACGAAGAGCATCGTGACGGTTAACGGGCAGTACCCTGGCCCCACGCTGTTCGCCCGGGAGGGCGACCACGTCGAGGTCAACGTGGTCAACCACTCCCCCTACAACATGAGCATCCACTGGTACGTTCGCCTCTCGCACCCGGGAGCCACGTCCGTGTCACGCGATTTCCACCGTGTTCTCACGCGAAAAACTTGCGAAATCGTGTGCGCAGGCACGGGATCAGGCAGCTGCGGAGCGGGTGGGCGGACGGGCCATCGTACATAACGCAGTGCCCGATCCAGCCTGGGGGAAGCTACGTGTACAGGTTCACCATCACGGGGCAGCGTGGCACGCTGTGGTGGCACGCACACATCTCCTGGCTCCGCGCCACCGTGCACGGGCCCATGGTCATCCTCCCGCCTGAGGGCGTCGGCTACCCGTTTCCAACTCCCGACGGCGGCGAGGTGCCCATCATGTTCGGCGAGTGGTGGAAGAACGACACCGAGGCGGTCATCGCCCAGGCGCTCCAGACCGGCGGTGGTCCCAACATCTCCGACGCCTACACCCTCAATGGCCTCCCCGGCCCTCTCTACAACTGCTCAGCCCAAGGTACGTAGTATTAGTAGAGCTTCAACTCTAGTTTTATAATTTCGGAAGCTATAGTTCAACCAAATAATTTTATCTTCACAAAGATTATGAACGAAGCAGATAAACTGATCTGAAGAAATAACTAGAAAAGTGGAGCTAGATTTGGACATTTCCACAGCGACACTCTATTCTCCATTTCTAGAGTTATTTTTAAGATTTAGAGCTCTACCATATGGTAGTAATTAGTAACCGATCGGTGACAATGTGTGACTGTTGATTTGCATTGGGTGCATGCAGACACGTTTAGGCTGAAGGTGAAGCCGGGGAAGACGTACATGCTGAGGCTCATCAACGCCGCACTCAACGACGAGCTCTTCTTCTCGATCGCCAACCACACGCTCACCGTGGTCGACGTCGACGCGCTCTACGTCAAGCCGTTCACCGTCGAGACGCTCATCATCGCGCCGGGCCAGACCAGCAACGTGCTGCTCACGGCCAAGCCGGCGTACCCGGGCGCCAGCTACTACATGCTGGCACGCCCCTACACCACCACGCAGGGCACCTTCGACAACACCACCGTCGCCGGCGTCCTCGAATACGACGACCCTTGCCCCACCTCCGCCGGCAAAACCGCCACCACAACCGTGCCCATTTTTTCCCCGACTCTGCCGCAGATCAACGACACGAACGCCGTGTCCAACTTCACCGCCAAGCTCCGTAGCCTTGCCAGCGCCGAGTACCCGGCGACCGTGCCGCAGAGCGTCGACCACAGGTTCTTCTTCACCGTGGGGCTCGGGACCCACCCGTGCGCCGTGAACGGGACGTGCCAGGGGCCGAACGGGTCGCGGTTCGCGGCCGCCATCAACAACGTGTCGTTCGTGCTCCCGACGACGGCGCTGCTGCAGTCGCACTTCGCGGGGACATCGAAGGGCGTGTACGCGTCCAACTTCCCGTACTACCCGCTTATGCCGTTCAACTACACGGGCACGCCGCCCAACAACACGAACGTGATGAACGGGACCAAGGTGCTCGTGCTGCCGTACGGCGCAGACGTCGAGCTGGTGATGCAGGACACCAGCATCCTCGGCGCCGAGAGCCACCCGCTTCATCTCCACGGGTTCAACTTCTTCGTCGTCGGCCAAGGGTTCGGCAACTTTGACCCCGTCAATGACCCGGCCATGTTTAATCTCTACGACCCCGTCGAGCGCAACACCGTCGGCGTCCCCGCCGGCGGCTGGGTCGCCATCCGCTTCCACGCTGACAACCCAGGCACGTACTTATATATTTACATAACTCTCTTGAATAGAGCGAATGATCGAACTTTGTGATCAAAGTCAACTTAATTTGTGACCAGAGAGCACTCCAATTCCCATGGCACATTTGCGCATACTTAATTAGCTATTTTGACTTATGTTAAGCTTGTTTTATGGTGATTTGATTGCTAATATATTGCACGATCTCAGGTGTGTGGTTCATGCATTGTCACCTGGAGGTGCACATGAGCTGGGGGCTGAAAATGGCGTGGCTGGTGCTGGATGGCAGCAGTCCTGACCAGAAGCTGCCGCCTCCGCCGTTGGATCTCCCGAAATGCTAGGCATAAAACTCAAGATCAATGACCAAGATTGATCGCGTCGCCTTACACAGCACCACTTACTGTTGTCCGTCAGATATTTTGCTACTTCGGTTTCTCGCAGTCGACAGGCTTGCTTCGTTTGTTGCTTTTTTTGATAAACTGATTTCTCAGGCGATTGACAGTGTTTGTCAGCTAGCTTCTGTGTGTGTTTTGTTTGAAGTTTAAACCTTCGGTGTTGTGAGGAAATTTATTTGTTTGATTGGCAGGGCATGACTCTTAGGACTGCTTATTGTAACTCAAAGCTCGATTGCTTTTGCATCTTGTAATGTATCCCAATGTATTTTGCTGTAATAAAATGTAGCTGTGGTTGATCTCTGTCCAGCGCACATTGTCCATATCATTATATCAAATGTCAGTTTTACTTCAAATAGGAAGTTATGGAAACTGATGGCTTGCATTATCTACTGAAAGAAAAAGAAACAAAGGGCTCTCAAAGCGTTATGTGCTTTCTTAACTATCAGAACTTTTTAATTACACCCTAAGTCTAAGGGCCTCGGTTGGCTGCTGCTCTGTCCCCACCTGTAGTTGGTCAAAATAAGCCATTTTTTTTTCTGCTGCCGATCAGGCCCAGCAAACCGATGGGAGCCTAAGCAAAATTACAATTTTTTGCCTACCCTGGTCAAAATAAAGACTCACTCTTCCTTCAATTTTTTTTTGAAGTAAATTTCATAAAACTACAGGTATTTTGTATAATCTATCACAAAACTACAGATTTAAGAACTTGCTTTACAAAACTATAGATTTAGTGTCTTTGTGTATCACAAAACTACAGAGTTATAAACTTGTTTCACAAAATTACAGATTCAGTGTCTATTATCATTAAACTATAAGTTTAGTGTCTCAATTATCACAAAACTGTAGCTTTTAGCAACACATTATTACAAAACTACATGTTTAGTATTATTTAAACCTGTAGTTTTGTGATAATAAAAACACTAAAATTTTAGTTTTATGATAATTGAGACATTAGACATGTAGTTTTATGATAATAGAGACACTAAATCTGTAGTTTTGTGAAGCAAGTTTTTAAATCTGTAGTTTTGTGATACAATAAGACACTAAATCTGTAGTTTTGTGAGACAAGTTCTTAAATCTTTAGTTTTGTGATAGATGATACAAAATACTTGTAGTTTTGTGAAATTTACTCATTTTTTTCTTCCTACGGTCTCCAGTCAAAACCATAGGTTGCATCCTTAAGCAAATTAATCACCTGGCTTTCAACCCTGACATGGCAATACATGTCAGGTGCATGTTTGGGAGTGAAAACAGCCAACTGGTATTACATCTGTTCCCAAATATTTATCAGTTCTAACCCAGAGTAGATGGCGTTGACTTTAGTTCCTTAATTAGCAACAATAAAGTGAATAGGTTCACACAGAAGATATTACTCCTTTCGTCCTAAAATAAGTTCAGTTTTGGACTTGAACACGGTTTTTTAAGACATTACTTTGATTGATAGCAATTATTAAAAATAAGTTTTTAAATTAAAAATTTCTATATTATGACAGTTTGTATCTAATAACACTATTCTTATCTGACCAATATTTTTTATTTTTAATTAGTGTAATGGTAAAAGTTGAAAAAAAATGAATTTAACTGTCCTAAAGACTTATTTTGGGATGTAGGGACTAGGGAGTAGTAAAAGGCTTTTGACTTATTGACTACAATTTCAATGCTGTAATTTGATGCTAAATAATTAGATAAGCCCTAGCTTGATGTGTTCAATTTAATGGAAAGAGTAAACCAACTTTATTGGTAGTATGTATATATCCTAACAACATCAAAATTCAACAAACTATATATACTATGGCTACGTTTGGACCTCCGGGCTAATAATTAGCCATAGAATCTTGCTATTCTGATGTATTAAACGTAGATTATTGAGAAAACCAATTCCATAACCCTGGGCTAATTTATGAGACAAATCTAATGAGGTATTGTCGGTATAATGGGCCAGGGGGTATTAGTCTTTCATGAATAAAGGCCCATTAAGGCTCTAGTGTTGAGCTAGTGTGCTTAGCTTTGAGGCCTAGATGAGGCCCGAATGAAAACTGGAGAAACCCCAAGACCAGTGATGCCACGTGGCCTCTTGGCCCGGGGGGAATCATTGGTAACAAGGCGGAAAAGAA